>MU839490.1:0-192171 GCA_030685255.1 Podospora conica
CGCCCCCCGCCCCCCCGGCCCGCGCGCCCCGCCCCCCGCCCCCCCCCCCCCCCCCCCCCCCCCCCCCCCCCCCCCCCCCCCCCCCCCCCCCCCCCCCCCCCCCCCCCCCCCCCCCCCCCAGAGATACAAGGACGGCAACGGGGCAAGTGGATGGCGCAAACCATTGGATCGGCGTTTGTTTGGTCAATTGCATGGCAGACGGACGATATACCCACGACGCAGCAGATATACACGAAGCAAGCCAGCGGCACGGGATTCCTTGTTGAAGCGTTTTGTCACAAGTCGAGAGTTCCAGCATATTATCCAAGACGGGGTATCTTTTTCATTCATTTCCAATTTCCACTATCAACCTTTCTCTGTGTCTTTTTCTTTTCGCGGTAACAACCCTGCCCTCTAATGTTACACAAAATCCATGTCCCCTTGACAGCCCCTTTTCTTCCCAAACTCCGTGATCTGTCCTGGACTATCCGCTAGAAAAAAAAAGAAGAGAAGCCAGGACGCCAACCTCCCATGTCAGCTCCTTGATGTCATGGTATATAGATAGTACACGCGTACGGAGTGGTGGGCAAGAGATGGATCGCGACTCTGGAATCCGTTGTACCGCAGATGGATGAGTAGCTGTACCCGCCATTCCTACGATGCTCCAGAAGTACAGACCAGAACCCATCTCTCCCCCCGCACCGCACCACTGGCCTGCCAACCCAGGCTCTACCAGCTGCTCCCACCCGCGCCATACGGGGTGGTGCCGTATGGTGTTGTGCCGCCACCCGCGCCCGCGCCGCCCCACGAACTCTGGTTTCCGCCGTTTCCGTAGGGTGTGGTGAAGCCCGGGTCCTGTCCGCCGCCCCAGCCTTCTCCGCCGCCGCCGCCGAACTCTGGGCTGCGAGGGCCGTCGTATGCGCCGTTGCCGTCCCCATCGCCGTCACTGAGATCCTTGACCATCTGCGCCAGCTTGATCTGGAGAACCTTGATGCCCTCGGCGATGATGGCGTCGGGGGGAAGGGCGCCGGCGGTCTCGACGTTGAAGTAGAATCGGTTCGGGACGGCGTCGTAGTCAAAGGGCTCGCCCTCCTGGGGGGGCTCCTCCCAGTCGGCGTACTCGCTAGGGGGCCTGGGCAGAGGTTAGCATCCAAGTGGGAGGGTTCCAAGATCACTGGGAACGGCTACTCACCACTCCGTCTTGGCATCTGTCTCGTACCAGAGATCGAGATGGTGCAGCTTGTTGTGAGGGTCATATTCGAAGCCGATGGCGGCCGAGGGAGCCCATTTTGCGTGCTCCTTGGCGATGCCCTTTTTGGCGATGCACTTGAGTTTGATCTCCTGGCCCGGACGCAGCTTGAGGATGAGCGGGCCGAGGCCTTCAGGGTCGCTGATGACGGGGTTTCCAAGCGTCTGGTTGATCCTCTCGCCCGAGGGTACCAGGTCGCGGGCCGACACGTGCATGTTCTCGTCGCCGGTGCACTTGGCGTGGAGCGATAGGATGACGCTGCAGCGGTCGCAGTACTCGTCACAGTCGCAGTCGCGCGAGTAAAAGAGGTTCTCAACACCCTCGGCGTTGAGTGGAAGCATGCCCAGGCGGTGGGCGATGAACTCGTCGGCAAGCACGGTGCTGTTGTCTTCAATCTGCACCAGGTCGATAGCCATGGTGGGGATCTCGGCGAGCATGGCGCGTCTCAGCGAGTTGGCAAATGGAAGGTCCGCGTTAGAGAGCTCGAATTTGACGCGTTCCGAGTCGGCCTGTGTGTCGCGAGAGCATCATGGTCAGCCGTTACGATCATCCACGCGGCTCCGGTACCGAAGGATGGGAGAGGCAGGTGTGCAAGGGCAACAAAGAGAAGGGCAAAGCAGCATGCCTGGGAGATCTTGATGACGGGCCCCACGGTCTCGGCCTCGTCCATCATCATGGGTTCGTAATCCATGATGGCGGTTGTGTTGAGTATCCCTGTTTTGTGCGCTGTTCGTGGTCGGGGTCGGGAGAAATCACGGTGGCGAAGTGGTGGATGGTGGGTGAAAGATGGCGGGCGGAAGAAGTGTGATGAGCTTCGAGAAATTCGTGGTGTTGAGAGAAAGCGAGCCACTGATTGATCGCCCGCAAACAGCTGAACAAGGGTTATGCAGACGCCCGGGGGTGGGTCTAGCATCAGCCCCACGGTCCGGCTCTCTGGGGTCGAACGCCTTTGATTTTTCAGCGCTGTTCCAGGCTGCCTGTCGCCTGTCAGCTTGCCCTCCCCGGCAGGCATCCGGGCCGTCAATGACCCGCCCCGGCCAAGACCCGATTTTTTTTGCAGGCGGTCCCTGTACTGGACCTGGACGGGACCCTAACTGCAAGCCGAGCCAGTCGTCATAAAATTTCCTCGAGACATTTGCCATCACACCACCCACGACACACCAGACCGCCCCCTCCCACGGCCGATTTTCAACATGTTCCGACAGACCCTCTCAGCACCCTCCAAGGCCCTCGGCGCCGGCCTCAGACTCGCGGCGCAAAGACCAGTCGCCAGACGCCAGCTCTTTGCTGCCCCGATAGCGGCCTCGAGGACAGTCGGCCTGCAACAGCGCGCGAGGTGGTACAGCGACTCCAAGGATGCCGAGGCCAAGGAGCCTGTAAAGGAGGAGGGCGAGGCCCAGGAGGACCCAACAGCCGCTCTCAAGAAGCAATTAGAGGCCAAGGAGGCCGAGGCCCGGGACTGGAAGGTTGGTTCAACCAGCGTGCCCTGCGCAAGACATCTGCTCACCCCCCTCACAGGACAAGTGCATGCGCGCTGTCGCCGACTTCCGGAACCTCCAGGACCGCACCGCCCGCGACATGAAGGCGGCCAAGGACTTTGCCATCCAAAAGTTCGCCAAGGACCTCGTCGACAGCGTCGACAACTTTGACCGCGCGCTGGCCATGGTGCCCGAGGAGAAGCTCACGGCGACCGAGAAGACGGAGCACCTCCAGGAGCTCGTCAACCTCTACGAGGGCCTCAAGATGACGGAGAACATACTCATGCAGACGCTCAAGAACCACGGCCTGGAGCGCTACGATCCCCACGGCGAAAAGTTCAACCCCAACGAGCACGAGGCCACGTTCATGACGCCCATGGCCGACAAGGAGGACAACACTGTCATGCACACGCAGCAAAAGGGCTTCAAGCTCAACGGGCGCATCCTGCGGCCCGCCAAGGTCGGCGTTGTCAAGAACAAATAGAGGGATCATGCATCTATCAATATCCACCTGTACCACCACCACCACCACACTACCACTCTGCGCTTCACCACTTCCTTCCACCTCGATCGGTGGCTCATGTACAGGATGACGGCGTTTTGGGATTTTACATGTATAATGCTCCCCTCATGATGTTTTTTTGGTTCACAGCATACCGGAAGCGGGAAAAAAGGCGGCAGGATCGGGTCACTCTACGATGGTATATAGAGCCCGGCGTATATTCACGGCTTGGAATCGAGTCACCAGGCAGCCAGAAGCTGCCCTGTTCTTGTACGGACAGACACACATGATTTCCGTCTTGCGCTTATGAGAGTGAGTGGCATGTTACATAGGTACTACTGATCAGCCAGGCCGCGAAGGACGGATGTTGGGTTCCGGCCGGAAAGCTCTTGTGGTCAGGAGGGCATCCATACCATTCAGGTACGGCACTGTCCTTCTATCACATCTTCCTCACCCCTCACAGAGCTGCCCCCAGACCGGCCAAACTTCTCCATCTATCCAAAGACCAACGATTCCTCTCTGGAGTTAGCCTACAAGGGGGTTTGTTGACATTTGGTCCGTGCGCAGATGTCAAGTCAGGGGTTGTTTGCTTGTGGGTGAAGGTCTTGTTCATGCTGCGTGTCTCCATCAAGATCATGACATAGCTACCTAGGTTCGTAAATATTCATACACCACCACCCATACCATCCTGCACCTGTCCAGATACACCATCATCCTCGACCCCTACTCAGCCTCAGCCGCCTCGGCCGCCTCCTCTGCCTCCGCAAGAAGCGCCATCCTCTCCTTCTCAGCTGCCTCCAAGAAAATAGACTTCTTCTCGATCTCGGTCAACGCCTCATGCTCGGCCCTCACCTCCTCCACGCCCTCCTTCCCCATCGACTTACAAATCGCCTCCACCTCCCCCATCAGCGTACTGACCTCTCCCACCAACCACTCATTCTCCCTCCTCTTCACTCGCGCCTCCTCCGCCACAGCCTCCCTCCTCGCCTTCAGCTCCCTCATATGCGCCGCCACATGCTCCCTAATCCTCTCCCGCTTCTTCCTCCCCTCCTCACTCAGCCCCCTCGCCTCCAACCTCTCCTTGGCATCCATCACCATCCGGCACCACCCCACCTCATTCCTCTCCGCCCTCAACCTCTCCAACTCCTCCCTCAACCCCTCATTTTCCTTCCCCAACCTCTCCCCCTCCCCCCCCACCCGCTCAATCTCCTCATAGCACCCCCGGATCCACCCCTCCGTCTCCCGCCCCGGAACCCCCCCGAACAGCGACTCCCCCCGCCCCCCCGCCAGCGCCGCCTTGACCTCCTCGGCCGAGTACGACTCCCCCTCGCCCTCGCTGGCCGCCGGCGCCGACGGCACCCCCAGCGGGCCGTACCGCGCCTCGAGCAGCACGCGCCCGCCCGCGGGGTTCATCCGGTCGTAGGCGTGGTGGTGCGTGGGGGCCAGGCGGCGGGGGTCGGCGCCGGTGGGGGTCCACACCGCGGACGGCGCCGACGGGACGCGGTAGTGCGCTGAGAACTCGGAGCCGGTGTAGGCGTCGTGTTGGCGCGTGTAGGAGAGGTTGGCGATGCGGTCGGGGGAGGGGTGCGGGGCGGGGATGGGCGGGGTGGAGGGGCGGGTGCGGGTTGTCTGGACGGGGGTCAGTCAATGCCGTGCGATGGAGGGCGCGGGGTGGGGGTGGCTTACGTTGACAGGGGATGACGGCTCCTGTTGGATGGGCTGGCGGGGGTAGGAGGCCGCGCCCTTGGCCCAGTGCCGGAAGGTGCAGGGTGAGATGCGGGCTTCCGAGCGGGGGCCCTCGCCGTCGTCGGAGATGTGGCCGGTGTCGAAGAGGTGAAGGAAGGGCGGGGTGGCGGGGGAGGTCGAGGTTGGGTTGGAGGGCGGGAGGGGGGGGGTTGTGGGTCTCCGCGGAACTGCTGATGAGGAAGCATCGGCGGAGGTGCTAGGGTACTCATCCTGCTCGGTAGGTTAGCTCGGATCGCTAGGGTGCGGCGTCAGGGTGGTTGGATAGGCTCGGAGGCTCTATAGGGAGCCTCGCGAAGGTGCGGCGATGGGTGAACGGGCTCGGAGGCTCTATAACGGGCCTCGCGAGGGTGCGGTGTCGGCACACTTGCAGGACGGGGATCGCGGGCGTGCGGCGTCGGCATAGATGGGCTTGGACAGCGCCTCGTTTTCGTGCTGTCAAACGAGTGTGCGGACACGCCAGCGGGCCCCGACAGCTCTCAGGCGACTTCTGCCGGCTCCCTCCCGTCTGGCCCTTCAAGAACTACCTGCGCAGGAGCCACTTTCTCTACTGCCGGGAGACGGGAGCATATGCGTGCTCGAGCTTGAAGACCGGCAACAGGAAGGGATGTAACTATGCCAGGCAGTCCTACCACGAATCCGACAAGTGGGAATTCCAGAGCACCGCCTGGACCCGGACCGACTGCGCCTTCAAGCACATCCTCCTCAGCGGATATGCCAGGTATTTGTCACCGAGCACCGAAAGCTTTTCGGGCATGCTGGTCATGGTCATGTCCCAAAATGACGCCAGCGTTGACCAGGCTCGGAGCATGATGGTGCTGCAAAGAGAAACAAAAGGGGACTTCGACTTACACATGTGCTCTCAAAGGTCCGCGGCGGATAGCGGAGGTGCTCGATACTCTGCTGGCGCGGTATCGTGAACCTCGATATACGGTGTGCAGGCTCTTCAACGCCCTCCGTCATTGTGTCCAGCACTTCGGTGAGGACCCTGGCAGAAACAAAGTCAGCAGGGAGCTTCTCAATGGTCTAATACGGGAAAAGGGAGCATGTAAACAACCCCCCCGAGAAAGACTTACTGCGAATCCCGGCCTGGCTCGCTGTCAATGATGGCTTCGATGAGCGTTCCGTCTCCACCAATGCGGTTGGGTGTTACCCCGTTTCTCATGGCGGCGTAGGCCTGCATCATTGTGGTCGTGATGGCGGTCACCGGTTCCTCGCGTCCGGCGGTGCAGCCGGGCATGGGGGTGTCAAGATGGTTGGCGTGGTCCTTGCCAGTACCCGAGCCCGACTGGTCAGGGTTGTGGTCTAGTGAAAGACGTCGTCAGTCTTGACTGTCTTGCCATGGGGTCTGGAGTGGACTTACTGTCCATGTTGTCCGTCGTGGCTGACAAGGTCGATTTCCGGCTGTCGGTGATGGATGTTAGCTAGACCCCAAGAGTTGACCCCTGATAGGCATTCTGTTTTCGCTCTTTTGAAGGTGTGTCGTGACGAAAACTCGTTCTCGTCGCACCATCGCAGGACCAGGAGGGAGGTACGGGGAGGAGGGTGGCGGCAGGGAAGCCATAGAGAAGGGTGATGACGGGAATAATCAGGTATACCTACAGTTTATGTAATGATCTCGGTCAGGTAGACTCTTAAACGAGAAAGCGATGTCTGTATGGTGCGCGTTCTGGTTGTCGATGGTGGTTTTCGGACGGGGACGAGGGGAGAAATCGGGAGGAAGATGGGCATTTAAGAAGTCAGATGGGCAGCGAGCACTGGTGCGATTCTGGGACGAAAACAAAGGTGAATGGACATGATCCGCTATCACTGGCACAATCCAATTGCTTCCGTCGCATGCTATCCGCTATGGTGTCGTTCCATTCCCTTCTCGCCGGCCAACCTCGTGCGGATACTGTCGACAGCCTCAGGTCTGCACTGCCCTCAGGTTATTGCCCTGGCCCTCGTTCCTCGAATGTATGGTCCATACACCGGAATCCCAAGGTATATAGTTGGTATACTGAGGGTATAGAGCCCAACCCTGGGAGCCAGTCCTAAAGATACTGAATGGTCTCGAGGCGCAACTTTAGCACCTTTCCCAGCCCCATCCATTGTTGTCACCATTCGGTACCCTCGTCACCCCAAGGCTCCTGGGGACCCTGCAATGACTAGGAGGAAGCAGTTGGGCGATAAGGCAGAGCTCGAAGAAGACGGGACTTGAATCCAAGGCAACGACATGCCCTCCAGGCCAGTTGAACCACCAGTTTCATATCTGGCTCCTCGACTTCACGAAGGTTTTCTGGCATCAAACAGGCCCAGGATCAATCAGGTCCCAGCAGGATATAGGCTTTGTTTACTCACCCCCTTCCATCGCTATGGTCCCCAGGGTCCGTCACTCAACGTCCTGGGCGCCCCCTGGAGGACCCATCTACAAACCACAGCTGACGTGGGTCCCGAGTTCGACTCTCGACGGAAGTAAAACTCCATCCTTTAAAGGGCCCCTCACCGGGACCTCTCGCTGGGACCGAGTTTTCGTAGCGGCCAACCATCCCGTAGGGGTGCTGGGCCATAAGCTTTTTGTTTTGACCTCCTACAGGCCCCTGGGTAGTGTATGTCGACTTGAATTGATGCGGACGGTGACCGACATCCCTTTCTTGAACTGATGGTCAGCCCGAAACCTTGCTCCAAGCCACACCAGACGTCGACGCGAAGCTTTGCCTGGCACGAGAGGGATTCGATAGGCAATTCGTAATGTTCCATGTTCAAGTCCGGCAATGACCAAGTTGGAAGCATCCGGACGAGAGTCTCTTGCGCGTTGGGGAAACCCGGCATGGTTGATGCTGATGGTGAGGTTCAGTGGTGAGAGTCTGAGGTGAGAGAGAGGTGAGAGGTGAGGTGAGAGGCAACCTCGGCATGCAACGGTCGGCCGGCACGAGGTTGCACCGGGGCGCAACTGCCAAGCAGCGATGATGCCGTTTGCATCTGCAGACTGCCGCCAGGTGTGGGTGGGTCCCGCAAGCGAATCCGGGTTCCAATCAGGAACCGAGATGCCGGCGCTGCACCGGGTGCCGCGGGGTTTCCAGTCAGACCCGCATGCTCGTAAAAAAGAGGAGCATCGCCCTCCAAGTTCCAACTTCCGGGGGGGCGAGTGACCTGTAACTTCTGTCCTCTGGTGTCGACGATATCCTGCCATTGACGTCGCCCAATGTCCCCGTCGCTCGTCCAAACCACCCCATAGCACCCCGACGAGCCCGACCAGACCCGACCACCATGCCGGGCACTTCGCGCTTGCCCGCGAGCCTGCGCGAGAGCTTCAACTCTGTCCGGCGATCGCGCCCTTCATCGGCCAACCCGCTGCATGCCCTCAGCCTGGATCTGTAAGTGACCGGCCTTCTCTCCCACCCGCGAGCCATCTCATCCCGTATGCGTCCCTAACCACCACCCTCACAGAGTCCGAAACATCGTCTTCTTCCTCTTCCTCGTGCGATGGACCCGACGCGTCTTCTGGAAGCTCAAGGGCCGCGGCCTCCTCGGCACCGTCGCCGAACTCTACAGTGACATCCGCCGCGTCCTCTACGGCTACTTCCTGCGCATGCCCGGCGTGCGCAACCAGGTGCGCAAGCAAATCACCGACGCCGTCGCCAAGCTCGAGACCAAGATGGTGCCCGCCGACCGGACGCGCTACCTCACCCTCCCCAAGGAGCCCTGGACCGAGGAGGCGATCCGCAAGGAGCTCGATGCCCTGGCCAACATGGACCACACGCGCTGGGAGGACGGCTACGTGTCGGGCGCCGTCTACCACGGCGAGGATGATCTCATCCGCCTGCAGACCGAGGCCTACGGGAAATTCACCGTTGCCAACCCCATCCACCCCGACGTCTTCCCCGGCGTCCGGAAAATGGAAGCCGAGGTCGTGGCCATGGTCCTGGCCCTGTTCAACGCCCCACCCGGCGCCGCCGGCGCCAGCACAAGCGGAGGCACCGACAGCATCCTCCTCGCCTGCCTCGCCGCCCGCCAAAAGGCCGCCGCCGAGCGAGGCGTCACGGAGCCCGAGATGTAAGTCCACCCCACCCCCCCTTCCCCCGAACCACACTAACCCTCTCCCTCCCCAGGATCATCCCCGAGACCGCGCACACGGCCTTCCGCAAGGCCTCCGAGTACTTCAAGATCAAGCTGCACGTCGTCGCCTGCCCGGCGCCCTCCTACCAAGTCGACGTGCGCCGCGTCTCGCGCCTCATCAACTCCAACACGGTCCTCCTCGTCGGCTCGGCCCCCAACTTCCCGCACGGCATCATCGACGACATCGCCGCCCTCTCCAAGCTCGCCCTCCGCCGGCGCGTCCCGCTCCACGTCGACTGCTGCCTCGGCTCCTTCCTCGTCCCCTTCCTGGCCGCCGCCGGCTTCCCCACGGTCCCCTTCGACTTCCGCCTCCGCGGCGTCACGTCCATCAGCTGCGACACGCACAAGTACGGCTTCGCCCCCAAGGGCAACAGCACGGTCCTCTACCGCACCGAGGCCCTCCGCGCCCACCAGTACTTCATCGACCCCTCGTGGTCCGGCGGCGTGTACGCCTCGCCCGGCATGTCGGGGTCCCGCCCCGGCGCCCTCATCGCCGCGTGCTGGGCCTCGCTCATGGCCGTCGGCGAGCCCGGCTACCTCGCCGCCACGGCCACCCTCGTCGGCGCCGCCCGCGCCCTCGCCGACCGCATCCGCGACCACCCCCCGCTCGCCGACGAGCTCGAGATCCTCGGCACCCCGCTCGTCTCGGTCCTCGCCTTCCGCGCCCGCACCCTCAACGTCTACGACGTCGCCGACGCCATGGCCGCCAAGGGCTGGCACCTCAACGCCCTGCAGAACCCGCCCGCCATCCACGTGGCCGTGACGATGCCCGTCGCCAAGGTGTGGGAGCGCCTGGCGGCGGACCTCGAGGTCGTGGTGGAGGCGGAGCGCGAGAAGGAGCGCGCGCGCGCCGTCGCCGGCAAGCGGAGCCGCGGCGACGAGGTCGGCGACTCGGCGGCGCTGTACGGCGTCGCCGGCAGCCTGCCGAACAAGAGCGTCGTGGTGGACCTGGCGAGGGGGTTCTTGGACTTGTGCTACAAGGCGTGAGCGGGGCCAAGACGGGTCGGACGGGGTTTGGCGTGCGCCACCGGGGATGTTGGCGCAGGGTTGGGTGGGGGTAGTTGTACATGTACATATATATATATAATATCTGGCGGTCGGTGGGTGGTCTTTTTGTAAGCAAGGGGTAAAGGGGGGGGGAGTTGGTCGGCTGCATGTAAGGTGCAAGGCATGTACATCATACATATTGGTCCTCCTCTGTGCGTAACAAGGAGGCAGACGGAACAGAGCAGCCACAGACGTGTCGGCATCGGCATTAGCATCAGCATGCATATTTCATTCTCATCATTTGCCTGTACACACAATAAGTGCAGACATGGAACTTCCACAAGGAGAGTGTGAAGGAAGAGAGAACATGATACTGCCGCTCTCCTTCGCATGCCTGGCATGAAGCATTTCGCTGCCAATATTTATATAAGGTAGCTTCATCCCCCCGCCCCCAACGCCCGTGTTTTCTTGGCTTTCCGAGATCCAATCCTTCACACGGCGTTGCCTCTCCTTGCAAGTTGCTGCTGCGTCTGATGACTGCCACCGCTGCGAGTTTGCCCTCCCCCCCGCCTACATCACCCTATCGTACCAACCCTCCTCCCTCCCATAAGCGCCATGTGCTCCTCGACCTTTGTCGTTGCCATCCGTCTTGCAACCAACCGTATCGATGCCTTCGTCGTAAATACCGCCTGAACCCCCCTGGCCATCCTAACCAGCATGAAAAACGGCCGACACAAAGAATAAAACAGATCCCACCAACACCGGTGTTCGAACAAACAATTCCACTCTGCGTGTGTCGCCTAGAGCTCGCTGTGGTTCTGACGGTAGCCGCCGCCCCCGTCGGCGGGGCCAGCATTCACCAGGCTCTCGGCGTCACCGACCTGCCTGCGCTCCGTCACCTCCTCGGGGCTCTTAAGCCGCTTACGCATGATATATCGCATGGGCAGCGTCAATCCTTGGGACGTCGAGCCCCTCATGACTGCTGATTGCTATTGGAGAGGCTCCGACGAGCTGGAGAGGCGGTTGAGATGCAGGTAGACATCTGTCCCGTATCTGTGCGGTTTGTTAGTTTGGGTTATTGGCGAAGAAAGACGAGTGCTTACCCCTCCATGCTGATCAACTTAAGATCGCCGCCAAAGTACCGTGCGTACAGCCGGGAGATCGGTAGTCCATATCCAAACCCGGCCATGGGCGCCTTGAAATCGCTCTTGTCAAAATCGGGGTCCAGGTTCGGCGTCCGGTCCACCGTCGTGTACATGTAGGTCCACACCAGCGGGATGGCGCTGCGGGGGATGCCGCCACCCTCGTCCGAGATCTTGATGGTAATGTCCTCCTTGCCCTCGGCCACTATGACCTTTGTGACGGGAAACTCGTCCTTGTCCTGGCCGTGTGTCTCGACGACGGCGCGCAGCGAGTTCTTGAGCGTCTCAAAGAGCATGTGCGACAGGTGGCCCGGCACGTACATAAAGTTGAGCTCGGGCGGGCAGACGAGCTGGATCTTGGGCGCCTCAAACAGCCCGTAGTGGTCCTCGCAGACGAATCGCGCGTTTTCGATGGCTTCCTGGGCGAGATCCTTGACGAATGTCTTTGTGCAGATGATGCCGACGTAGCTGGGGTCGCGGTAGTGGCTCTGGTCCGTCAGGGCAATGTGCTGTCCGATCAACATCCTGATACCTATGCGGGACATGTAGAATCGGTCGAGGAAGGATTGCATGTTGTTGTCGATCTGCATGCGTTGCCGCCTGCGCTTGTACTCGAGGATGCCTTGGGCCATGGTGGTGACGACGCCGTCGTGCCGCCGTTTGATCTTGTGCAGCGTCTGCGAGAACTTTTGGTTATACATGGCCAGCTCGGGCGGCCAGTCGCCCGTGTCCTCGACCATGGCAAAGTATCGCCGCGCCGAGGGGGCCTTCTTGCCCCATCCATTTCCGTTCCCGTTGGAGGACATGCGCCGCGAGTTGTATTGCCCCTCCTCGATGCTCGGATTTGGTGTCGCCTCTGACAGCCAGGCCTTGCCGCTCGACTTTGCTGGCTTCATCAGACGTTCCCGGACATCGCTGTCCAGCTTCGGTCGGGGGAGGGTTGTGATTTCCTGCGGCCCCCCATGTGAGTCACGCCACTCGATGCAGGAAGCGGGATTTTGTAGAGCGCGCCTACCTCGAACGACTGCGCGTACCAATCCGCCACCTTTTTGACCGAGGGCATCTCGTTGAGGCCATCGGGGAGTTCCTCAAGCTCCTGCACGCGGTGGGCGAGGCGGATAGGGAGCTCCTCGGCGAGGAATTGGGAGGCGCGGAAGAGGGTTCCTGGGGGCGCGGTTAGCTCGGGATAGCGTCAGGAACGGGCGGCCGAGCTCAAGGCTCACCTGTAGATGGCTTCTCGCCAAATTGGACCATCTGGCGCAGACTGACGCCGGTGGCCGGGAAGCTTGCATAATGGCGGATCGTGTCCATCAGCTTCTCGCCGGCCCTCCACGACATGATGGGCAACGGGCGGGTGGCCGGCTCAGGCGCGGCCAATTGATGATGGAGGGGTTGCTTGAGACCGACTGCAGCACACCATGTGGACGAGAGCTCGGATGGGGAGTCGGGCGAGCGATTCGAGGTAGGATGACAGCTAGATTCCCCTCGAATTCAGGGACGGACGACGGACGACAGGAGGGCAAGGCAAGCTGTTGCTGTTGCAGGGTTGGCCGTTGCCTTTGCAGCCGAGGCACAGCGGATCCGGCGAGGCAATGACGCAGGTCACTCGCCAGTGGACGAACGATAGAATGACCCGCTGAGTGCAGTGCAGTACAGCGTGCCAATTGTCGAGATCAAGGGGATCAAGGGGCACCAAAGCACCTCGACAGAGGGGGGAAATAGTGTGGAAAAAGGGGACGAGTCACAATGTTCTTGTTGTTCCTCCGATGCAGGTCAGGGTAACTGTCTGCTCTTGACGCTGGGGTAGGTCGGGGGAGGTGACTCTCCATGGTCGACCCTCGATAACTGCATACCTCCCCACTGACGGAATAAGGTAATCAAGCAACCCCACCTCGCGCTTTTCACAAGCCGGGCCCCCGGGGAGATGGAGCATGTGTTTGGCCCTTTGTTCGCTCTCTCCCCTCTTCCCGCCTGCATCTGCACTGCTCGCTGCTGCACCACACTACCGAACGGGTCGTCAACAGCCAGCCCTCCTGTGTGCAACGCGCTCAATCTGATCGGCCTCTGCATCGTCCAAAGCAGTCTTCCGATCTCACCCTGACGCCCGCTCGCCGGCGCCGTGGGCTGATTCGCAGCAACGCACTTGTTAATGCAGTGCGAGGTTTCGACAGTCGGGCGAATGGGTCAACAACCTGACGTCATCCGCCCTGGCTTCTCCTGGAGACTGTCACTTGTCAAAAGTAAAACATGGAGCCCTTCTGTCCAGCCCTCCCGTCAATGGGGTTCGAAAGTTGTTCCTGGCCTTCCAGAGCACCAGGCCAGCCCGTGGTGAAGGGTGATGGCTGGGTGAAGGCCGCGATTCAGCAAGCTGCCGTGGGGCGTCAACCGTCCATCTGCGTCAGCGGGCTGCCGCTGCCCCGGGCGCCCCAGAAAAAGCCCCGAATGGCTCGGCTCAGTGGGTCTGTTTGGCGGGGTTGCAACTTTGCTGTCCCCGAGCTGCGGCCGGAAAGCGACGGGACACCTCTGACCTCTCACCGCCTTTGCAAACTTCATCATTCCTCCAGCCTGAGATCTCAGGCTACGAAGTATAAACCAGGTCAGCAGTTCCTCACATTCAACCGGTTCGCCAATGCTGTGCGACGGGAACGGGATCACCGCACCAGTCGTGGAAATGTGGGGCGACAAGTAGAAGGCGTCCAAGTGTTCCCGTTTCGTGAATAGCATCACAACCAGCCTCCCCAATATGAACTGAACAATGCCCGACCCTCTTCTTTCATTGCATCTGCATCGCACTTGTGGGCTGCAGATGTGAAACGCAAAGACCGGATTCGGAAGCCCCAGAATCCACCCGACTTTGAATGGGTTCGTTCTGAGTTCTCACAGCCCCTGGATCTGATGTCCATGTCCCGACAAGACCACGCATCCCGGCTTCATCTCAGTTCAATTCTCACCCACGGGAGCCCGTCACCATGACCATGCAGCGCGCCGCCGCCCCGGGACACCCACGTCCCTTCACAGCAGACGATCCCGATCCCCTCACTCCCCCAACCCATTACCTCTTTCACGACACCAAAAAGCGACGCGCACCGCCACAGCACTCCCGCATCCCCTCGCTTCTGCTCAACCAATTCTCCAGCTTTGAAACCCTCGGCTCACCGCCCCCAACATACTCCTCCCAACCACCACCACCCTCCCCCCCAGGTGCCATCATCGACCTCGACGAGTCGGACCAAACCGACAGCGACACCGACAGCGACGATGGCCGCTCCCTGTCCCGCGATGGCGGCAAGGCCATTCTCATTGAGCGCCTCAGCCACATCATCCGCCACCTGCACATCACCACCGAGTCGGGCGACATGGTCGACGAGCTGCACTCCAAGGTCGACGAGATGTACGGCGTCATGGGCAAGTTCCTGTGCTTTGACGGCCACACCACCAGCGACGGCGACATCTTTGGCCCGCTCTCCCACACCACCCAGACCAAACCAATAACCGGCTGGACCCTGCCCACCCCCTTCCGACACGAAGAAGAAGACGAACCGCCAACCCCCCCACCCAAAGACATCACCCCCCTCCTAACCGCCGAAATCGCCTCCCTCAACACCCAACTCTCCACCGTCCTCCAATCCCTCCGAACCCGCAAAGAAGAAACCGACGTACGTCCCCCCCTTCCCCCACCCCCCCCCCCCCTTTTTTTTGTTAACACCCCCCCAGCAAATCCAATCCCTCCTCCTCTCCCACCTCCAAACCGCCGCCACCCACATCTGCACCCTGGAATCCACCATCGTATCCCTCGAGTCCGACCGCCGCGCCTCGGACGCCTCCCTCCGCCACCTGCGCCTCGAGCTGCGCGCCGTCGAGACCCTCTGGCGCTCGTCGTCGGGCAGCTGTGGGGATTTGACGCGAAGCGTGGGCAGCTCGCCTGCTGCCTTTTCGCCGAGGACGCCGGGGACGGTTGGTGGCGGGACGGTGGGGATGGTGGGGACGGTGGACGTGGAGCTGGTGCAGAGCATTGAGAATTGGAAGGCGGATTGGCGGGAGTTGAGGGAGAGGGTGGCGGCTAGGAGGGGGGATGAGGGGGGGGGGAAGAGGCGCCGGATAGGGCGTGGTGAGGTGGGGGTGGATGGAGAGGAGAGTGTGGCTGGTGGGGTCGGCGCGACGCCCACGAGGAGGGGGTTGAGGGGGTCGGTGCTGGGGAGTCCTGCCGCTGGTGTTGCTGCGACGGGGAGGCTGAGAGATGGGGCGTCGGTTTTTGGGAGTCCAGCTGCCGGGGCCAGGTCAGGGAGGTTCAGGGGTGAGGGGTCGGTGCTGGGGAGTCCTGCCGGCGGTGGTGGTGCGATGGGGAGGTTGAGGGATGGGGCGTCGGTCTTTGAGAGTCCGTATCGGAGGACGGTCGGGAGTCCGTTTTGATGACGAGGGGAGCGGCCCGCTGGAAGGGGGTGTCGAAATCTGGGGAGGATATGATGAGGGCTGCTGCTGGTCTCTCCCATCTACGACGGCGATGATTACGGCGAGGATGGTCACGATGATGGTCACGACAAATGTTGTTGATGATGACAAGATCACGATACCCATGTTGGTTACGATAGCGAGCGCAGGATTGCGAGCACACGATGGCGAGCACAGAGTTTCTACGAAACACTCTGTTGGTTCCATGGATGATGATGAATCACGGCTGTTTGGATAGCACGTCTTCCTTTTTATAGCGTCTTGGGTACCTATGCAACTAGACTTCTGATTTTCTCAAATTGCCTTCCACACCAGACTGCAGACGGAAGGCCGTGGCAAGGGAAACGTGGCTGTCGCGATGGATGGAGAGATAACCGAGGAACCCATCCCCATCAGCTCAAAGACAGCCGCTTGGATTGTCAGTCTTCTATCTGGGTGATCACAGTCGTCCCGATGGCAGCCAAGGAAATATCCACTTCCTCCTCGTCCGGTGCTTCTTCATCCAAAGCGAGCACCCAAGACGTTGAACATGGTGTAGCTCGACAAGCCCCTGTGATTTCTCTGTCCAATGTAGCTGGTAGAGCTTTCAATATCTCAACACAGGCATGAAAAACACATGACAAGTCAAAAGTTGGCATCGGCCTGGTCCCAATGTTTGGTTGAAAAGGGGGTGGTCCGTGCATCCATCATCAGCAACAGTCTCCTTCACATCTTGGGCCAGTTCAGTCACAGGTGGTGGTCACATTGTCATCCTCCATCTTGGCAACCCTGAAATTCACAGCATTGAAAGACAAAGGCCTTATTAAAAATGAAATGATATCTCTGCCACAGCTAGCGTTTTGGGCTGCGATACCCCTAAAGTCTAGCTCCAAAATGTAGAATTTTCCTCCTCCGACTGACGAGGTGGTCTCTAGGAAAAGCACCCAATAAAAGGGACACTCGAAAATGTGCCCTGGGCGCTGCCTGGTACCGTGGCCCACCCAGGATGAAGATGGCATTGCTGCCTTTTGTGACCCGGATACCGGTGAATGCCGTGTCCCGACTCCCGAGCTCACCAGCCGCCGTTCACCAAAGCCGGAGCACCACCGTTCCCTCTCGCAAACTGGGGGACGACAATGTTTGTCTTTCTTCCCTTCTACACAGAGTCAGCACGGTTTCCAGACTGGAGGTTTCATTGCAAACTTACCTTTGCCCAGCGACCCTCTCCCTCGATCTCCTGCCTCATCTCGTCGGTCAGGATCGGCTGGTGATGAGGGCGCGGCGACGCATCTTCCGTATCTTCCGTTTCTTCCCAGACGGTGCTCGTGTCCCAATCAGTATCGTCCTTGGGCGGCGCAAGGCCGAGGCTCTTGAACGTGAGTTTTCCGATGGCTGGCTCGGTGACAGTAGCCGCCATCAGGAGGGTTGCGACGGCCCCAATGGAGGGTCTCCTTGTTAGGCTCGCCGGTCTTGGGAGAGGAGAACCAACGAAGACGTCCTGGCAACCAACGAAGACGTCCTGGCGAGTCACAACAGGACACTGGCAAGACATTTATCAGCATCTCCGATTGCATGTCAAGGAATGGGAGACAGACCAGCTTGCGACCCTCCTCAAAATTCCAGTCGGTGGCCTCCTGGTTGACATTGGAGTGGGTTTGGACCCAGCCATTCTCGCTGAAGTGTCCCTTGTCTGTGACCGTCTCGACGTAATTGGTGCAATCGCGGCATCGCTTGAACAGTTAATTGTCTGAAAGGATTGAGCCAGATATTAACATTCTTACCTTGTCCGCCTGTTTTAGGGCAGTCTTGCTGAAGCAGTCCCTGGGCTTCTCCTTGCTGCACCAGAAGCATTCAAAGAGCTCCTGGAGCCTGGGCTGCTTGGCAACCTTGGTCTGGGTCTGACTCTGGCCGCCGTATCCGTACTTCTTGGCTGTAGCTACGTATTTGGCGTGATTGCTGCGGGCCATTTTGATGCCAGGATTCTGAATTGATTATTAGTTTGTCAGTCAAATTTCGGTATTGGGTATGCACGATCAGGGTGCGATGGCTGGTGAAAGAAAAGGAAAGAAGAATCGCGAGGGTGAAGCGCGGGCAGGTGGGTTGGAATGGAGGGGCTTTGGTGAGGAAGGAAAGAGGCAAGAGCAGGGGATCTGGGACTTTCGCACCTTGAAAGGTTTGACGGAGGGTTTGATGGAGTTGAGTGATGTTAAGCCGCCACAGTTCGCAGGCGGGAGAAGTTGGTGAGGGAGACGGGAGGTAGTTGGTGGGGGGGAGAGGGAGGAGGTTGAGGGATGTTGGTGGAGGAAGAGGATGGTTGGAGATTGCGAGAGAAGAAGAAGCGTCGGTGAAGGGAGAGAAGGCCAGTTGTTGGCGGTCTGGGGGAAGATTGGGTCTGGAACTAGGAGGAGGAAGACAGACGGAAGAAGGACTATATACCCTCCCGGAGCTGGATTGACAGTCCACTGGCACCAGAAGCCTGACCGGCGAGAGATAATTGGTGGCTGTAGAAGGGACGGAAGATGGGATGAAATCAGGTGAATGAGGGCTACGTCCGGGGGCAGGCACTTCTGAATGCCTGGCACTCCTTCCATTCCTGTTCAGTGCTTCACCCAACCCTCCGTCAATCCCACCTGGGAGGAGAGAAGAATGTAGAGACTCTCGTCCCGATACTGACATGCACTCCTTGAACAATTCTTCCATGGACGGGCTGTGTCGAGAGCCTGTGACCATGGGCAAGAAGGGGACTGGACTTCCCAAGTTCCTTCCGTCCACGGTAGCAAGACCCTGTCATCGCCCCCAAGAGGCATATCCATGAGAGTAGCACCAAAAATGCAAGCGAGAGAATAATGTAGGTACCCCAGTCACTTGAACCTTTAAGATGTCGCCAATGTAGACAACCCGGTCCTCGTTGCTAGGTGACGGTGACCAGCTCGTCAGGAGCCAAACACCAGGTCCAAACAGGCACTAGCAATGACGTCCATTTACAGTGACAGAAAACAAACAGACAGGCAATCACTTCAGTTACTGTCCATGCCATGCCCATCAGGTGGCAGGATCAAACGGAAATATTGTTCGATGGAACTCATATGATCAGGGCTGTCACAACACCATCATTGACAGATCAGCTCACTCAGGGGTGCTGGGCTAAAACCTCTTGTTCGTCGAATCCTGGCCTTGCCCCAAATGGTATCGAGTGGTGATATACACTCCAGCCCTGGTTTGTTTGTTAGCGCGAGACATGCGAGGTACTAGCCAAGGCCAGAAACCGTTCAATAGAGGCCTGAGTGATGGAACTGAACGCCTATTTCCCTGCCGACCAGGCCCTGAATTCAGAACTGGAGGCGTCTACTCTTCTCATGTAGGTATCGCTTCCTTGGCAAGAGGTCTCACGCTAACAAACAAACCAGGGCTGGAGTGTATGGAAGATACAAGATTGGCGATTATGCTATGCTCCATGCTACCTACGCTTCCCATGCAACGCCTCCCATGCCAGACACACACCAGCTTACATCCACAACCCGTTCCCTACTCGTCCCAGCCGCGCAGCGTAGAATCCCGCGACGTAATCTTCTTCTGGCCCTTCATGCTCTTCCTCGGCCGCGCCTTGGTCTTCTTTGCTATGGTCTTGTTGAGGTCCCACGCAGCAAAGGCCCGCCTGGCAGCTACAAACCGCCCCTCCGGCGTAAAGACGTCGACAACCGGCCAGTTAAGAGTCGCATCGGGCTCGGGATTCTCAGCAGGATCCGGGGCATCGGGCTCGAACGCGAGCTTGGGCTTCTCATTAGGATCCGACAGGTCCAAAAAGTCCAGCCTCGCCGGGTCCTGGTTCGGCACCACGCCCTTCTTGGGCTTGGACATCTCATCAGGATCCGACAGGTCCAAAAAGTCCAGCCTCGCCGGGTCTTGATTCCTCATCTCCCTCTTTGGCGGCGGCGGGGCCGGAGCAGGAGGGTTTCGCCCCTGGAGCTTCTTCATCGACATCTGCGCGGTAATCTCCACCCAGCCGCACCCCTCAATGAGGATGTCAACCGAGAGCACGCGGAACGGGAGCTTGTCGACCGGGAGGTTGACCCCGCTCTTCCTCGTCAGCGGGCCGGCGCGCTGCTTGGTGATGTCCCAGCGCAGCTCGAACGACCCAGCAAGCTTGATCTTCTCGCTTGCCTCGGGGACCGAGATGTTGTCGACCTTGACATAGTCGTTCCGCGTCTGCACGCCAATCGCCTTTTCCGTCGATGTCAAGTGGTCCTCGAGAGGCGTGAAGTTGTACGCCAAAAAGTCCAGGCCGGGGGTTCGGGGCGTGATGCGGATGAACCCACCGAGCAGCAAGGACTTCCCCGACTTGATGACCACCTGCTCGACCTTCTTGCGCTTAACCAGGGAGAGCGAGTTGCGATGCTCCCCCTGCACGTACTGCTCGAGATCGGTCCGGGGAAGACCGGGCAGGTCGATGAGTTCGCCTTTCCCGCCGCCGTAGGTGAGTCGGATGGGGGAGGCAGTGGTCCCCGACAGCGGCGATATCACAGGCATCGCCGGGAACTGAGTCTCGGGGCGAGCCGGCGGAAGGAGGGAGAATTCGTCATCCTCGTTACGCAGCTTTGATTCATCCACGACCGGTTCGATGGGAGGTTCCCACGGCTTGGGCTTGTGGTTCATCATGCCTTTGGGGAAGATGGTCGCGAAGAGGCTGCTTTTACCCACATTGGCTTTCCCGACCATCCACGAAGCACCGCGGCGCGCAAAGATCTCCTCCTTGAGCTGTTTCGTCCACCAGTCTCTCTTTGCACTGACACACTTGACATTTCCCAGTCTCACCACCGCGCCATTCCGACCAAGAGCCGCCCGCAGAGTCTCTCTGATAGTTGGCATCAGACGGTCGACGTCCTCTTTCTTGGCCCCAAGAAGATCAGACCTCGTGATGATGAAGCTTATCTCCGTCTTTTTGTCGGCGTAGTACTTGGCACTCCTCGATCTCCTGTTGTGGGAGCGCAGTGGCATGGCCTCGAGCAGGTCGGTAATCTTGGGAACCAGCGACATGGGGAAATCGGCAGCATCCAGCACGTGGTAGATGTGATTGTACTTGTAGGGCGACTCGGCGATTGTGTTTCGCAGCGCGTCGACACTGGGGTGGAAGATGGGCTTCCCGATGCCGTGGTGGAGGAGATTATGGCATCGGTCGCAGATCAGAGTCTCGTCTGTGCGGGCAACAGCTGCCTCTTGGTCCGCCTCGGCATCTGGCGCGAGGCCCTTTAAATCGATGCCCTGCGCCTCGAGATCGTCAAGGTCGAGGTCGGCGAGGGCCTGCTTGACCACGTCCTCCTTGGGTCGCGATTCGGGTATATGCTTCTCGACCTGTCCTAGGTACTCTGCGACGGCTCCTCTTCCTAGATTATAGTACCCGGGTTCGTTCGGCAGCGTCGTCTGCGACAGGGCTCCGCAGCCCGTGCATATTGGCGGCAGGGACTTGATCGGCTGGGTCTCGTCTCGGGGGTGCTCGGAGGCTATCTGGGCTTCGGTGTGCAGGGTGGGCGACGTGTGCAGCCTCCGGACCTGGGAGACGAGCAATGGTCCATTCTGGCGATGGCTTGGTCGGTGTCGGTGGGCGGTCGAGGAGTGGGCGCGCAATAGGGCGGGGCAGAGAAAAGGCGACAGGCGTGCGGGTGAACTGCAGCGCTCTATGCTGTAAATGTTGCCCAGCAGTTTTGAACAGAGGGAGCGGCAGCGTTGTGCTTGCATGGCTGCAGTGGTGGACTACACAGTAAAGACTGGCTGGTCGGGTTGGTGGGCTGGTTTCGATGTCCCAAAAATGATGAAAAGACAACTTTTTTTGCGACGCGGCGGGCGTTTCTCTCTCTCCGGCAGGCAGATCCCGCCAAGCTTCGGGGCTCCGGCAGGCTACACGACAGGGCGGTGAGCCCGATCTCAGCGTGCATCGTCTTGGCACGACGCTGGAAACTGGCGGGAAAGCTCAGACTAAAAATTTATGCCACTGCCACTGGCAACCACAATTCGCGATCCACGATTGACCTTCACCACCCCGCGCCTAGACACCCGCACCCAGGGAGGAGTCTTGCTCCTCGACACACTTCAAGATGGTGGGCGTAATCAAGCGCATGCACCACCTGCGGGAAGTACGTACCCCTCTTGACCAGCTGTTCCCCAACCTACTATCGATAGTCCATGCTAACCTCGTGCGCAGAGGGTAAGACGACCACGAATCCGTCCCTCCTGGAGGGACTGAGCAGACCACTCGAGCGACGGTACTGACGGACAATGCGCAGTTGCTCTGGATACGCATGGGGCCGGGGGCTGCGAAGCTGCCACCAACCGTTTCCCGCATCCACCTGGAGTTTGCGAAGAGGAATGAGGGGGGGCATATGGGCCCAAGGTGCGTCGGGTTGGCTGTGGTGATGAATTGAAGGGCTGGTCTGACTGTTCCTCCAGGAAATTCATGAAGGAGAACCTCCCACGGCTAAAGTTTTGGAATCCGGCGGTCCCGATGATCGTCAACAGAACGCCTGATAGCGAAGGGCCAGCAACCTTGACACTCTACTTCCGAGAAGACGGCACTCCCAACCCGAGAGAAACCCCACAGCCGCCATCATCGACAACGGGAGCATCCAAGGCGCCCGCTCCTGTAGCAGGCGAGAAGGCGGTGACAATCGATATCAAAGGCGTCTATTCGACCGAGATCCTCGACAAGTTTATAGAAAGAACATCGGCGGTGCCGGTTCAGCCAACACAGGCAGAGCTGGAAGAGGCCGCGGAGATAGCGGAGCTGAGGAGACGTGGCGAGATTGATCGGGCTGAGAATGCGAAGCTGATAGCGGAGAAGAAGAGGGAACAGGCCCGTCTCAAGCTGGCCATGAGCGAGGCTGCAGCGATCAAGGCGGCGGCAACAGTTTAGGGGGGGCACGTCGCTGTTGATGTGTAGACTACTACGGATATGTAGTTGTACAATAGGGGCTCCGGGAGTGGTTGTATAAAGAGACGCACCAGCAGCATCAAGAGATGGCGAATGCGACGGGTATGAGGCATGTGCCGGTGCCGGTGCCGGTGGTGTGGTGTCTGGTGCTGAGTGGTATTGCTGAGGCTGAGATGTAATCTTGGTTCAGCTGGTCAGTCTTGCATGAAAAGGAGATGGTGTTTTGCGGCTCTCGTTGTACCTTGTGGAGGTATTTCCAAGTTGCACCCCGGGACCCTGAACTCGAAACCCTTCAAGTACCTAACCTTGAGAATGGAGAGAGAAACTCTCATGTCCTCTGGCTGTTGGTATCACAGCTCGTATTTCAACTCTCTTGTCAAAGGTGCCCCTCGGGGGATGGAATAGAGGGTGGGGCGTCCCCTATTTTAGGGGGCAATCAATGGGGTCACAACCAGGATTGGGTTGGGATACAAGGTACCTCCCGCCATCCCAGCAGCCCAGTCAGCTGGCAGGGATGGCACGCCAAGCCGACGGGGTCTCTCCAATCCAAGGAAGCGAAGGCCAGGGGGAAGGGGGAAGGGGAAAAAGGCCACGAAGTGGTCCCGGTCCATCATCCATCATCCCTTTTTCCCACCTCTTCAGCTCCGTGCTGCAAGCCGACACGCAGTACACCTCGCTCCGGCTGCTCGAGATCGTGTCCTTTCAAGAGGGCATTGGTGTTTGGGTGTCCACAGTACCACTGGTTTTGCCCTGCGAGTCCATCTCGAGGCATCTCCTTCTTAATACCTTTTTTTTTCTAGAGGTGCATCTGTCACCATCTGACGCTACCACCTACCAACTTTCTTCGAGACGCTCTTTTTTACCCGTTTTATTAGCAGCCTCGCCATATCACACCACGAGCTTCTTTGCTCTACTCCCGGCCAAGCCCAAGACAACGCGACAACGCGATTGACTCGGCCGCCCATCCTTGATTGCGACACGCCCAAGCTCGAGTCCGCTCCACCATGGCTGCTGTCGTAGACAAGCATGCCGTCGCCTCCGGCTTCGATGCCGGAGATGCGGCGCGGCGGCGTACCAATGTTGCCGGCGCGCCGCAGCCCGCCGTCGTGAAGCCCGTCGAGGCTGAGGACAAGAAGAAGGTCAAGAAGGTGAGCTCGCCCCAGTCTCCTATCCCCTCTCTCGGTGTCTGGCAATGGCCATTGTTCGCGACCTGTGCTGATACAATGTATGACAGGCTCCCTCTTTCCTCGAAGTCCTCGACCAGTGGGAGTGGATTATTGCCCCTCTCCTTTTCACAGCCGTGTCCTTCTTCACGCGCTTCTACAAGATCGGTCTCTCGCCGATTGTGACGTGGGACGAGGCTCAGTAGGCACCACCCGTCTTGCGCCGCCGCCAGGGTCACCGCTAACTCACTGTCACCCACAGCTTTGGCAAGTTCGGCAGCCACTATCTCAAACGCGAGTTCTACTTTGACGTCCACCCTCCCGCCGGAAAGCTCCTTGTCGGTCTCAGCGGATATCTCGCCGGTTACAATGGATCCTTCGAGTTCAAGTCGGGCGAAACCTACCCCGAGGAGATCAACTACACCTTTATGCGCCAGTTCAACGCCTTCTGGGGCGCTGTGTGCGTCCCCATGGCCTACTGGACTGCAAAGGAACTCAACCTCCGCCGCCCCGCTGTCTGGTTCGTCACCTTGATGGTCCTCTGCGAGAACTCGTACACCACCATCAGCCGCTTTATCCTCCTCGACTCGATGCTTCTCTTCGGTACCGTCGCCACCACTCTCTGCTGGGCCAAGTTCCACGGGCAGCGCAAGAGGGCGTTTGAACCCGCATGGTTCCTCTGGCTGTTCATGACCGGACTCAGCATCGGCTTCGTCTGCAGCGTCAAGCTCGTCGGTCTCTTCGTCACTTCCCTCGTTGGCCTTTACACCATTGAGGATCTGTGGAGGAAGTTTGGCGACACCAAGATGCCCATCCCAGAGCTGGCTGCCCACGTCGTGACGCGCGTTATTGGTCTCATCATCCTCCCCATCCTGATCTACATGCTCAGCTTCGCCATTCACTTTGCTGTCCTCACCAACAGCGGACCTGGAGATGCCCAGATGTCGTCGCTCTTCCAGGCCAACCTGAAGGGCACAGAAGTCGGCCGGGACAGCCCCTTGGAGGTCGCCCTTGGCTCGCGCGTCACTATCAAGAACATGGGCTACGGTGGCGGTCTGCTTCACAGTCACGTTCAGACCTACCCCGAGGGATCTGGCCAGCAACAGGTTACCTGCTACCACCACAAGGATGCCAACAACGACTGGTTCTTCTACCCCAACCGCAGGGATGCCGACCTGGACACCGAAGCCGAGCCCCGTTTCATCGCTGATGGCCAGACTATCCGCCTGATCCACATGCAAACTGGCCGCAACCTGCACTCTCACGAGATCAGCGCCCCTGTCACCAAGGCGGACAGGGAAGTCTCCAGCTATGGCAATCTGACTGTCGGAGACGAGAAGGACCACTGGAAGATTGAAGTTATCAGCGACGCCGCGTCTCGCGACCGCAGCAGGATCCGCACGCTCACCACGGGTTTCCGCCTGAAGCATGAGGTTTTGGGATGCTACCTGCGCGCCGGCAACGTCAACCTTCCCCAGTGGGGCTTCAAGCAGATCGAGGTTACCTGCACCAAGGAGAACAAGCCCCGCGACCAGTATACTCACTGGAACATTGAGTCGCACATCAACGAGAAGCGTAAGCCCTCCTTTCCACTTTCCAATATGTTTGCTAACTCCGCCCAGTCCCCCCTGGAGACCCCGGCCAGTACAAGTCCCCCTTCCTCAAGGACTTTATCCACCTGGTATGTACTCTGAAATGGTATGGGTGGGCAGTATCTAACCTCAGCAGAACGTTGCCATGATGACATCGAACAACGCCCTGGTCCCCGACCCGGACAAGCAGGATGACCTCGCCTCGCAGTGGTGGCAGTGGCCCTTCCTCCACGTCGGCCTCCGCATGTGCAGCTGGGACGACAAGATCGTCAAGTACTTCCTCCTCGGCAACCCTCTTGTGTACTGGGGTTCCACGGCCGGCCTGGGCATCTTTGGCCTTCTCGTCGTCTGGTACACTCTCCGTTGGCAGCGCGGCTTCCGGGAGCTCTCGGACGACGATGTGGACCGAATCCACTATGCCGGCATCTACCCCGTCATCGGCTGGTTCCTGCACTATCTCCCCTTCGTCGTCATGGCGCGTGTCACATACGTGCACCACTACTACCCGGCCCTCTACTTTGCCATTCTCGTGCTCGGCTTCCTGGCCGACTGGTTCCTCAGCCCCCTGAGGAAGTCGATCCAGTACGGCGCCTATACGGTCCTCGACGTGACCACGATCGGCCTCTACATCTTCTTCATGCCCATCTGCTGGGGCATGGTCGGCCCCAACAAGGACTACAGCTACATGAAGTGGTTCGACAACTGGAAGATGTCGGATGCGTAGAGGTCCCGACAACCAGATGGTGGATAGAGGTTTGGGGAGGATCTACCACGTTTGGGAACGACATCTCACCCGAGACGGGCTCAATCACCGCGAACCCTTCATCTCTCCAGCCGGGCCCCCTGGACGCCCGATGCGGCGGATTTGCCACGCGCGGCGGATCAACTGCCAGACCAACCTCTCTGCTCACACTCTCACAACAAAAACAACACAAATGTTTGACTATGTACGGGCGGGCTGGGCCGGGATAGAAAAGAAATGGTAAATGGGAGGGTGGAGTTTAAGGAACCATGGTTGTCCCGGGATTTGTGACCACGTCGGAGGCCGGAGGAGGGAGAAGGAAAGAAGAGGAAGTCATAATGCCGCCGTGGTTCATTGCCGGCTCAAGCGTATGGGTGTGTGTTGTAATAGTGCGATGACGTTGGGAACCACCTTTTCTATGTCTCGAATGTGGTTGACGATTTGGACGGGGTGGGGAGCTGTCAACTCGGACGGAGAGGAAGCGAAGCTGTTTAGACATTTTACTTTGTTCTTGTTACATCATTGCCATGTCACGAATGTCTGCCCGCAGTAGGTATGATTGCGGTATTGTTGTCACTTCCTGGTATGACTGTTGTGTTTGTT
This sequence comes from Podospora conica, assembly GCA_030685255.1. Classification (NCBI taxonomy): domain Eukaryota; kingdom Fungi; phylum Ascomycota; class Sordariomycetes; order Sordariales; family Podosporaceae; genus Podospora; species Podospora conica. The sequence goes on from MU839490.1 coordinate 26,629, forward strand.
GGGGTGTTTTGATTTGTATGCATTACGTATGGGGTGTACGGATTAGTTGTGTGTGTGTGTGTGTGGTATGTACAGTTGTATGAAGTAGAACATGAAGAAACACCGACCCAGCCAAACGAACCTACAGCGTCGTCCTATCGTCCCTTGCTTCTTTCTGCGCTGCTTGCTCTGTCTCTCTCTCTCCCAGCCAACCATCCGGGGTATCATGGCTCTTCTCGTGGGTGGCTTGCGGAATGGAATTCCGCTCCCCCATCTGCCTGCCTCGCTCCTCTCTGGTGTTGTTGGTACATTAAACACGGGTCCTTTCATGACCCTTCCGCTCTCTTGCTGCGCATCGCGCCCATTACCCTAGCAACACCCCCCCGTGGCCCCCGCCCTCGCCTTGTCCGTCGTCAACCGCACCTGCCTCCCGCCCGGCCCGCCGGCGCTCGGCCCCTTGACGCCCGACCGGCGATCGTTGAGATCGTACTTGCCGGCCTGGATGTTCTGGTAGATGCGCTCGGCGACGCGCATAAACGCCCTCTCGACGTTCTCGCCGCTCTTGGCGCTCGTCTCGACGTACTCGAGCACGCCGTTGCGGCGGGCCCACTCCTCGGCCTCGGCGCGCGTGACCTCGCGCTTGTTGCTGCCGCCGTCGGCGTCCGACGAGGCGAGGTCGGCCTTGTTGCCGACGAGCACGACGACGATGTCGGGCTCGGCGATCTGCCGGAGGTCGTTGAGCCAGTCCGTGACGTGCTGGAACGTCTGCTTGCGGCTGAGGTCGAAGACGAGGAGGGCGCCCGAGGCGCCGCGGAAGTAGGAGCGCGTGACCGACTTGTAGGTTTCCTGGCCGGCCGTGTCCCAGAGGGAGAGCTTCATGTGCTTTTGGTCTGGCGGGGGGGCGGCCGGGGCGGGTTTCGTCCGCGGGTGGGGGAGGCCGCCGCTCGTGGCGGGGGGAGGGGACGGCGCGGCTGGGGTGGTGGTGGTGTCGGTGGGGGGCGTTGATGATGGCGGGAGGGCGACGTCGTCGCTGTGCGGGGGCCCGACGGGGACGACGCGCGAGCCGAACTCGACGCCGATCGTCACATCGTGGTGGGCGACGAAGCGGCCCTCGCAGAGGCGGACGGTCAGTGAGGACTTGCCGCAGCCGGAATCACCGATGCATACGAGTTTGGCGATGTAGTCCCAGGGTGCCGCGGAGGACATGGGAGCGGAGGCGGCCGGGTCTGGTGGGGGAGAGGGGGTAGGTAGGGCGGTTCGAGAGGGGGTGGGGCCCCGTTCGTGGTGCGGGAGGTGGAATGTCGCGGGGAAGTTGGTCGGGAATCCGGTTAAGGTGGGTTGGGTATCGATGGGGGGGTGAGGAGGTGGTGGTTGGGCGTGCCGTCCTCGTGGGAATCCGGATCAAGCTGTTGGAGATGGACTCGAGTTGGGAATGATGCGATTTCGAGTGTTTGAAGATCCCGTGGACTTGGACGGATGGGTGTTGCTCGGTCGAGGAGGTGAGGAGAAGTGGTTTGTGGTCGGGTCACGGAGCTCGCTAGAGGAGAGAGGGTGTGTCTGTCTTTGGGGAAAACGGGGTCTGGCGACAGGGGAAGACGATTTGGTGGCAGCTGGTTTGGATCGTGTGGTATCTGGCTGGCAAGACTGGTGGTTGGAGAAGAGGATTGGGGCTTTGAGGTGGTAGCTGGAGGTGTCTGGGCCTGTCTTGGACGGATACCAAGAGGTAATGAATCTGGGTCTCGGTGGATCAGCTGGTGGATGGGAAAGACCCCCGTCTTCGTCTTTGCAGCTGACGATCAGGACCTGCCCGCCTGTACGGATAAGCTATCGGGACAGCAGGACAGCTTATCAGTGACGCAAGAGCCCAAAGCACCCCCAATCTGCCGGAAACACGTGCGGGTGTCTTGAGGTCGTGTCAGCCGACAAGCCTTCTTTCTCTGGCTCAAGAGAATCGTGACAAAGAACCAGGGCAGTCAGTGTCGGTCAATCGGGTTCAAAGACGGTTCTGCTTGAATCCAACATTACTATGCAGGTCAGCAACAGAACTACTGTGTACAGAAAGTGCACTTTCATGCTTGCAGCTTCCGACGGCGCCGGATCCCGATCGAATGCGACAAAAGGGATCGAATTTCTGGGCCGCAAACCCCAGACCAGACGAAGAGTTCCTTATTTTTGCTGCATTTTCAATATGATATTGACTCTTGATAGGCAATAGCTGCATAAAGTCAAAGGGGTCCTTGTGCACTAAGATATTGGGCTGCAGCTTGCCTTGCAGATGGGTCATCGGCCAGTCGTCACGCCCCCGTTTGTTGCTCCGGACCGGCACTGCACTGGAACATACCGGCCTCCAGTGGTCGTCGCAGTGGCTGCCTGCCCTGCCTGGCTTTTCACCCGTCCTCAGTGCTCGGTGCTCGGTGCTCACCCAAGCACAGCACAACGAGCGAGCGGGACGAGCTGCCCGCATCTTGCTGCCTTTGCTCCTCTTTCCCCCATCAACAACCCGGCCAAAGCTGATGAGCTCCCGCCTCACATCTGCGTTTGCTGCCACTATTGCTACCGCCTTTTCTCCTTGACCGACATTCACGAGCCAAGATAACCACCAGTTCTTCCAAACTTTGGCAGCCAACACCAACGCGTCCACCACGACATTCGCCTCCACACCGTCGCCACTCTTCCAAGGAGCCAAGCACCGCATTCACAACCGCCTGCTGGACCGCCCCGCCATATCGTCGCCCTGCCGTCATTGTTACCTGCACCCGACCGGCATCCTCGCCTTCACCACTATTGAGCAAACAACGCGAGCAACCAACCCCTGACCGACAAGCAGAGGAATAACGCCCTCTTGTAGGGGGGCGGCTGGATCGGCGTAATGTTTTCTGAATGTAAGTCATGGTCGAGTCCCCTCTCCGGGTGGTCAAGGTAGAGGTCGCGTGCTGATTGTCTGTTGCTGCAGATGCCTCCAGGTTTCTCGCACAGTCACAGTCCCGGCTATCCAACCTCGGCGATGGAGGCGAAAGATCATACAGTCAACCCGGGGGCTGGCAGGGAAGGGGGCCTCGACTAGGCAGGCAGCCCTACGCGGGGAGGGGAGCCGGAAACCCATACCAACCCAGTGCCTCGAGGTTTGGCAGTCTGGCAGGCTTCGGGTCTCGATATGCCCAGGACGCCCCTCTCTTCCAGGCCACTCTCGAACACGACGAGGATGACGAGGAGGAGCGCGATCGGGAAGACCTGTATGCCCTCCAGCACTCCCGACGCGTGTTTGCGACCAGCCGACTGGACGAGAGCACCGAGACAGAGCATGACGGAAGCCGCGCCTCGGTCGACGCGAGCCAAGACTACGAGGAGACACTAGGGGATCGCATCCACGGCATCAAGAGCAGCTGGAATGGGAACAGGAGTCTCCGTCAGAACCGGGACGAGTCTGGACCTGGGAAAGAGGCAAAGGGTCGGGGCCGGAGTTTGTCCAACGAGAGCAACGAGACTAAGGGTTTCATGGAAGATGTCGGGTTGGAGTCCGTCATGGAGGATCGCGAGCCGCCGCTAGACTTGACGGTTGAGAATCCCGACGACAGCACGCCGGCACCCTTTCAAAAGTTCAAGTCGCCGGCCGAACCAAATCGATACCCCGGGAGGAGGCCCTCTTTCCAGGATTCGGAGTTGGGAATGCGGCCGCGCGACAGCTCGGTCGACACCAACATCACGACGCTCCCCATACCCGCTTCCTCGGCGGACGAGATTTTTCGGCACGATGCCTTTTTCGCCTGGATCTTTCTCATCGCCCAAGCGTCCATGCTGTCAACGTTTGTTCTGGTATTTCTCCACACCAGCGGCAAGCGGCCCATGGGGGACACCATCTACAATACACTGCGGGCGTCGTTCCATATGCTGGCCATCGACACAGTAGTTTCGGTCATTGTGGCGATGGTGTGGCTGGCGGCCCTGCGGTCGTTTGTAAAACCACTGGTGGGGTTGATCACGGTGGCGGTGCCGGTCGTCTTGGTCTCGTTCTCCCTCTACGCATTTATCTCGAGTTACCAATCCGGCACAGGAAGCTCACGTCTCCAGGACGTCGTTATGAGGTGGGCGGCGGCGATCCCCGCCACCTCGGCGGTAGTTTGGGTGTACTTGGTGTACAAGGGGCGATACTCGATCCGGTCGGCTATCGAAATCCTCGAGTTCTCGAGCCGGATCCTGGCGGCCAACTCGGCGCTCGTGCTGGTGGGCATGGGCTGCCTGGTGGTGATTGTCCTTTGGACCTGGGCGTGGCTGCTCATGTTCACGCGGGTCTTCATGGGCGGGAACTTTTCGAGCGCGCTCTCGAGGTTCATCATCAGCGCATCCAGCTGGTGGCTCGGCATCTTCTTCGTGCTCATGTACATCTGGACCCTGTCCATCATCTCGGGCATCCAGCGCTGCACGACGGCAGCCACGGTCTCGCAGTGGTACTTTCACAGGAATGCCGTCCCGGCCACCTCGCCGGCGGATATTGTGTCGGCCGCCATGGGACACTCGGTGACGACGATATTCGGATCCATCAGCCTTTCAACAGTGCTGGCTCTGGGGATCCGGCTGCCCTTGCTGGTGCTGCCCCAGCGCGCTGCTAACATCATCAGCATGTTTGCCTATAGGTTCATCCCGACGCCCATTGCAGCGCTCACCAACCCGCTCACGCTCACGTATGCGGCCATCCACTCGCAAACGCTGGCTCAGGCGGCGCGAGGGCTGTCGCAGATGGACTTTTTATTACCCCAAAGGCCGACGACCACCCTTACGCCGGCCACGCTGCCAGGTGCGAACAAGTACTCGCCGCTGCTGCCGTACCGGCTGGCCAAGCTCATCCTTTACTCGATGCGGTTCATCATGGCCACCGGGCTGGGCTTTGCGGGGTGGGTCATGACGGCGCGGCTGCTGGGCGTGGAGCGTCCGGACGGCAGCATTGGGATTCGGGGCAGCGCATATGCATATGTGGTCGGTCTCGTTGCCGGGTTTATCGGGTGGGGCGTCCTCGGGGCTATGGAGGGCATCCTGAGCGGGATTGTCGATGCGGTGGTGATTTGCTACGGCAGCGAGAAGCGCATGATCTCGGGCGGCGGCGGGTACTGTATGGAAGCAGCCTACCTGTTTGGCGATCGGAGGGCTCCTCGAGACTAGGGAGTTTCGGACTTTTGAGCGTGGCGTTAACAGTTTGTGTATTTGTGGTGTCGTGGCTGGGCCCGGATCGGGAGAGCAGGCATCGTGTGGGACGACCAGGGATGGGCAAACAGAAGACATTCGTGGTGTCGTTGGGGACACTGAGCGGCCTTGGGGCAAACATGGCATAGGTTGCATTGCGAGTTAGAAGGCATTCTAGAGGCAGTTGTTTAGTATATTTTCGGGTTTCTTGACTGCGTCTATTCGGTGACTGCGGGAGCCTGAACCGGTGATCTGAGCTGCCTCCGAGGTTACCATGCAGCCTACCCGACAGTCGGTAGTCGATCCTCTGCGCCGCATGAGGAATCAGATGGCACCCGTATTGCCCAACAACGCGTGACGAGAGGGGCGAGAGCGACATAGCAGCACAGCCACAAAGGACACGCACTTCTTGTTGGCGGTAGTTCGCACCTAGTTTCCGTCTTGTTACCGATGTTTCTCGAGAAGATCAGCCCCAGGCCAGCTCCAGGCCAGATATCAAGTGTGGCGGGATTTCACCTCTCTCCAAGTGGCGATGAAGTTCCCATGACAAATGACGCGGCCCTGGATGAACCGCGGCTGCCACAACAGTGACGGGATCGCCTTTTCCTCTGTGGATAATACCTCGACATCCATTCAGGCACCACACAACACCAACCTCGCACCTCGCGCCATCCGTCCGCGGAAGCCAAGCGTTGCAAAGGGGGCTGTGTTCGGATGTCTGCGTAGCTCGCCTGCTCGCCTCCATCGTAGCTCCCCTCCTGCTCCCCTCGTCCCTCCACGTGCCCCTTTTCTTCTAGAACCGCCTCTTTCCCACCTGCCTTGTCACAGGCCCCAGGAGGACTCCGATTCATCCCATCTCCAGAGGGATTATATCTCCCGTCCCATGATTCAATAGCCTTTTCCCTCGACCCCATCCTCCCGAAACTCTTCTCTTACAACCTACCATTCTACCACAGCACCTAAATAACCCCTCCTTTTCCCCCTCCAACAACAGTGAGCGACCCCGCCACTGCACCAATTCTCATCGACTCAACCTACACTCTTCCCGAGATCACGCCAACAACAATCATGGCCGATTTCAACGCCCCATCCGGCCCTCCCCCGCCCAAAGTCCCAGAGGGATGGGTCGCGAGATGGAACGACCAGTACAAGGAGTGGTAAGCCCCGTCATCCCCATCATCCCACCATTCACATGCTCGCCAAGCTGCACCCCAGCTAACCCCCCCGCCCCTCTCACAGGTTCTACGTCAACACCTACACCAAAGTCTCCCAATGGGAAAAGCCCACCGAGCCCGCCCGCCCCCCCGGCGAAGACGCCGGCCCCTCGGGCCCGCCCCCCTCCTACTCGGGCGGCAACAACCAGCCCGCCCCGACCGACACAAAGGTCAACCCGTACGAGGCCGCCTCCACCGTGACCGAGGACGAGCGCCTCGCGCGCCAGCTCCAGGCCGAGGAGGACGCGCGCGCGCGCTCCTCGCCGTACCCCGCGGCCGGCGGCGCCGGTGCCGCGTCGAGCTACGCCGGCACGCCGACCCCCGGGCAGCAGCAGCAGCAGTACCAGCAGCAGGGACAGCAGATGCCGGCGCGGTCGAATGACCTGGCGGATAAGGGCAAGGGGCTGCTCGGGAAGCTGTTCAGCAGCGGGGGTAAGAAGCCCAGCGGGAGCAGCGGCGGCGGACTCGGCGGGCTCGGGGGGATGCTCGGTGGTGGGAGCCATGGGCATCAGCAGCAGCAGCATGGGTATGGGCAGCCGCAGCATGGCTACGGACAGCCGCAATATGGACAGCCTGGGTATGGGCAGCAGCCGGGGTACGGACAGCCGCAGTATGGCGGGTATCCCCAGCAGCAACAGCATGGATATGGAGGGTATCCTCAGCAGCATGGATATGGCGGGTATCCCCAGCAGCAGGGTTACGGCGGCGGGTACGGGAGTCACGGTCCTAAGAAGAGCGGTCCCGGGATGGGTGCCATGGCTGGCGGTGCCGCGCTGGGTGTGGGCGCAGGGTTGATTGGTGGTGCGCTGATAGCGGATGCTATCCAGGATGAGCAGCAGGAGGCGTATCAGGAGGGATATGGTGAGTGATTCTCTCCCTGGGTCTGGGTTGTGGAGTGGAGGGCGATGTACTGACTTGCTACAGATGATGGCGGCGGTGGTGATATGGACTTTGGCGGGGAGTAGTGTGTGGAGACAGACATCGATATCCAGGGAAGGAGAGTGTCTTGGGGGTTGTAGTTTTGTCGATGGTGACGTCTGGCGTCTAGCAAGGGTTTCGTGTTTTTGTCTTTGGGTTTTGCTGTTGCGTGAGATATGACGTACTTTGGGAATGACTGGAAGGGTCTAATGTTTTATGAGAGACTGAGGGACCTGAGGAAGTGTTCTCTTTGCTTTGCGTAGCATGGGAGATGGTGGTTGTGGTGTCTTGAGGGGGAGCAGTCGTACATAGGACGGTTGAATGTCAAGATATATGTTGACCAAGGATACTGGAAACCCAAATTTGTCGAGACGTGTGCTTGTTCTGGGAAGACGGTAAATGCCTGGATTCCGAGACCGCATGGAAGTGTTTCCGGACTTGAATCGTGCTGGAGAAGAACAAGGGGTGCCAAACTCTTCAACGTTCATTATGAGGACATGTACACTTCTCCCCTTCCCTGTCAACAACCACATATTATACATCGTCGCCCTTTCATACCCTCTACACTCCCACCCCCGCCCCACCGCCCACCCCGGAGAGAAACAATCACCTCTTCCTCCTCTTGCCCTCGCCATTGCCCTTCCCAGCAGAAGCCGACGGCCCCGAGTCCGCCGCCGCACCCGCACCCTCCTCCTTCTTCCCGCCCGACCCGGCCAAGTAAGCCGCCATATCAAACGACCCCGCGACGCCGCTGGTCCCTTGCCCCTGCGCCGCGCCCATGATATTGTTGATGGGATTCGTCTTTTGCCTCTCCTCCCACTCGGCGCGCATCTCCGGGTCCACTGCAACGTCCACGTCAGTTTCTCTCCACACCTCAGGGGAAGGGAGCGAGGGGGGGGGGGGGTAACGTACTATTATCCACCAGATACGGCATCCCAAACATAATCGCCAGACTGACCAGCCCCAGCAGAATCATCGGGCTCTTGAGGATCGCAAAGGCGTTGACTGGCCGGCATTAGCAACCCCCACCACCACTTCACCAAATCCGGACAGGGAAAGACTCACATTTACTCCTCTCACTGAAATACCCCTTCCCCCCCAACACCCTCACCTCCAACCCCCCGCCCGTCGACGGGACCACCGCCTCCCCCTTGTTCCCCCACTCGTTCCCCCGGAACGTCTCCCACGCCAGCACCGCCAGCTCGTCGTCCGAGGACGAGGGGGAGAAGACGTCCACGCGCAGCGGCGCGAACGCGTGCGTCGCGCACGCCACGTCGACGAGGTACGACCCGGGCGTGACGTTGCGGAAGACAAACGTGTTGGACGTCGAGAGCGGGGCGACGAGGTGCGCGCCGAGGGAGGCGAGCGAGGCGCGCGTGGAGGGGGGGAGGACGGCGGGGTTGGGGAGGTGAGGGGAGGGGGGGATGGTTAGGGTGAGGGAGGCGGAGGGGGAGGCGAGGGATGTGCCGGCGAGGAGCGCCGCAAGTAGGGGGAGGCGCATTTTGGGGGGTTTGGTGTTGTTGGGATGGTTGGGTGGGTTGTTATTGCATTTACGGCGCGCGGTGTCGGTGGTGGTGGTGGTGATGTTGGGGATGGAGATGGAGTTGGATTGGGAAATGGAGATGGAGATGTTGATGACCGATGGCGTTGACCAGCGGGACTTGTGGGGCGACAGGGGTTGGTTTGGGGGTTGAGTTCGGGAGGGTTAGGGGATAGTTTCCACTGTCCAGACCCCCGAGTTGGACCTGACCTTGATCTTGACAACACATCATCGCATCCCCGGGCAGTTTCGTTCATCTGCATCCTACACGGCAATCTTCATCATGGCATGTCATAGGTATCTCTCGGCTACGGCAAAGCAGACAAAAGCAAAAAAAACCGAAATAACCACGCTACCCAACCGAATCCCCAAGGAAATATTTTCCAGTCCTCTCCGCGCCTCTACACCACCGTCGGCGCCTCGTCCGTCTTGGTCTCGGCCGCCTCCGCCGGCCTCTCGGCCAGCTCCTTGGTCGCCGCCGCCGCCGCAGCAAACGACTGCTCAAAGTCGGCAATGATGTCGTCAATGTGCTCGGTACCGACCGAGATGCGGATGAGGTCCTGTTGACACACGCCGTTAGCCACCATCCACGTCCCCATCTGGGTTCAAGACAAGTCCTTACCTCGGTAACACCGGAGCTGTTCTTCTCCTCGTCCGACAGCTGCTCGTGCGTGGTGCTCCACGGGTGAATCGCCAGCGTCTTGGAATCACCCACGTTCGCCAGGTTCGAGATGAGCTTGAACCCGTCGACAATCTGCGAGCCGGCCGCGCCGCCGCCCTTGACGCCAAAGCTCAGCACACCGCCGAAGCCGCGCTTGAGGTACTTCTTGGCCGTGTCGTGCGACGGGTGGCTCTCGAGGCCGGGGTACGAGACCCAGGCGACGTGGGGGTTGGCCTCGAGCCAGTTGGCGAGCTTGAGCGCGTTGTAGGCGTGGCGCTCGCCGCGCAGCGACAGGGTCTCGAGCCCGAGGATGAGCTGCTGGGCGGCGAAGGGGTTGAGCGAGGCGCCAATGTCGCGGAGGAGCTCGACGCGCGCGCGGATGATGAAGCTGATGGCGCCAAACGTCTCCCAGAACTTGAGGCCGTGGTAGCCCGGCGACGGCTCGACGAACTGCGGGAAGCGCGCCGCGTTGGCGCCCCAGTCGAACTTGCCGCTGTCGACGATGACGCCGCCGATGGTGGTGCCGTGCCCGCCGATCCACTTGGTCGCCGAGTGGACGATGATGTCGGCGCCGTGGTCAAAGGGCCGGACAAAGTAGCCGCCGGCGCCAAAGGTGTTGTCGACCTGGACGAGTCAGCGGGTGTCAGGAAGGAGAGAGGGGGGGACGTACCACGACCGGGACGCCCTTCTCGTGGGCAGCGGCGACAATGGCCTCAAAGTCGGGCACGTTGTAGCGCGGGTTGCCGATGCTCTCAATGTAGACGGCCTTGGTGTTGTCGTCGATGGCGGCGGCCAGCTCCTCGGGCTTGTCGCCGTTGACAAACTTGGTCGTGATGCCGAGACGGGGCAGGATGACCTTGAACTGGTTGTAGGTGCCGCCGTAAAGGTTCGAGGTCGCGACAATGTTGTCGCCGGCATGTGCGAGGGTGGCAATCGTGAGGAACTGGGCGGCCTGGCCAGAGGAGGTGGCAAGGGCAGCGACACCGCCCTCGAGGGCAGCAACGCGCTTCTCAAAGACGTCGACCGTGGGACTGGTGGGGGGCGGTCAGTAGGACTCCCTGAAGCTCCCGGAAGGAATAGGGGCTCACTTCATAATCCGGGAGTAGATGTTGCCAAACTCCTTGAGGCCGAACAGGCGGGCACCGTGGGCAGAGTCGTCAAAGACATAGCTCTGTCGGACGAGGGATTAGCTTCGGTACGAAATCGCCGGCATCGGGGGGAGCTTTACCGTGGTGGCATAGATGGGGACGGCGCGGGACTTGGTGGTAGGATCCACCTCCTGGCTGCGAGGCGTGTTAGTTGAAGCTATTCCCACGGGCTGGGAGCATCACGTACCCCGCATGGAGCTGGAGGGTCTCAAAGTTCTTGCTGTCCGACATGATGGCGGTGCTCTCTTTTGCGGTGCTTTCAATGGAAGCGGGAGAGGCTGCTCGAGGCTGGGGAGACGAGAGGCGGGACAAAGGGGGGGGAGGGGGTGGTGAGAAGATGGGACGGGATGTGTTCCTGCGCCGATGGTCCTCCGGGATACTTATATGGCCAGGCTTTTCGCTCTTCTCAACAAGGGACGGCGGGATTGCGAATTTTCATTACGGGAAGGCCCTGGGCTGGCCTCCACTGCCGCCGCACCTCCAAGTCGTGACGCGCTGCATCGGGCAAGGGGAGTGGGGTGAGTGGTGAGCACGCCATCGCCGCCTCTCGCACCATCGACGCGCGGGGCCAACGAGAGCTCCCAGCTGTGCCCAGCGGTCCCCGAAAAGGTGCGACAAACACCACCGGTATAGGCGGTGGTGAAGCGAGGTGGGGGAGAAGGGGGGAGAGGGAGCCATCTTTGCTCAATGGCACAGTGGCACTGCATTGGATCTCCCTTCCCAACTCCCGCCCGGCCCACGGCCCACGGCCCCACGGGCGGGTGAGCTGTCTTGTCTCGCACAGGGGTCCCGCTCCGGTCTGGACGCCGGTGACGGGTCGACGGGACCTTCAAGTTGGAATCGGCGACAAAGTCCCGGCCAAGCCGTTGCATGTATGGAATCGTGGAACTCTCTGCCCGTCCCGAAAGAGGCGCAGAGCCGTTTCGAGGTTGACAGGCTGGTTGCGATTCGTCGTCGAGACTTGGGGAGGTGGGCTGTCTGCGAGTCGTCGGGACAATTTCTTGTGAGAGAGTTGCGGGGGCGGGGGCGGGGGCGGGGGAGGGGCATTGAGTTGCTGCCCTTCGTACAATACAGCCCTGGTTTTTTTGTTAGTTCGTGACTTCGGAGGCCGTGCGCAGTCTGTGCGGAAGGTCCGAGCACACGCCGGCTGCCAGCACCTGCCACCAGAATCCACCACTTGCGCCAGGGGGCCCAATTTTCATTTCGGCTTCCAACTTCCACCTTTTTCCATCTTCCTCAACACCACAAGACGGCCAAGATCGCGAAAAAAGCAACGAGCCCTGGCCTCACTTCTTCACACTTTGCCAAAAATGTCATAATTACTGGCCCAGGCCGAATCCTGGCCCAAAAGGCGAATTTTGAATGGTCAGTTCATTTTCCAGAGCGAAGGCCAGGGGCTGACAATCAACAGCGATTCTACCATCACGACAATCAGCCAGACTGCCTCCGAGGCTTTAAAAAAGCGATTCTTCTACCTGCCAGACTGCTAGCGCCTCTGCCAGTACCTCTGCTAGCACCTCGATTAATTCCACTACCTTCCAATTATCCAGACTTGCACCTCTTCTACCCCGCCAGACTTCCACCACTTCCACTACTTCCACCTTTTTCTACCTCTTTCACCTCCCCAGATCTCTGTCTTCGCAGTCCAACTGCTTCTACCTTTTCTGATTTCCACCCCAAATCCAACCACTCACAAGCCTTCAATTTACCTTTATCCCCACTTTTTTACCCCGCCGACGTTATTTCCATCCCCATCGCCATCATGGTCCGTTAACTCCCCTGGCACTTTAACTCTACGGCTCCGGCTCCGGCTGTATTTAGCCCTGCCGGCGGTCCTGGCCCTACCGGCGGCCCTGGCCCTGCCGGCGGCCCTGCCTTCCGCCTTCCGACCTTCGGCGATTTCCACGCCGCCGACGATAAAGTTAAGGAGGAAGAGATGGACGAATTCGAGGACCTATACTATATGGAGGAACTACAGGAGGCCGAGGATAATGCGACCTAGGGGACCCAGGGCGGCACCTTCGACGACTGGATACCTACCTTAGCCGAGATCCAGGCCGCCGAAGCTACTAACGGCCGCCCCGCGCGCGCTATAAGGTCGGTTTAGGACCTACCCGGTAAAAATTACTACCTTCGTACCTATTCCCCTGTTAATTTCAATACGTAGTTACTCCCTCGCCCCGACCGATCCCCGACCCCCCGGCTTCCCCGACTGCCTCCGATTCCTCTACCCCGGCCTTCGACCCTCCGGTCCACATACCCTATCGCCGACCCGTTGGCTATACCAGCCCCTCCCCGTTTAACTCGACTACTACGGCCGAGACTTCCTTCCTCTCGATAACAACCGCCTTTACAAACCCTACCTCTACATAAGGCTTAATTAACGTTACCGACCTCTCTTTTACCTTACACCCCGAGTCGCTCGGCGCCCTTAAGGCTTCTACTACCTCCTACGAGGAGCGCCTTATAGTTAAAGCCCTTCGTTTTTACGCTGGCTTTACTGTCGAAAGGATCGCTAACGCCCTTAACCTCTCGTACCGGTAAGTCTAGTACGTAATCGTCGCCTAGACTATCCCTCGCCACGACCGAGCCGGCCGCCCTAGCGTGTATCTCCCCGAGATTAAGGATATGATTTACAACTACGTTAATACGCTTACGAAGAGTAAGAGGTAGTTACCGTAGCGAGAGCTCCGCGCCTTAATTCCAGGCCTTCGTCCGTACGGATACCGCGCTATTTAGGTCGCCATGGAAGCCTCCGGTATCTCTCGTATACTTTAGCCTTTCCGCCAGCTACTATCGCCGAAGACTAGGAGCGCGCGCCTCGCCTTTACTAAACGCTAGAGCCATCTTACGCCGGAGTAGTAGGGAGAGTGGATTTAGACCGACGAGACCTAGGTTAACGGACTCGGCTCTAGCCGTAAGTACGTAATCGTCTTTCCTGGCGAGGATCCCTAAGAATTCGCCGTTATCCGCCAGAAGGCTAACGGCTGGATATTCTGGGGTTACTTTACTGGTACCTAAAAGGGGCCCGGTCTGATTTAGGAGAAGAAATAGGGTAAGATCGATTCCGCGTCCTACTAGGAGTATATCCTACCGTTACTCTACTAGTTCTAGGAGTAGAACCGTTAATTTAAGATCTAGTAAGATAACGCGCCCTTACACAGCTCTAAGTCTACTAAGGCGGCTTTTACTAAGCGCTTTCCGGGAGTAGAGATTCCTATCTAGCCCCCTTATTCTCCGGACCTAAACCTTATCGAGTATATGTAGGGTTTTATAAAGTAGTGGATCGAGCGAAACTACGCCTATCGCCCTACTGGAATCGTATTACGGCAGGCGGTTAAGGCCGCCTAGGAGGCGGTTCCGGAGCGCTTTCTGGCTAAGTTAATTAAATCCATGCCCAAGAGGCTACGTGCCGTATAGGAGGCCAACGGTAGCTATACTGGATACTAATGGCTGGAAGTAGGTGGATGGGGTTGGAGATGGTTGTATTTTAAGGAGTGTGCTTGCCAACTGGCAGAAATAATATATATCTTTAACCCCTGTTTTGGCTGGTATTTTTGCTTATGGCGATGTATTCTTTATTAGACTCTTTAGCGCTCCTTTATTTCGGTATGCTATTCTATTAGCTTCTTAACCCCCTGTCTAACTCCACTTAAAGTACCAAGCTAACAAAAAAACCAGGGCTGGATTGTACTCGACTGAGCCACCGCTATTATCATCGGAAATGCGGTCAATCGTATTGTGGTTGCACAAGATCGAGATGATGCAGTGCATTTTTAGATGAATTATTTCTCGAACAGAATACCACCGCGAGGCCGCTGACGTCGACGGTTACCTACCAGGCCCTGATCTTTTACCCTCTGCTAAGAGTTCGGCTGAGGCGAGGGCGGCGCTAAGAGTACAACGGGTGTGCTGTGGGCCGCCGGGCTACAGGGCGGGTGGCTGTAAATTAGGGCAGGGGGTCGGGGTTATACTTTTTTTTTTCGCGCCCTCAGCTGGACCAAAAGCTGAGGGATTTGGCGGCCTTTACAGCTGAGTTATCCCCTGTAAATGCCAATTACAGGGGGTTTTTAGCGTGTATAAGTGTAGGTACAAAGAGTTAGGGGTCGTCGTGCGGAGAAGTGGAGTTTTGTAGTCCGTGTGCTGATGTTCCTCGATTTCTGGCTGCTTGAAATGCCAAAATCTTCGATTCCTATATTCGCCGCCCGAGCGTTGGTACGAGTGGCCGCCAAGAAGGTGCCAAGAGGCCACTCTTGGCGCCGCCCTCGCCTCTGCTGGAGGCCAGCCGAGGGGAAAAGATCAGGGCCCCAACGATGAGCCCGAAGACACAGGTACCGACCCGTCACCAGGGACCTCTCGGGCTCTGCCAGTCTTACAATCAGACTACGAAGGGCAGAGGCTTATTCTGTACGGATTTAGGAACAAATCGACTTTTCGAACAAACGGGGCCTATGCCTACTACTCGCCAGCTGCCGCCCTACTAAAGCTTAGGCGTAACTCCTCCCTAAAAAATCTACCTACCCCTCCTCTACTCTTTCTTCTACTCCCTCCTCCAACTTCCTCCCTTATACCTTTATAATAACCCCTATTAATAGCGATTAAGTAGTTCGAGCCTTCTAAGAATATCTTTATAAGTAACTACGTTATAGGTACGTTTAATTAATTAGATTATTTTTAATTATAGTAAGTAGTCGTATAGCTTTTATAATCCCCTTAAACCTTACCCTTTCCTACGCTATCCTAAAGCACTTTCGTTAATTAGGCCCGATTGTAATTAATTAAGCCTAATAGTAAGCTTTAAATATTAATAGTACCCTAACTTCTAGTAAAGCTCTAGGAGTAAGCTTCTCCGTAAGTATTACCTACTCCCGCCTATAGTTTACGTTAAATACTTTAACCCGACGTTATAATAGTTACGTTAACTCCTACGATAACGGTAACTACCTCCCGTCCCTCTATTCCCGAGGACTTTATATAGAAGAAAACGAAGATTATCGACTATAAGCCGGCTAATACGATTAAGAAGAAATATACTAAGAGAACCCTAGCTATCTTAAAAGAGCTTTATAATATAAAGTTCGAGCTTATCGTTAACTTCCTTATTAAGTACTAGGTAAATAAACTTAATAAAAAGTTTTCTAGCCTAAATTTTCCTAATAAGAATCTTATATAAGGTTACGATATTACTCGCTAGGCCGAGTATAAAGTTTAGTATAAGGGAGTAACGATAACGGAGAATAGGCTAGAATTTAAGAAGTATTATTAGGCTATATTAACTACTTTATATATTTTTACTAAGTAAACTAATAAGAAGAATTATCGTATATACGATAATAAGTCGAGGAGTAAGGGCTTAATATATTAGTATATTATCCTAGACGGCGAGGAGATCTAATATACTTATACTAATTATTATTATAATAACGTTAGTAGCTATTATACCTTCCGTCTTAGTAAGTTAATACCTATCGAATATATTTATATCTAGGCGATTAATAAGTTTAAAGTTTAAGGTAAAGGAGATCTAGCGTTAAGTAAAGGAGGCGTTTAACTTTATCGTGCCGACTAGTAAGAATATACGTAACTTAGATAAGGAGGAACTAAAGGAAATATTAAATAGGATTAACGCTACTATTAAATAAAAGCTAGATAACTTAAGCCCTAAGAAGCGTAAGCGGTCGGAGGCTTAAATATTATACTAATAGGGTTCGGGAGCGAACCGTCGGGTAACTATAACGGTAGGTAGGGTTATATATAATAGGGATTATTAGGTTTATTTATTAATTAGACTAGATATATAGGCCGGGATCGGGTAATATCGGGACGGATATAGGAGAGTTTATAACGGGTATTTAAAGATAGGACGAATAAAGTTATACCTATAAGATTTAGGATTCGTCGGGAGTAAGTAAAAAAACCCGCGATAATATTATATAATATATTTAAATAAACTACGACTTTACCTAGTTTTTATAATATCCCCCTAATCCCCTAGGAGCTAGCTACTCCGTATTTCTATTAGCATCTCTAATACCTAAATCGCCTAATAGGCTATTTCTTATACTATATTAGTACTATTTACGAGGGTTATTAGCGATTTAAATTCTTTTTATAGACCTAACTTTTATAGAAGATATCTATTATTTATTTTCGATATACTTCTTTCGCCTACTACTATATTACCCTATTAAGTCTACGTCCTAGTTAACTATCTACTACCTCCCTATATAAGTTTATATTACGTATCGTTACTATCTACTAGGGAGGATTAATAATTATTAAGGCCGATTAATAACTATTAGGCCCGATTAATAACTATTAGGCCCGATTAACTTAGACTAATATTTATATCCTATAGGCTAACCTACTTTATTAATACGGTAGGATATACTTTACTGTAAGGACTTTATTAAACGGTATTACCGTTATTCCCCTCGGCCCCTAGATTTATCTAAGATAAATCGCGGTATTCGAAGAGAGTTACCCTAGTACTCCCTAGATTAAATAACGGAGTATAAAAAGTAGATTAATCGGTACTAGGATATTATTACCCTTTAGTATATAGAGGAGTTCTCTATTCCGAGGATCCGTTAAAAGCTCTCGTTACGGTATAATTTCCATCCAGGCCGGCGTACGATATACGATATACTTAAACGCTAGGGTATTAACCCTATACAAGTTAGGACCGATTATTCGGAAGAGCTAAAGAAAGCGGTTTTCGATCTCTTTCTTTCCGTTACCTTAACCGATAAGGAGATATTAACTATTCTTTCGGCTCGTAGTTTCCAAGTCTCTCTTTCCGGGGTTAGGAATATTAGGAAAAGCTATACCCTTTAGCGGCGTTACCTACCTAAGGAACTCGAGGCCCGAATCGATAATATTCGAACCCTTCTTTAGCTCGGCCTAACTACCTCGTAATATATTATTCCTAACCTTAGTCGTCGGGCTTTCTACTCGCTTATTAAACGCGAACTTTATATAGTTCTTCCTATTATCCTACTCTTTAAAATATTAAAGGAACTCTTCCCCGATAAGCTTTACTAAAGGATTAAAAGGCTAAACATCTACCGTAAAGGGTATACTAACCCCGGTCTTAACTATATCTAATCGGTTAATAGATATTTAAAGCTTTAGCGATATAACTTTAAGATATATGCTATAATTAACGCCTTTTTAAGATATATCGTCTAGGGGTATTATAAAATATCTACGCTTATATAAAGAGGTATCTTTACGTAATACCTCGAGGTAGTAAGAAATAAGGGGATTATTCCTATATATATTAAGTCCGACCGAGGTAGCGAGATAACTATCGTTACTAACGCCTATTACTACCTTAGTAATACTAGTAAAGAATATCGCCTTATTAAACCTCGGCGCTACGCTTCTAAAAGACTTAAGTAGGGGCCTTTACGCCTTAACCTAGTTATAATATAGCTTATTTATAAGAATAATCTTTAGTTCTATAACTATTGGATTTATAGGAAGAGTACGTATAACTAACGGATTAAATCCTAGTAAGCCTAGCTCCGAAGATCGCGAACGGGGTTTTAGATTATAAGTTTCCTTTACTTTTTTACTTTTCTACCTAACTAACTATTATACCTATCTAGAAATATTTTAACGACTTAGAAAAGATAGATTACTAGGATTATTCTCTAATAGCTAACTATATTACTCTTATCTTTACTTACTTTAATAAGGTCGCCGATAATTTTTATAACTTTATCGTAAAGTAGAATATATACTATATTACTCCTTAAAAGAACCGAGAATATATCGTCGGAGGTAAGCTATTTTTACTTTATTCTATACCGTTAGAAAGGGTAGCTATAAATTATACGGTTTTTATTATATACGATAAATTATAAGTACTAAAAGACTTTATAACGGTTAACGATATCGGCCTTTATATATACCTTCCTTAAAATATAATAAAGTTATATAGATTATTCGTTAAGAACTCGCCTTAAATCGATATTATAGCGTAATAGAAGACGCCGCTCTTTAGGGAGTATCTCTTACTCCGGGATTACCTTCGTAATTATAACCTACGGGGAGTAGAACTAAAACTATAACTTAAACCTCCGCCGCTTTAGGGTATAGAAGTACTTAGACCGATTTTATAAGAAGCTAGCTTAGATATTAACGAGATTAATACCCTTCGGGAGGAGGAAGGAGGATTTAGAAAGGACGAAGAGTAGTTATACGAAAACGGGGTAGAGGATATCGAGCTATAGGAGAGTAAATAATTTCTATATATAATATCTTTCTTCCTAAGTACTTTACTAAAATAGCGGGCTTTACTATTAAGAAGATTAACTTTAATATTTTTCTAGGTTTATATATTAAGCTCTTTAGTACTCGGGATAAGTCGCCGCCGGGAGGTAAGGCGTACGCTCTACGACCGATAGCGTTATTAAAAGGAAGTAGATAAGATATTATACTACCCTTTAAACCTAAGAGCGGGTAGGTTGAAGAAGGCGAGGTAGGGTTATCTCTATAGCTTAATAATATAGTATAAACGGAAGTTATAAAACTCCTTACTACTCCTTAAACTTAAGAGCGGGTAGGTTAAAGAAGGCGAGGCGGGGTTATTTCTATAGCCCGATAATATAGTGTAAACGGAAGCTGTAGGACTCCTTGCTACCCTTTAAACCTAAGAGCGGGTAAGTCGAAGAAGGCGAGGCGGGGTTATCTCTATAGCCCGATAATATAGTATAAACGGAAGCTATAGGACTCCTTACTACCCTTTAAACCTAAGAGCGGGTAGGTCGAAGAAGGTAAGGCAGGGTTATTTCTATAGCCCGATAATATAGTGTAAACGGAAGCTATAGGACTCCTTACTACCCCTTAAACCTAAGAGCGGGCAGGTCGAAGAAGGCGAGGCGGGTTTATCTCTATAGCCTAATAATATAGTATAAACAAAAGCTATAAGACTCTTTACTACCCCTTAAACCTAAGAGCGGGTAGGTTAAAGAAGGCGAGGAGGGGTTATCTTTATCGTATAAAGGCGCCGTATAAACGGAAGCTATAAGTCTCTTTACTACCCCTTAAATCTAAGTACGCGTAGGTTAAAGGGGAGTAAGCGCCCTCGTATATTAAGTACGATACCGTCGAGTAATTAGACGTTATAGGACGGGTAGTTACCTAGTAGTACGCGTTAATTATAATATAGCCGAGGCCGTTAGTTATTTATAGCTAAGATCTCGGATCGGACTCGAGTAGCCAGGATAATTAGAAATATATATATATATAAAAACATTAGTCGTATATACTTAAAGTTTACCTTACCCGATAGGAAGTCGGTTAGCTAGTATACGTTATATCCCGGCAGGTCCCGCCTATTATATTAAGGCCGGAAGCGGGGTCGGGTACGGCTAAGGGCCGGGAGCTAAATATTAATAGGCTCTAGTAATTATAATTCCCCGCCCGTAGAATACTTTAGCGTAAATACGTTTATTAGGAGCCCGTAAAGGCGAGGCTAGAAAATATAATACTTAGTAAGGGTTTACTAATAACTCTTCCGGATATATAACGAATTCCGTTTAGTAAACTATAAGAGTATACTAGTTCTGTTATTATTAAACGTAGATATATCGAAATATAGGGGACTAATATATATTAAAGAGCGGCGGTTCCTATTAGGCCTAATTAACGACTATTAGGCCTAATTAACGACTATTAGGCACGATTAACGACTATTAGGTACGATTAATCGAGAACCTAACAAATTATATTCTTTTCTATACTACTACCTTTTTTTTCGACCGCTTAACCCTTACTATACTATAGATATATAAACCTAGCTAACGGACCGTTATCCTAGTAGAGAGCCGCCGTATATCTACTAATCGTAACTTATTCGCGATAGTTATATAAAGCGTACCTGTACGTACTATAAAGGGTATAGGGAATTCCTTACGGTCCTACTCTACCCTTTACTAACCAGTCCTACTACGTTAAACCTTAAAACTAACTTACCCCTATAACTACGATAAATACTAAAGGCCTGGATTACCGAACTACTCTATTCCCGTATTACCTCCCTACCGCTAAAGTATAGCCCCGGTACCTTTACTAACCCTACCCGTCCTACCGGTTTATTATTTTACGGTACCTATACCGATTTAATACTCCCCCCCTTAAGTTAGTAACCTCTTATAACGGTAGATATACTATCCTTATCCTAATCTAAGTCTAAGTCTAAGCCGAAAGCCTCGTCTTAACAATATACGGGGTAGTATACTAAGTTCGTTAGGAGTATTAAGGGAGCGAAGAAGGTACGGATTAAGAAGGATATTACTACGGAGAAAAAGGAGCGCCCGATACCGATACCTACTTAATAAGTCGCGCTTTTTAAAGTTTATTTATATACGAGTATCTCGAGGATAACTATATCTTATAGGGTTCTAGTTAAGTCGTAGGTTTTAATTTATAAGGGAGAAACCTTTCTTACTAAGGCTTAGTATATAGGTAACGAGTATCGAGATCTATAAGCTTTTATCGATACCGCCCTTAACCTTCTCTACCTCCCCGCTAACGTCCGTTAAGAATTCGCCTAAGTTAAGCTTATTAAACCGCCGATAACTAGTATACGAAGCGTTACCGCCCCGAATATCTACCTACCTTTTAACCGTCCCGTTACCGTTAAGGAAATTCGCTCGGCTTACTTTAAAGGGCGTTTAGATTTTAAGGCTACTAATAAAATAACTTTAAACTTTCTACGCGAGATTATTCTCGAGGAGCTAAAGCCGACTATAACCCGTTAACCTAAACCGACTTCTAACGCTTTAAATAATAAGTCTACTATACTTATTTAAATAGTAAAGCGTAAACGACCGGCGAACCTAGTAACTTTATCGCCTTCGCGTCCGATAAAGAAAGGCCCGACGGGGTATTCTAAGTTAAGCGTTACTCTGGATTATCCGAGTATAATAAGCGCTTTAATAGTTTTACGGTCGCTTCCCTGGTAACTATAGATATCGCCTATTCCCTTTTCGATTCCCTAACGAATATCTTCTATAAGTACCCTTAAAAGTCGTACTCTCGCTTACCTATTCGCCCTATTACCTAGTCTTACCTTTACCTTATCGCGACCCTCGCCTACTACTTCCGTAATAATATACTTTAGATCCCTAACGTTAACCTTATTACTAAGTCTCTCCCCGTCCCCGATACCTCGTACCTTATTTATCCCGCTATCTTCTAGATTCCGCTAAGCCCTAGTATCCCTATTATTAGGATAGTCGAGTTAAAGGTCTTTACCTAACCGAGAATACCTATCGCTAGCCCCGATACCTAGTTATCTAAATAACTTTTAGTTTAACTAGCTTAATAAAAAGGTAAATACTAATCTATCCTAAAGTAAGCTAGGTAATATTTAAAAGCTAGGCTAGTTTATCGCTTACTAAGCGTTATAAATTCCGACTAAAGTTTTTAACCCTAAACGGCCTTTACTTAATACCGAGGAATTCCTCGTAGTTATCTATATATAAAATATAGTAAAGACTACCGAGCGCGGAGTAGATTAACTTAAGGGTCTCGAACTTTATTCCGACTCTTTAACGTTAAGCTTTCTATCTCTACGAAAGATCCGATAGTAGTTAAGAGATAAACGTAGGATACTACCTATTTACCCTAGTCGCCCTTTAAAGCTACTTACTTTAAATAATAAAGTAAATAAGTAAAGTACCCTTAAGATTATAGGTTATCCTAGCTCTTAACGTTGTAAGAAGGGTTAGTTAAGACTTCGTTAGCCTAAAAAATCGCCTCGATATCCGTATCGTATAACTCTAAATACCTAAAGTTTAAAGGAGGGCGGGTCTTAAGAGAAGAGGAATAAGGCGCCTAAACTAAATAACTTTAAAGAAGGTTTAGTATAGTAAGAATTCGAAGGCGGCGACTTAGATCGGGATAAAGAAGAAGTAGAAGATCCTATTAACTTTAAAGGAGACTTAGTTAGTTAGGATTTAAAGGGCGATAACTTTAGTTAAGAGGTCGGGAAAGTACTAGATCCTATTAATATTAGGGTAATATCTAAAGGTTATAGTTTAAAGGATAGTAATATAGGTAATAGGGTAGAGTCGGATAATAATAAACTAGGTATAATAATAGAAAGCTAACGTATTCCTATAGCTCCGGTTATACGGCGGAGTTATCGTATCCGGTAACCGAGTATAAAGATAAAAGCGAATATAGGATTTTTATAGCTATATCTAGCTTTAAGTTTATAGATAAACTTAGGAGAAGGGAATATATTCTAAGTTAATCGTCCCTAATAGTAATTAATCGTCCTTAATAATAATTAATCGTCCCTAATAGTTATTAATTATCCCTAATAGATAGTAAAGATATATAATATAAACTTATATAGGGAGGTAGTAGATAATTAACTAGGACGTAAACTCGATAGGGGAATATAGTAGTAGGCGAAAGAAACGTATCGAAAATAAATAATAGATATCTTTTATAGAAGTTAAGTCTATAAAAAGAATTTAAATCGCTAATAAGCCTCGTAAATAGTACTAGTATCCTATAAGAAATTACTTATTAAGTTAGTTAAGTATTAAAGATATAGATAAAAATAAGGAGTAGCGAGCTTCTAAGGGATTAAGGGGATATTATTATAACTTAGAATAATATCTTAGTATTAAACCTAACGTCTTATAAAATCTTAGGATTTCTAGGCTTTACTCTTAACTATAATCGTACAATTACCGAAAAAAATCATCGTCCTACCCTAACTCCCTCTTATCCCGGTAATATCCCGTTTATCTCCTAACTTAGTAATCTCGTAAGTAAGAAACCCTAAGTATTAATATCGTTATTAACTTCCCTATCCTTTATCTCTATCTTATCCTCGGTATCCTCCTTATCCTATATTAGCTTATCCTTATTATCCTTATCGTTATTATCCTCGTCGTTAAACGTTTTATATCCGCTTATTTCGAGTTTCCGGATATTCTTCTCGTTCGTAATAGTACTTTTTTAGAAATTTAAGATACGGAAGTCTAGTCTATATATAACTTTATCGTTAGGTAGACGCGTATAATTATTCTCGATTATAAACTTAACCTTTTTATTACGCTTAAACTTTATTCTCGTTAATATCCTAGATATAGATATATTTAAATATACTCGAAGAGTATTAACTTACTTAAATAAAGTAAGTAAATAGTATTACTACCTAAGTATAAGTAATTAATATAAGTATAGTAGGCGTCTTCGTAAAGTAAGATAATATATTAATATATCAGGCCCTATAACCTAGGATATTTATAAGACTTATAGGTTTTTTAGTCGGAAAGTATCTTAATAAAGATATAAAGAATTATAGCCTTTACGCGCTTAATTCGGTCGATATTCTAGTTATTCTCCCTCTACTAGCTAATAGGACCGATAATCTTAGGATCGATAGTCCGGCGAATATTCTTTCCCTAAAAGAAATTAGAATTTAAAATTTTAAAAAGATATAAGTTTTTTTTACCTTAAACTCGACGAAGAGACGAAGGATAGTATTATTCTTATCCTTATAAAGCTCGTTAAAAAGAATTTAAGTCCGGACTTTCTTAAATTTAGTAGTATTATCGGGATCGTTTAGTTTAGTAACGGGATAATTACCGTTTATAAACTAGCTAGGCTTTAGGCTAACGCTAGGTATCGGGACTATCCTAGTAAATATTATAGTATCGGGTTCGGCTATTTAATATAAACTACTATCGGGAGTTAGGGATACTTATAGGAAGTTTATAAATAAATTTAACTTAAGCGGTTACTAGAAGTTAGGGTACTATTAATATCTAAAGTTTACTACTAAGCTTAATTAATTACGATCGGGCCTAATTAACGAAAGCGCCTTAGGATAACGCGGGAAAGGGTAAGGTTTAGGGGGATTATAAGAGCTACGCGACTACTTACTATAATTAAAAATAATTTAATTAATTAGATATACCTATAGCGTAGTTACTTACGAAGACGCTTTAGTAAGGCTTAAACTAGTTACGCGCTACTAGTAGGGGTTGTTATAAAGGTGTATATAGAGGAAGTTGGAGAAGGAAGATAGGAGTAAGAAGAAGTAGTAGAGGAGGGGTAGGTGGATTTTTTTAGGGGAGGAGTTGCGCCTAAGCTTTAGTGGGGCGGCAGCTAGCGAGTAGTAGGTACAGGCCCTGTTTGTTCGAAAAGTTGGTTTGTTCCCAAATCCGTACAGAAGTAGCCTTTGCCCTTCGTATTAGACAAACAATTCCGGCATGACCAGTACGACATCCCCCTTCCTGGCTTGTACCGCGAGTACTTATTTCATACGAGTAGACCAATTGTTCAAGACGGAACCTCGACTCAAAATGACAACATGCAAAGTCCATGGATGTCCCAGTTCGGGGCAATGGGGCACCCCTCCCCCCCCCCCCTCAAGCCTCAAGGTGACCCCGCCCCCTCTTCCCCGCACCGGCCCATCCCTTGGCCCTCGATCCTCCCCGATCTCGCGACGACCCCCACACATGTGCTCGTCCTCTCCCCATCCATACCACCCGCAGACCACACCAATTCCCAATGGCATCATGTCGGGCTGCTTTTGGCAATATCTGCCCACCTCTTTTTGGCGTGTCGTTTTTTTGACCCATGTTGGCTAGTTTGGCCACTCTCCCAGCCTTGACGTCCAACAGAGGTTTCGACGCTGTCTTGGCGGAGGCTCCGATGAAGGATACTGGGAAACCATTCCTGAAGACAAACCCAGTCCCGAAAAGCCTGTCTTCACCCCCAGAACCAAGACTAATAATTCAGATGAACCAAGAACAAAAACCGTATTTTATATACCAAGACCCCCGCGAGACCCTCGAATACAGCAAAGCATCCCTATGTACAACGCCAACGCTCGCTACCCGCTGACAGCAACCACAATAGCACCCCCAAACATCGTCACCAATCGTCCAGTCTTCGACCCCGAAAAACACCCGATACCAACCTGGACCACCAGTCCAGTGCTGGCGACAAGTATACCCCTCCAAAAAAAAGACACAGCCAGCTGGTCCAAAGAACAGAACCAGACGCAGACCGGCCCGTCTCCTTTCCTCTTCCCCAAGTCTCGCCCAAGTGGGCGGACCTCTTCACCCCCCCCCTAAACATCCTCAAACCCATCATCCTTCCCCTTCCCGACCGCCCTCTCCTTCTCCGCCGCCAAGCTCGCCGTGCTCCCCCACGTCATGGCCGGCGCCAGCGTCGTCGACGGCCCGGCCCCCACCGCACCAGGACCGGGCGACGGCACCTTCTTGGCCCCGTCGCCCCGGACGATCCGCATGGCCAGCGGCACCAGCGTGCCCAGCCACGCGCCAAACATGACGTAGGCAAAGACGGCGTCGGCCTGGGCGGCGGCGCAGACGCCGCCGCGGCAGAAGAGGAGGCGGCCGAGGAAGACGGCGAGCGCGATGCCCGACGAGAGCCAGAAGAGGGCGTTGGCGGACTCGATGGCGAGGTGGAGGTAGAGGTTGGAGACTGAGGGGGTGGGTGTGTTAGACTCTGCACGTTGGTTGGGCTGGGTTTTGGGGAGGGGGGGGGCTTACAGCAGGGCACGAATTTGGGCAGGAACTCGAGGAGGGGGACGGAGAGGAGGGAGAAGATGGCGGAGACGAGCATCACGTTGATTTGCGGCGGGGAGGCGACGAGGGTCGAGGTGTTGTACCAGTTGGCGACTGGGTGGATGCGGTGGTTAGTGCCATGGTGTCTGTCTTTTTTGGGGGTGGTCGTCGTCGAGGACGAGGACGGATACACGTACCATAGGCGGAGAGGATTATGACCAGTACGGAGAAAAAGACTTGGATTCCCCGGACCGCGAGGCGGGGAACCGTGAGTTTGGAGAGGAACGACATGGTGATGGGGTTGTCGGTATCCTTGGCGATGGATCGGAATATGGATTTGGTTTCGCTCTTCGAGAGCTGGAGCAAACAGTAGTGACAGACGGAGATTTGGGTCAAGAGGGAGCTGCCACTGGCGCGTCGAAAGGAGAGTTGTTGAATGGAAATTAGTCTGGTGTGAGAACAGATCGAGGCAGATGAACTGCTGGTGATGGCAGAGCAGCAAGAAGAGACATGTAGGTGGAAATCAGGAGGGAGGGCAGCTGGATAAATTGATCAGGGACAATCTGTCTTGCTAAGAGCAATTTGTCTGCGGCGATGGTCGAGCAAGAGCGCTTCTGGCACTACAGGCTGAGTGGAGTGGGCTGGGTGTGTAAGTGTGAAGCCGTCCTGAAACGGCAATATCTGGGAAGCACCATGCATGATGGATCGCCGGGCCAAAACAATGCGATGGCATTCGCATCAAGCGGCAAGAGAGGGCGGAAATCAGTCGGTCTGGGAGGGTGTCCTCGCCACAGAAACGCTGTCAGTGTTGCCATCGTCCGCCCAAAGGCTTCTTTGGGGGGGGTCTGTGTCGTGTAGATTCGCCGCCGGCGCATGAGGTTTCACGCCACGGCGAGTCTGTCGAGAAGGCCAGATGAGGCGACAAGATATATGTCAAGACTTAGGTCGGAAGCAGCCGCCAGAGGTATGCCAGATGAGATCCGATGGCATGCTGTCAGTGTTGGGTGGAGACAGCCGTGCCCCTTGGGCGAAAGGAGAACATTTCAAAGATTGGATGTTCAGGCAAGGAGAATAAAAAAAGAAACAAGATCTGGTAGTACATGGTGTCACTCATGTACAAGAAGGGGATCGCCACTGCAAGGAGGGTCGAGTTCCGATCCTGCGCGAAACATGGAGGTGGCATCCGGCGGGTATCCGGACGGCCACTGGCGGTGTTTGGGCGCGGCGGGAGAACATCACGACTCCTTGGCACCTGGAACAGTTTCAACTTTGGAGAGTCGGGCCAGACCCTGGGCGATGGGCCAGGGCTCGTTTCGGGGCAAATACCGTGTGGCCTGTGCACGCCGCGTCTGCCGAGATTGTGGGGCCCTGTGGGCTGTTGAATCGCGGGGTTTTCGGAGCGGGCGGCCCAGTCGGGACAGAACTGGGGGCGAATCTCGGGAGCGGGGGTCGACCTTGCTGCCCCGTGGCCCCCCGTGAGCCGAGGTCGTCGACGGGGCCCGAGGCACTGGCGAGTGACGATTCGCCGGTTCACATCGGCCGCGCTGGATTGGTTGATGGTTCAGTGTCGCCCCATGGTCGGCGGGCTCAGGCTGACCATGTCCGAGTGATTGATGGCTTTGGATATCGGTATCCGTATGTATCCGCATGTTATTGACATGGAGATGTTGATGTTTTCCATCAGCCCCTAATTTGGTGCTTGTCGTCTGATAAGGTATCTGCTGTCCATCTCGTCGATGTCTCGTCCACGAGAGGGGAGCGCTGGGAATAAACCGCACCCAGCGCTGCGCTAGTACCGGTAGCTCTCTGTTGGCCCCGGAATTGATCATGTTTCCCCTGAGTCAGAACTTAATATCGACAGTCAAAAAGTTGAGAGAGAATAGAAAATCATCGCCAGTCCATGTTGATGGAAGCCGCAAGGATACGGCAAGCCAATTCCAGGTCCAAGTTTCTTGCATGTCCCGTGTCCCGCCCGGGTCTCTCGCTCTCGCTCGCACTCCGCCCACAGACGTCAGAGAGCGCCAAGCTCCACCTGCATGCCAGTTCGACCGAGGCACAAGATGGGCGGTCGTTTGCCGACCCCAACGTCGCGTTTCGTCTCCAAGGCGCGACTCAAGATGGAGAGAAGAATACATCATACTCGAGGAAAAACGAACGATATGACGCAGTTGCAGCTTCGCACAGCTAAAGGTACTCTGTACCCATGGCTATGGCATTTCCAGTTCGTGAAAGGGCAAAAGGCCAAGGTGGACGAGGCAGGCAGGGCAGGGAGCTGCTGATGGATGGCATGAGGGTTCCCCAGCTTTCACGATGCCAAGGGTGGCTAGGCCGTCGTTGGTTGCACTCGGCGCTGGAGACGAGCCCGTCGACCACATGCTGCCGAATCATCTGCAACGGCGGACCCGGTCATCCAGCTCGAAAAGGAGACGTCCTCCCGGGCCCCCGCAAGCTTCTCTCTCTTTCATAACCATCACGGCGACACCTTCGTGCCGCCCCCATCTCCTTTCCTGCCCCCTTTCCCCCCTTTCCGCTCTCTGGCCCGACCTCGACTTTGGAAGCGCCAGCCATTGCCAGCACCACCACCAGCACCAGTACCGCCACCGTATCCGTACCAGACGATAGACCTCGGTTCGGAATCGCTCGCTTCCCCCTTGAACGCGTCCATACCCAGGTAAATTCTTGTTGCGCCTGGCCCTGGCGCCTTGCGACCTGACTGCGCATCCTCTCTGACGACGGTCGCGCAAACCACAGCCATGGCTCCCTCCAGACGCGAGACCGAGGCGTACATCAAGACGCTGGCCGTCCCGCCCCCGGCCGGCTCGCCATACGCCCTCCCCCTTCCCGGCACCGAGCGACCCAACCGCACCGCCGTCTACCGTCACTGGCGCTTCCAAAAGGGCCCGCTCCTCGAGACCTTCAACCCCGAGCACCAGACCCTCCACGACCTCTTCGAGTACTCCGCCGCCGCCTACCCCGGGAAGGACTGCCTCGGATGGCGCCCGTGGAACCCTACGACCAAGACGTACGAGCCAAAGTACACCTGGATTTCGTACGGCCAGGTCGCAGAGCGCAGGAAGAACTTTGGCGCCGGTATCGTCGAGCTGCACAAGCGCGTGGGTGTCACCGACGACAAGTATGGCGTTGGTCTGTGGTCGCAGAACCGCGCCGAGTGGCAGATTTCTGGTGAGTGCAATACTTCGTCCCTGTCATGAGGTCCTGCTGACAGAATGCTTCAGAGCTGGCGCTGGTCTCCCAGTCCCTCTGGCCCGTCTCCCTCTATGAGACCCTGGGCCCCGAGACGAGCGAGTACATCATCAACCACGGCGGCCTCACGGCCATCATCACCTCGGTGAACCACATCCCGACCCTGCTGAAGCTCGCCCCCCGCGTTCCTACACTCAAGATCATCATCTCGCTCGACCCATTGGACGCCGGCGAGCCCGCGGGCATGTCCAAGCTGGATCTGCTCAACGAGAGCGCAAAGGCCGTCGGGCTCCAGATCTTCGGCATGGAGGACGTCGAGGCCATCGGCGCCCGCAGCGGCCGCCCGATGCACCCCCCTACGCGCGATGACATCGTCACCATCAACTACACTTCGGGAACTACTGGTGACCCCAAGGGCGTCTTGATCACGCACCGCAACGCCGTTGCCGGCATCACCGCGGCCCGCTCCAGCGACACGGTCCGCCCGACCGACACCCACCTCTCGTACCTCCCGCTGGCGCACA
The DNA here is from genome assembly GCA_030685255.1 of Podospora conica. Taxonomy (NCBI): domain Eukaryota; kingdom Fungi; phylum Ascomycota; class Sordariomycetes; order Sordariales; family Podosporaceae; genus Podospora; species Podospora conica. The sequence goes on from MU839490.1 coordinate 56,564, forward strand.
TCTACGGCCGCATGATCGACCAGACGGCGCTGGCCGTTGGCGCACGCGTCGGGTACTTCCACGGCGACATCACGGGGCTGGTGGAGGACATGAAAATTCTGCGACCGCACGGTATGTATTCAGTACCGCGTCTGTACAATCGCTTCAACTCGGCCGTCCAGGCGGCGACGATCCAGGCCGACGGCATCAAGGGCGCCCTTTCGCGCCACGTCATCGAGACCAAGAAGGCCAACATGCAGCTGGGCCAGGGCAAGGCGTACAACACGCACTTCCTGTTCGACCGCATCTGGACCCCCAAGGTGCTCAAGGGCATCGGCCTCGACCGCGCCCGGGCCATGTGCAGCGGCAGCGCGCAGCTCGACCCCGACGTGCACAACTTCCTCCGCGCGGCCTTTGGCAACACGTTCGTCCAGGGCTTCGGCATGACCGAGACGTACGCCGTGGGCACGGTGCAGCTGCGCGATGACTTCACGACGGGGAATATCGGTCCCCCGTGCCCGTCGGTCGAGCTGTGCATCGAGTCGGTGCCCGACTACGAGTACACGGTCGAGGACAAGCCGTACCCGCGCGGCGAGCTCCTGATGCGCGGGCCCATCATCTTCCAGGAGTACTTCAAGAACCCCGAGGAGACGGCCAAGACGATTGAGAGCGACGGCTGGTTCCACACGGGCGACATTGTCGAGGTCGACAGCATGGGCCGCTTCAAGATCATCGACCGCAAGAAGAACGTGCTCAAGCTGGCGCAGGGCGAGTACATTTCGCCCGAGCGCATCGAGAACGTCTACATGGGCAGCACCAACCTGCTGGCGACGGCGTTTGTGCACGGCGACCCTAAGGAGGCCAGCCTCGTGGCCATCTTTGGCGTCGACCCGGTCCAGTTTGCGCCGTACGCCAGCCGCATCCTCAAGAGGGAGGTGGCGGCCGACGACAAGGCTGGGCTCCGGGCGGCGGCCAACGACCCGCGCGTCAAGGCCAACTTTTTGAAGCTGCTGGACAAGATTGGCAAGGGCCACAAGTTCAACAAGTTTGAGATGGTCAAGAACTTTTACTTTGATGTGGAACCCTTTACCATTGAGAATGAGCTCCTGACCCCCACGTAAGTTTTTTGCCCCCCTGATTGCAGCCGCCGTATGACTTTTTGCTGACATATCTGCCTGCAGACTCAAGCTCAAGAGACCGCAGACGGCCAGGGCCTTTAGGGCCGAGATTGACCGCATGTACGAGGAGCTGGCGGCCGACGCCACCAGCAAACCCAAGCTTTGAGTGCCGTGTCACCATAGGTGTAGGAGATGGAGACGGGTGGGCCAAGCGGTGGATTTTTGGGGGGTTATATCTTTTGGGGAGGGAGAGCCCATCTTGCACGATTAGCACCAGTTTCTGTTCTGTCTGCATTCGCATTGTACCATCCACATTTGTTGAAAAATTACAGCGTCTGTTTCTTCTAATATCTTGAATCTTGATCTGATATGCTGGGCTCCGCTGCTCTTTCTGCCGCCTCACCGTGACGCCTTCCGTGACACCTTTGGATGTGCGCTTTGAGATGCAAAATGACAATTGGATGAAAGAGAAAAGCAAGCTTTAATATGTCCTACGATTTTTGAACGAGGAGGTCATTTATGTCGCGAGTTATAGACGCGGTGATGCTGGCGCTGTGTCCAGGGTCCGGCAGCGGCTCCGGGCTCTGAACCATATCGCTCCGATGTCCGGAGTACTGGACGCGCCCGCTGCACCGCAGCAACCCAAATTGACCAAAGAGGATCAATGTCTTCTTTCAATCAGATGATTCCAGAGAGCTCTTAAGGGCCATTGGGCATATATAGAGGATTTTAAAATGTATTCTGGGTGGAAGCTAAGTGTGGTCGGGGTATCTATAAGGCACATTAGGAGGATTGTTAAAGGCGTAATAAAATTATAAAAATTATATAAAAATTATATAAAAATAATATAAAGCTAGAAGCTTATAGTTAGTAGCTTATTACATAATAGTAGCGTAATATAACTCGAATAAAGAAAGAAGATGCGCTAATGCTGCTTAGATAAGCAGAATAGCGAAGTGGGGCTAAATTCTCATCCTAATATACCATTTCCCTTCTTCTATTCCAAAACTATATCCAAGTCTTCCAGGATCTTACCCAGCTAAGATCGCTACCGAAGCAAAGCATGAATAAAAGGTACGTAAAACTATGTTACGCGGCAGATATTACGCTTGTCGCGTGTTTCTACTCGCGTCTTGCATGTTTCCTCAACATTACTTCGATGCGCCGGCTGCTCGCTGGCACGCCCACCACCCTCCATGAGCTCGACGACGACGGCGACCTCTCCTACTACGACGACCGATCTCCGTCTGCCAGGACTGAGATCCTTACTGACCGCCTTTCCCAGCTCTGAACGGTCCGAATCTGCGGGCACAAGTCCATCGGCGCCTCGCTTCAAACGGAGGAAGCTCGACGCGCCGGACGTCGAGAACTGGAAACAGGACAAGTACTGGCAGCAGGACAAGTACTTCTTGCAATGCATGAAGGAACAAGTCATTCCGCATATGGAGCAGGCCACGCGCCTGCTTCCAAGCAATGTCGACAGCAAACGGATCGGAGCGCAGGTAAGTTGTCCTCCAGCCCCCCGGCACCCCTCGTTTTACCTTTGCCCTTCGTTGCCTTACCATTACCTCGGCCAGGTCAGCTTGCTTATAACGGGACCCGGATCATCGTTCAATGAGGAATACGAACGCGGAAAGGGGAGGCTCAGCCTGGAATATGAGCGTCAACTGGCGGCGGTCGCCTCTCGAGAGTTTGCTCGCCTCGCCCAACTACCGGTCCGTCGAGTCGAGAACCTGTTCGGGGGGATAGGACACGTGAAGATTATGGCTGGCTGACGCGCTTCCTCTCCAGGAATACCAGACTAAACAAGCCGTGCCATCGTCGGCTCCGATTCCCCAGCCGTGGGCCACATTGGACCACGCCATAATCAACACCCCTAGGGCCCAACCGAGACCAAAACCGACAACGGGCCAACCCCCCAACGGCCCGCTTCTGTCAACCTCCAAGATTCCTGTTCCGAAGCCAACCGCCCAACCGATACCGAGACAGGCCGTTCCCCGACTCTCGAATGGCCCTCTTATATCGAGCTCCCCGATTCCTCTTCCCAACGTCTCCAGTCGGGCGAACAATACGCCTACTTCAAATACCAGTGGGTTCTCGAGCGCGGCTGGGAAACATCTACAATCGGCAGGACAAGCCTCAAAACCAATAGTCATCGTCGACTCGGATGACGAGGACGATGTTCCCAACAAGACGAATGGCGTAATGAGGCCGGCCAGTCCACTGAAGAAACCCTCTCCGGTCCCAGTTCCAAAGCCGGAGTCTCTGAAACTGGAGTCGTTGCAACTGGAGAGCAAAGCAACAGTGCCTCCGAAACCCGTCACAAAGACCCTACCGCCGGTCACACAACAGAAGCGACCATCCCCGGTTCCAACCCCCGAGTTGATTGTGCCCTCCGTCGAGGTAGAGAACCACGCCGAGGAACTAGAGGATGAGCGTTTCGAGGAAGACCAAAACCATTCACTACCGGATAGGTTTAAGTCGATGGAAGAGTGCTATACGCTCTGGAGCAAGGCGTATGGTGTGGGTGCGAGCAAGAATTCATCCGCGTGGTTCTCCTCTCAGCACCGCCCATATCTCGGGTTTCCGAAGCGCGAGGCCATTCTCCATGGAACGCCGTCCTACCACCCCGATTCTCCTCTGCCAGATGGTCCATTCCATGTCGATTTCAGCCCCGAGGAAATCGGCAAGGTATACGCCGCGTTCAGGCAGCAGGCAGGACAACCCCCTAAGGAGAGGCTATGTGGGCTGGTAGACTTGCAGCGGATCATGAAACCAAAACCTGATACCAGCCAGGTCATACTGTCGCTGCGGGAGTCTTTGCCGCACAGGAACAGAGGGGACATTCATGCTTTCCTTCAAGACGTCTACCGTAAAAGGACATCGAAGTACCCGGCCTCTCTCTCTTTGCAAAAAGGACTCGCAGCCCCAGCGCAGGCGGAGTTCAATCGAAACAGCCACACCCATTCGCTTCTCTTTAGGAGAGAGATTTCTGGATATCGTGGCTATCGGGGCATGCGAGAGCGCATCAACTTTCACGATGAGTTCCGAAAGTGCCGCGAGGACGACCTCGAGGTGCGGTCTGAGTGGACAGACTGCGCCGGCGACATTGCGACGATCGCCTGGGTTTCCAACGACGCCTTCATCTGCGGTACTACAGAGCACTCGGACTCACACAACCAACAGTACAACAAGCCGGGAAACCTCGTGCTCGGGTCCTGTCGACTCGGTACCCTCCGGGCGTATCCCGAGCACCGCATCCCGCGACCTATCGTTGCGAAGGGCGAGAACTCGACCGACGAGATGCGGGAGAGCCAGGACCCCTGGCTGTACTCGTCTGTCGTGTCGTCAGACTACGACGCCGCCCACAACCGGGCATTCACCTCGGGCTTCGACCGGAGCGTCAAGGTCTGGCGCATGGACTCGGGGGCGTCCATGGAGATGATTGGCGAGTGGAAGCACGGCGGCAACGTCAACTTTGTCGCGGCCTCTAGGGACGCCTCGGGCATGGTGGCGACGGCGTCGGACGTGGCTACCGACGCAGTCCGCATCTACTCGATCCAAGATGGAGTCCCCATCTCGGCAAGTCCGTATCGATCGTACTCCTCCTCGCGAGTCACGGACGCCGAGGGCAACACGGTGTCGACGGAGAAATGGGCATACTTCCCCGCTACCATGCAGTGGGGCCTGGCTGAGAGTGTGAAGCATCTGCTCCTGGTCGGGTACTCTCCGCGGAGCCGGACCGGCGACGACCATGACATCCCAGAGGACCGACTGACGACAGGCGAGCTGTGCTTGTGGGATGGGAGGACGGGCGAGAGATGGAAAGTGACATCGGCGACGACGGCGAACGTCTTTGAAGTGCTGTGGCATCCAAGTCAGGACTGCTTCATTGCCGCCACAACGCCTATTGGGCTGGAGATTGATCCTGGCGTCCGGACACAGATACGTGTGTTTCGGAGGTCGAACAATCTCGACTATGGTGACAAGGCGTTTTCTCCGATTAAAACTCTGGACTGCCGCGCCGCCGATATCAACGAGCTGACGATCATGTAAGTCTCCCCTTCAACGCCCACCCCAGGACTTACTGACTCTTTTCCAGGCCGAATAGTTATTCGTTTTGTTACGTCACCGCCGGCTGCACCGACGGCGCAACCTATGTCTGGGACACCGCGCTGGGAGACAAGCCCCTACACGTCCTCCGCCACAACAAGCCGATCGAGGAGTTCAGCGGCGACCGGGAACGCGAAGACGTCGGAGTCAAGTTCACCGCCTGGGGCACCACGCTCGACCGCTTCTACACGGGCTCCTCGGACGGCGCCGTCAAGGTCTGGAACGTGCGGGCCCTCAAGCGCCCCTTCGTCCGCGACCTCGTGCACGTCCCCTCGGCCGTGTCGTGCGCCATGTTCTCCCCGGACCGCTCCAAGCTCGTCGTCGGCGACGCCAGCGGCCGCGTCTTCCTCCTCTCGCTCGACGCCGACGACGTCAAGCCCGCGCGCACCACGACCATCTGCCTCCCGGGGACCAACGAGACGCGCACCCTCCGCTGCCCCGCGGCCATCATCCCGCACCCCGAGCCGCCGCCGCCGACGCACGACGCCAACGGCCGCCCCTGCGACCCGGAGGTGTCGGGCCGCGACCGCGCCCAGGCGTTCCTCGCCTCGCGTCAGATCGTGCTGAACCCGTACCACCCCATCGGCGCTGTCAAGGGCCCCGCGTACGCCGAGACGGGGCTGTTCCGCAAGGAGGTCCATCTCCACGAGGACCCGGCGCAGCCACTCCTTGCGAACTGGGAGGTGTTGCAGCAGGAGTCGAAAAGGACAAATGGCGGTGGTGGCGGAAAGAGGATGATGCGGTTCCTGAAGCCACCGCGGGAATACCAGGCGCTGGCGGCGCGGCACGAGCGGAACAAGAGGGTGGACTTGGATGTAGACGGGCTGGAGGAGGAGACGAGGAGGGCGCTGGAGAGGGAGGGGGCGGAGCTGAGGGACGAGGGGGAGGTGTCGGGGCTGGAGTTTGTGGAGGAGTGGGATGGCTGGCGTCTGGCGGATCAGCTCCAGTAACGATGATGACGACGATGATGATGATGATGATGGGGGTTATGGACGAGCTGGAACTTTTACAGCAGACAGATGAAGATGGCAGGAGCAGGTTGCTGTTTTTGCTTTTGCATGGCGCGGGACGGTGTCGAGGGGGTTTTGCAGGGGAGTTGTAGTGATGGGAGCTGGAGGTGTTTGTGTATGTGTAAGACTGGAATGTAACTACTACAGCCACAAAGATAGCTAATCTGTTTGCCTGTCTTTGAAGGAAAGTGATACTTATGGACGTAAATATGTATACGGCCGTAATACATCGATTTGTGGAAGCAATCTGATATATATCCGAGGAGAGCTGCTTTAATCCCGAGCTTAGGATCTTCTTCCGGGTACGGTTGGTTGTTGTGCGTCGAAGCCTCGTTGGAGCTCCGTACCCTGTGCTAAACTTCGTCACGACATGGCAAGCATGGAAGCACTACAAGTTATCCCATTTCTACACCGGAACACCGCAAGCAAAACAGTAAAAAGCATATAAGACGGCTACTGTTACAGATAATCATAATTCTGGAAAGCAGCATCTAGAAGACAGGCGGCGGAGGAACGGAAGGAAGCCTTAAGGCGCTGCTGGATCAACACACAGTGCTGAAATCATCAACTCGGAACAGGAACAAGAATTACAAGCGACATCCAGATCCGAGCCGGAACCGGAACAACACGATAAGACAGGCCTAGAAATTCAGTACAGGGAGATCTAAACATCTCAATTGCTCGTGGAGAGTTCTGGTCAAGACCGTGGCAGCAGCGCCAGGGTACAGCATCCACCAACCAGCCCAACCAGCCCCTGCCAAGTCCAGCCCGGGACCGCCCTTCCCCGGATTTCGTAGGTCCGCCAGAAACACAAACGCCGGGCAGCGGTACTCCTCCTGAAAAGCTGGCTACCTACCGCAAAGGTCAATATCCCACGCAACAAGCCCCTACCCGCCCGTTCGGCTGTTACTTCCGTCCGTTTGCCGCCCATCCGTCCGTCCTTCCGTTCCGCCCTTCGTTATCCAGCCGTCCCATGCCCATTTCCGGTTCCAATTTTCCCCTTGTCCCCTGATCGATATCGACCCCCTCCCTGGGAAACATAAAAAGCAACGCTGAGGGCCCCGAAAAGGAACACTTTTGTTGGTTGGTGGTGCCCGAGGACAAGGAGGCCGGAATGTATGTGGGCCTCCGTACGTCCTCTGAAGTCGCTGTATTTGGGTATGGGTATCGAGGTTGCTGGAATATGACTGATGTGATGCAGGATTTTAGATGTTCTTCTTCGGGCCACTTTCTCATCGCGGTACGCCGTGGTGTTGGAGGTAGATAAGGACGTTGCCCCCCGTTGCCCCCCCCTTATCGAGGAGGAAGCTGTGTCGTCAAAGGGCGTCCTCCTGTATGTGGGACACCAGATGTGCCACAGCGTGACGGCATTGCGCGCAAGAGGTCTTCATCATAGCCCCTCTAAGCACCAAAGTTGAAGTTTGGCGGGTAGTTGATCCCATTGGGCCCGACCGTGATGCCCGCAGGCAGGCCCGGCACGACGGGCTCGTCATTCCCGCCGTGTCGGTCGTCCCGGCGATGGTCGCCTCCGCCGCTGTTGCGATGCTTCTCGCGGGCGTGGCGCCAGCGGCCACCTCTCATATCGGCACCGCCCCCCCTTGGGTCGCCGCCTCCCCTTGGCGGCTCGACGCCTCCCATGCCGCCGTTGGTGTGCATGTGCTCGAAGCCCTCGTTGTGGCGGCTGGACTTGGGCCCGTGGTTACCGCCCTTGTCGGTTTGCATGCGCCTGCTGATGGCTTTGGAGGACACACCGGCGCCTATCTCGATGTCGGGCTCCTCGACCGTCAGGCCGCTGACGATTGGCCGGCCACCGCTGCCGCCAAACGGAGCCGTGAGCATCCACTTGCGGTCGGCCTCGGTCAGCTTGTGGATGGGGATGATGCTGACGCCGGTTTGGTAGTCGCTGCAGTCGCGCGGGCCAAACCCTACGCCCCATCGTGTCTGTGACGCACGTGTTAGCATGCGAGCAGCTGGCACAAGAACGCCCAGCAAACTTACCCTCAGCTGCATGTCGTTTGTGCGGGACTGGTCCTCCATGGCGACTTTGGCGGCCTCGGCGTCCTTGCGGAGGAACATCTTGACAAAGGCATGGCGCTTGTCCTTGTTGACGATGCACGTCTGCACTCGTCCGTAGCGGGAAAAGAGCTGGCGCAGCTCGGCCTCAGGGCATCTATATCGGGTTTGCATCATCAGCCCTGGGAACACGACCACAAACAAGGGCAAATATGCAGAAAACTTACGTAACACCGCCTACGAAGAGGGTGCGGCTGTACACCTTGATGTTGCCTTCGGGGACCGACTTGTCAATCTCGACCCACTTGTCGCTCGGGTCGCGGTCAGGAGTGCTCTGGGCTCGGCGGCCAGGCGGTGAGCGCTGCCGGTACTCGGGCATGCGCCCGCCCCGGCGGTCACGATCTTGGTCTCGCCCCGGAGAGGGGGGGCGCCCGTAGTCATTGAAACCACGGTCGTTGCCACGAGTCCGAGGAGAGTTCCGGGCATCCCAGCCACGGGGTGGTGATCTGGACCTCGACCTCCCCCGCGGACGGCCGGGCGATCTCGAGCCATCATGGTAGCCATTTCCACCCCGATCATTACGATCACGCGATGCATCCGGCCTCGGCATGTCCCAGGGACTGGGGCCCGGGCCAGCAGGCGCGTTCGGAGGGGCTGCTGCATACCCCGACTGTGCAGGTTGCGGCATCTGCACCGGAGGCTGCGCTGCCGGAGCGGCGCCACCCTGGCCAAGAAGTTGGATTACGCTCGCAATCTGTTCAAGGGTGAGCCCTTGAGCGGCAAGAGTAGCCACCATCTGGACCGTCGGGTTGTTGGGAGCAAAAGCATTGGCCTGACTACCGGCAACACCCAGGCCTACGGCAGGAGCAGCTGGTTGCACCGGTGGGTAGGCCGGAGGCACTCCCCCATAGTTTACAGGTTGATGAGCTGGTTGAGAGGTGGGCGGATACGGCATGCTCGGCTGCGCGGAGGCCGAAGCATACGGCATGGATGCATTACTGTAGGTCGGGGCGGGGATCGAAGAGGGGGCCGACACAGGTGCTGGAGCGGGCAGGCTGGGAGTACTCTGCGCCACTGTTGCATTCTGGCGCGCAATGTTGGCAAGTGTCTCGAGAATGTTGGGCATGGCTGGAGGCTGCGGTGCTGCTGGCTTGCTTCCAACACCAAGAGACGCAAGGAGGTTGGGGGGCGGACTTCCTGGCGGTGTGGTAGACACATCTATCGAGGGCGACATCGTTAGAGCACTGCACATTATACACCAGCACGACCACCATGGACGACCCGGGATGGCCACGGTGGTTGGTTTAGGGAAAGGGAACCTACTTGGTCGCGGAGCCACGAGTCGAGACTTGAAGGAGTTGAGCATCGAGGAGGGGAATGTCTGAGCCTTCTCCCATATGTCGATGAGTTTCCTAATCTTTTCCTACAGGGGACAAATTCATGTGAGTTTCTAGACATGGCGGGTATCAACTTGATGGGTGAGAGGAAGCAGGCAAAGGGACGTCCCCAGGACACTCTGGAATACCGCTTGGCCGCCATCGCCATCGACATCGCCATGCCATGGTCTCTGAAGCAAGTCGGCGGGCGGGCATTCCAGTCGTATCCAGCCATGGGCCTCGGCACTCTTATATTTTCTGCGTACCTTGTGATCCTCTGGGGCGGTTGCAATGATGTCGTTCATCAGTGTGGGCATCAGGTCAGTCACCTTGTGCACACCGGCGGCGGGCGTTCCATCGCGAGCAGCTTGGCTGATGGCCTGGCCTTCTGCCTTGGCCATGTCCATCCATTTCCGGGTTACAGAGTCTACGACGTAGAGGACTCCCAGCTTGTGTGTTGCCGGGGCCTTTTTGAAATGGGTGTAGAGCTTCTGGATAAGAACTGATTCGGACTGCGAGGGGCGTCATGTCAGTGGGACGCGTCATGCATCGCGGCGATGGCCGAGGCAGAGGCAGAGACGGACGAACCCGTCTCCTGCAGGGAATGCTCCTTACCTGAACATGGCGGACACAGAGCTCATTGAGGGCCGTGATGCGCGATCCTGATACTCCGGGCGGTTTGAGGTTAAGCATGCCGAGAAGGCCGGCCTCTAGTTCTGCTACGGCGGAGGTCATGGTTGTGATGTGGTGCGATATGATGGATGTCGTGCTGACGAGCAGCTGCCAGTGCGAAGTTACCGGTGTTGCTACTGCAATACGATACGCGCGCGAATGGTGGTGTGATGGGGGGAGCGTGGCAGATTGTGCTCCAGGTCAAGGACGGGAGAGATGGCAGAGATGGTTGAGTGGCAGATGGTTGCAAGTTCCGTCCGTCGTCTTCAGGCCCGTCGTGATCAATGGGGGTTACCAGTGTGGCCAGCGGACGAAGCGACCAAGTGAATGCAAAACTGCTTGCTTCTCTTCCTTCCTTGGACGAGTGTGCCGTGTACGGGTACCTGGGCGACAGAGCGACCGAGGTGCGAGAGAGAATACGATTGGTCTTGCTTGACCTCAACCACGCGACGACCGCGTTCTACCCGTCTTCCGTCTTCCGTCTTCTGTCTTCTGTCTGTTCTTTCGTCTCGTCTCTAGCAGCAGGAGTCACCCCAAGACGTGTCCGGAAGGGCGCCTCAAGGAATGAATCAATCAGCACAGAGTGTATACTGTACACTGAGGCTACTGGAAGTCTGGAATTGATGAGCAGAGAGTTCTTGATTGTGTCGTTTTGATGGAGTCGACGTGGCGTGATGGAGAACGAGACGAGTTCGTTTGTCTCGTGGAGTTTGGTGAAGAGGAGTGGGCGGGGAAGGGGAAGGGGAACAAGGCGGGCAGGCACCGAGAATTTTTAGAGGGGAAGTGGTCGGCCTTTGTTGGTGCCTGAATTCCAGCAGGCAGCAAGGCCGCAACAACCCATTGCTCAGGCACCTCAAAAGACTGCCGCAACAGTCTGCCCCCGGGCAGTCGGAGAGGGGGACTTGAAGTGGGTCTTTCATCATCATTCACTTGAATGCTTGAATGTCGCGCAAACCTCAACTTCCCCTCTACCGATGGTCGGCTTGGCTTCGGTATCTACCGGGAGCCTCACCGAGTCAATTGGCCTCGCACATGCTCTTCAATACACTGCGGACACGGAAAAGGACATCGGGACTCGGGTGCCTTTGCATTGAATTCGGACGAGCGCGGACAGCCGGCTGCCCCTGCAGCTGTCCGGCAGCTGTCCCGACTCCCGTGAATTGGGGGGATGGATTGGCATGGGCGGCAAAAGTTCCAACGACGTGACGTCAAGACACGGGCAACTGGAAGACATGGATGGTATCGGTACAGGTTGCTCGGAGACTGGACGGGCAGATGGAGTGTCTTGAAGATAAACACTTCTCTCGAGTCTCCAGCAGTGAATTGCTCGCTAGCTGGGATGATGCTGCTTGTGCCGGGCGGTCATGTTTGATGCTGCTGTGGTGTGTGCTGGCGGTGCTGGTGCTGGCGCTGGCGCTGGACTGGCGGGCAGGGAAGCAAAAAAAGTTGAGGGCCCGTCCACCGTCCACCGTCGCGGGACCCCGGTCGATCCGCCTCTGCTGCAAGCCACTTCTTTCCGGCTGCGCTTTTTTTTCGAGCCCGTCCCAACACTCCGACTTTTTACCTTCCCTCCCTTTAACTTCGAGTCTCGAAGCCCTCCCTCCCATCCCTCAGCCTAGCCTTAGACACCAGATCTTACAATGGCCTCCGCTATGCGTCTCAGCTCCTCCGCCCTGAGGACCTCCCTCCGGGCTCAGCCCCTCCGCACCACGGCCTTCACTGCCGCCAGATGCTACTCGTCCAAGTCGCAGGTAGGCCCTCGCCCCGAACCCCCATCTGCGCCCTGACATCATCCATTGACCCCCAACTCCCTCCGCTACAGACGCTCAAGGAGCGCTTCGCCGAGCTGCTCCCCGAGAAGATTGAGGAGATCAAGTCCCTCCGCAAGTACGATACCCCCCATTGTCCACGCCGCCGCCCGACCCGGACGCACACACTGACGCGCGAGCCCGCACGAATAGGGAGCACGGTTCCAAGATCGTCGACAAGGTCACTCTCGACCAGGTCTATGGCGGTGCCCGTGGCATCAAGTGCCTCGTGTGGGAGGGTTCCGTCCTCGACGCCGAGGAGGGCATCCGCTTCCGCGGCAAGACCATCCCCGAGTGCCAGGAGGTTCTCCCCAAGGCCCCCGGCGGCAAGGAGCCCCTCCCCGAGGGCCTCTTCTGGCTCCTCCTGACGGGCGAGGTCCCCAGCGAGCAGCAGGTCCGCGACCTGTCGGCCGAGTGGGCCGCCCGCTCCGACATCCCCAAGTTCGTCGAGGAGCTCATTGACCGCTGCCCGTCGGACCTCCACCCCATGGCGCAGTTCTCGATCGCCGTCACCGCTCTCGAGCAGACCTCGTCGTTCGCCCGTGCCTACGCCAAGGGCATCAACAAGAAGGAGTACTGGGGCTACACCTTTGAGGACTCGATGGACCTCATTGCCAAGCTCCCCACGATCGCCGCCCGCATCTACCAGAACGTCTTCAAGGGTGGCAAGGTCGCTCCCGTCCAGAAGGACAAGGACTACTCGTTCAACTTTGCCAACCAGCTCGGCTTTGGCGAGAACAAGGACTTCATTGAGCTCCTCCGTCTCTACCTCACCATCCACACGGACCACGAGGGTGGCAACGTCAGCGCCCACACCACGCACCTGGTTGGCAGCGCCCTCAGCTCTCCCTTCCTCTCCCTCGCCGCCGGCCTCAACGGTCTGGCCGGTCCCCTCCACGGTCTCGCCAACCAGGAGGTGCTCAACTGGCTCACGCAGATGAAGAAGGTGATTGGCGATGACCTCAGCGACGAGGCCGTTACCAAGTACCTCTGGGACACGCTCAACTCGGGCCGTGTCGTTCCCGGCTACGGCCACGCCGTCCTCCGCAAGACGGACCCCCGCTACTCTGCCCAGCGCACCTTTGCGCAGGAGAAGATGCCCGAGGACCCCATGTTCAAGCTCGTCAGCCAGGTCTACAAGATTGCCCCCAAGGTTCTCACCGAGCACGGCAAGACCAAGAACCCCTACCCCAACGTCGATGCCCACTCGGGTGTTCTCCTCCAGTACTATGGTCTGACTGAGGCCAACTACTACACCGTTCTCTTCGGTGTGTCGCGTGCCATTGGTGTCCTTCCCCAGCTCATCATTGACCGCGCCGTCGGTGCCCCCATTGAGAGGTATGTTGCCACCCCGCCCCCGCAGCCGTTGTCGGCCCTTACTAACGCACGTTTTCAGGCCCAAGTCGTTCTCCACCGAGAAGTGGGTCGAGATCGCCAAGAAGTTGTAAAATGGACGAGGAGGGTAATGGAGGAGTTGAGAGGGGCGCGGCGCTTCCGGTTTTCACGGTCATTTCGGCATAGAGGGATGGGATAACAGGCTGGCTCGACAAGGGGGACGGCGATTGCATAGATTTGAGCGATTCCTGTCCGTTGATTGTACGATAACACGTCCGTAATCCAGGTTCCTAGGGACCTATGTCCAAACCCCTTTTGCAACACATCTCTACATCACACATGTCGTCACTGACGTCGGCTTCGATTGTGCGGAGCGGCTCAGGGGAAGAACCCGGAGACATGGGAGACTGGTCCTCCCTCCCCTTCGCCCGGCTCCTACCCCGAGTTTTTTGCTTTGAGCATGTGGTTTTCGGTGCTTTGCAAGCGAGGGCGACAATGGATCCCCGGGCCCCTCGGGCCTTGGCCGGAGCCGCCCTCGATGCACATGGTCGCATTTGACTTGACCAGCCCGCAGAGCCCCTCGCAACGGCACGCCGCCGATACTATGATGCCCGGCAAGTCTGTGACACCAGAGTCCAGACGGACCATACCAGAATACCTTTTTTTGGGAAATCTTCCTGCGCCATGGAGAGACATGCGACGGAATACCTACGGGTGAGCTCTGCCATGTCGTAAAGAGTGGAGGACGCCCATTGGACAGTTTCCTGGGTTCAGTCTCCAGTTCCGGCCCCGTATTTTTACCCCAAAACCCGTCCGGCAGGGTGGAAATGCGTTGAGGGCAGCCGAGGGTCTGCGTTGAGGGGGGACAGGGGGTGGTCCGTCCAGTGTTGGGGATCGCCCGTTGACGCCAGACGAGCAGCAGCAGCAGAGAGCAAGCAGATGCAATGCAGCGAAAAGGGCAAAGTTGGAAGAAAAAGTGCGAGATAAGATCGATATTTTCTATCTTGTGGTTCTTGACCGCCATCGTGATTTCTCCCAGCTCCAGCTCCAGCTCCGAGCACCCGGTTCCCAGCTTCCAGCTTCCAGTTCGTAGGTGGACCCCTTCCCCTCCTTATCGTGGAGCAGTTCGTCGAGGCTTCGGGTTCAGAGGTCCAGATGTTGGCCTGCGATCCATAATCCGCCGTCAGCTGCTTGATCATGGCAGTGCAGCTCGGTAATGATAACATGTGCAAACCAAAAGACAGAATCAGAATCAGAACCAGAACCAGAACCACATTCCACTCCATTGTCCGCCAACCCCGGCCTGACCCTATCTCCAAGCAATCGCGCCGATTGGTCGCCCGAACTCGTGCTGCTCCCACCTACCTACCTTAGCTCTCACCAAAAGCCACAAGCTTTTTTTCCCCTTCCCTTTCTTCCCTCCATCATCACCGTCTGATCCGCCTCCTCGTCGTCCATCGTCCATCGTTTGCCCTCCCGCAACCCTCGTCCCCTTCCCGCCGCGAAGAAGCACCCTCCTCCCTTGGTCAGGGCCCCGTTGAATTCACCCCCGCCCAGTCATGTCCGCCACTATCGCCTCGCCTCCGGCTCCGGCCAAGGGCGTCGAAAAGAAGCCCGTCAAGTTCTCCAACCTGCTCCTCGGCGCCGGCCTCAACCTGTTCGAGGTCACCACCCTCGGCCAGCCCCTCGAGGTCGTCAAGACCACCATGGCCGCCAACCGCGGCGAGGGCGCTCTCACGGCCCTCGGCCGCGTCTGGGCCCGCGGTGGTGCTCTCGGCTGTACGTACCCCTCCCTCCCTTCCCGGGTGCGGTGTGTGTGACCACCCGCTAACCTCCCGCTCTCCCTCCAGTCTACCAGGGCCTGATCCCGTGGGCCTGGATTGAGGCTTCGACCAAGGGCGCCGTGCTGCTCTTCGTCGCCTCCGAGGCCGAGTACCACGCCCGCACCTTTGGGGCCGGCGAGTTCGGCGGCGGCATCATCGGCGGCATGACGGGCGGCGTGGCGCAGGCGTACGCGACCATGGGCTTCTGCACGTGCATGAAGACGGTCGAGATCACCAAGCACAAGGCGGTGGCGCAGGGCGCGGCCGCGCAGGGCACGTGGGCCACGTTCATGGACATCTACCGCCGGGAGGGCATCCGCGGCATCAACAAGGGCGTCAACGCCGTGGCCATCCGCCAGATGACCAACTGGGGCTCGCGCTTCGGCCTCAGCCGCATGGCCGAGCAGGGCATCCGCGACCTCACGGGCAAGCGGGAGGGCGAGAAGCTCGGCGCTCTGGAGAAGATTGCCGCCTCGGCCATCGGTGGTGGCCTGTCGGCCTGGAACCAGCCCATCGAGGTCATCCGCGTCGAGATGCAGAGCAAGAAGGACGACCCCAACCGGCCCAAGAAGATGACGGTCGGCAACACGTTCAAGTACATTTACGAGACCAACGGCTTCAAGGGCCTGTACCGCGGCGTGACGCCCCGCATCGGCCTCAGCATCTGGCAGACGGTGTGCATGGTTGCCATGGGTGACATGTTTGTGCCCCCCTGCTACCCCTTTCTGGAAGACGGATGACTAACGGCGAGCTACTCACAGGGCCAAGACGTATGTGGAGAAGCTGACCGGCGACAAGGTCACGGCAAAGCATTAAGCGACGGCGTTATGGGTTTTGCTTTATAGGACGGCAAACATGATAGAGAGGGTGGGGGGTAGGACAGCATCTAACGGCTCCGGATATCTAGCCAGTATCGGGCACATCTTGGTGTGTGCATGTGTATGGTGGCTTTTTGTCTTTAGTTTTACGCTGCGGCTATGATAGAGTGGGCACAGGGGGGTGCTCTTGGGGGGGTTAATCCAGGTGGGCCTGTCGAGGATCGAGAAATAGATATTTGTTCTGAATATCTTGCGTTTTCTGTTTCGAAAAAAAAGGGGGGAGATGGAGGGAGGAAAGCTGGGCTTCATCTTGAGCAGACGGTAGTGGAAGCTGGGTGCCCGACCCCCTGGGTCAGTTGGTAGGCTCTCTTTCCCACGGTCCTCGAAGTACACGTCGACGAAACATGTTCGTCGAAGTATCAAGAAACCTGGAAACGCCAGATATCCTCGCAACGATCCCACTAACAGGCCTCCGTTTCCCCGATTCATGTTACAACAGCTCCTCGTCCAAGTACCAGATCGGATAGCTAGGACCGCGTCTACCATGATCATCCCCTTCATCATCGCACTAGATCGACCCCGACTGAGCTCAGACACCCACCACCGCCACCGGTTTGAGAATCTCATTCTCCGTTGCTGATTCTCCCTTCTTGATCTCACAACCCCCTTCATACACTCCGTCCCCGGTTTGTCTGTCAGCGCGAGACGTGGGAGAAGCCAGCCAAGGCCACCTCACCTGGGCGGTGAATGAAGGCCCTGAACTTGGAACCCGGGGCCTATGATTGTGTAATTTGGCCTTCCCAGGAGAGGAACGATCCTCGTTTTCTTAGTAAGAGGTCTCGCGCTGACAGGCGAACAGACAAGCAAGTGTTGGATTATGCAATGTCTAAGGCGCTGATCTCGGTGTGTCAGTGGACACCTTAGCCGCGAGGGCGTGTGGCCATGGGGGATCAGAGTTCCAAGGTCGGTATGTCGGTCGAGATCCTTGATGCCATGGGTATGGAGCTTGAGTTCCGGGGTGTGGAAAACGGCTCCCCGCACCATACCTCTGGTGCCTAAGATTGGGCCGAACGAGGAGGAGGGTGGTGGTGAGGTACTCGAGGAAAGTGAAGGGTTTCGGGAATTTGTCGAGATACCTAGGTCTCTCTACCAGTCTGACTAAGAAGGTATATCCGCACGAGGGCTGAGACGCCGTCGGCCTGCGGTTTCGTGGACAGTCTGGTGCGGCGGTGTTATGGATGCTTGGGGGGTGTGAAGACAGTAGCGGGATGAGCACTGGAGTCGAAGGGACCGGGATGGATGGAGAGGTGAATGGGTGTGTCCGTGGTGAAGGTGTTTGTGGAGGGTTGCCGTGGGCGGGAATGAACGATGGCGGGTGGGTGATGCGAGAGGGGAGAGGCCTGGGTGGGAGTTCAAGGGGCACAGGAGAGTGAAGTTTGTACCTCCCTTCCCTTGATGCTGGAGATACACCGTGGGCGAGCCGGGAGAGGTGGTAGGTGTTCAGAGAAAGACAAGGGTAGGGAAAGGCTGGAATATCCCAGGAGTCTGGGGAGGTTGAAGATGTTCTTGGATGGGTTGGGAATGTCGATGGCTGGTAGTTTAGGAGCCTGAGGGACACTGGTCTTGAGATGACACCAGCTTACATGGGCAGTGAGGTTTAGAAGACATCTGGGCGAAAGAATTGAAGCCTCCTGGCGCGGATTTTGTGAACAATACTACTGGGCTGGGGAATGCAACTCTCTGCTGGCCTTGTTATGTTTCGGAAAAGGGGTAAATCCCACATCTCTCATGCCATCCACTCAGCAGGAGAACGGGTGGAAAAGGAGTAGCAGTACACAGAAGAAGCTATCGTGAAGGCATATTGAACGCCGATCAAGACCCGATGCGTCACGAATGGTACATGTGGGTGGCAAGAACTCAGCCCAGGCAAGGGACCCGAGTTTGTACGGGGGAGGTCGAAGGACATTCATCGTCACCAACTCCTCTCAACGAGAGCGCTGAGGAACTTGGTCCATGGCCTACATCGTTGGCAAAAGAGTAAGGTACCTACATCGCCTGCATCCTTTGGCATCTTCCTCAACGACCAAACTTCTCAACCCCAAGCCATTGGCGGGGATGAGCAAGAAGAGTCCGAATGCATATTCCCCTCTTTCCAGGAGACATCGGCGCCGTCTTCTCGTACCCAACGGAGGCTCGGATACCAAACACATCCGACACCGTCTACATTAGACACGGCACTTCAAGGTCGAAACGGCGAGATCAACTAGATAGTATCAGAGCGCATCATCAACGACAACGACAACAGCCTATCAATCCGCCGGTAAGCAGACATATGCAACCCCCTCCTCCAGACGCACCTCATCCCTCACGGCCACCTTGAATCCCGCTCCGTCTCCAACCCATCGACTCCGTTTTAATGCCCATTTTCTCGTTCCCTGGGACTGGTAGCAGTGACTTCCCCCCAAGCACCACGCTAAAACAGGGCACTGTGTCCCCGTCCATGTACCTCGACCTTGAAGCCAGAATGTTGCATGCGTCGAGCTGCATCTGCCCCCTCATACCGGTATCGTCCTTTCCCGCGGAAACGCCATCCTCGCAGTGAGTGTCGACAGACGTCTTCCGGTCGATTCCCTGGCTTCGGCTGCATTTATTCCTGTCACGGGGGGAAGTTCCCGCACGACCTGGTCCGATGAGGGCATAAGAGCACCTGGTGAGAAAGAGGCTGAGTCTCATCAGACGTGAGCATTCGGCTTTCATGAAAATACCTAGGCACATAGGCTTGCATGACTGCCATCATCCAGCCGAGAGAAGTTCCTAGGTAAAAGCCTGGCCTCGCAGATGTGATTGCAGCCATGATGACGGAAACCGTCGAGACGGGACCGAAACCGCTTCTTGGTTGAGTCCTGTCGGTATGGATCGGATGCGCGGGAGACGTCGGACACTTGCGCTGCATGTGATGAATGTATCATGAGGTCGATGTCTGTCGACACCACTGAGCGTGAAGAAGATGCTCTTGGAACTCACGTCATAGAACGATGGCGCCTTCTCGGCTCAACTTGAGTTGAGTTGCCGAGTTTCCAGGGCAAGGGAAGGTCCGAATTGCTGTCGAGCGAGGCTCCTGCCTTTCAGTTTGCAGCAAGTGGCATGGGACAAGATTTCACACTACGATGAGCAGCATGCCTCTCAGGGCAAGAGGTGAAGCAGTCGTGACCAGAGTCCAGATGACGATGTTGGGCACCAGCCACGCCCGGGTCTACTTGCAGTTGCCAGCACTGAGTTGCCATACCCGGTCAGTCGGTTAGTAAACATTGGGCTTCCGATTCCGGACATGACAAAACAAAACACATCATCAACGTCTCCAACGACAATCACAACCCCCCCTCGAATCTCACCAAGCCCGTCAATAGCCTCAACTCTAGCCGGCCCCATCCCATGGACCACACGTCTCCAACCCCCCAAATGAGCCTCCATCCAAACATTGCCGGCACCCGCCCGGCCACGCTGGAGCTCGAGGTAAACAGGCGGTCAACAACGCTCCACTCTCGCCGACCGACGCCAGGCTCCATCCCCTCACGATAGTGGCACCGGTCCCCCCCCCATCCCCATCGACACCCACCACCCACCGCACAGTACAGTACATACACATTAGGGTGTGATCTTTACAGCGAATTGAAATAGCAGGGAAATGCCAAGGGTACATCCGGCCTCCTCAAAAGGCCTGGTCCAAGCGCCCATGTACTGTCTCAGCCACCGATTGCTTTACCGCCTGCCAAAACAGTCTTCCATTTGCGTGCACGCCGCGTTTACACTGCGCGCGCGCCCTGAACTCGACCCCAAAACGCTTGAAAAAATTCCCAGGGCTTTGTCAGAAGGTTGGGAAGCGAATAGAATATGTGCATCGCGATGGGTAGATAAGAATGGTCGTGGCGGGCGGTTTTATATACAAACACCATACAATTTGCCCGTCGCTTGCATCTCGCGATGGTTTCGTGGGTGTTGTGGTGGACGCACGTGCCATAGGAGCCCGTAGCAGGTGTCGTAGCAGGTCAAATAGCCAGCAGGTCAAATAAAAACCACTTTCAAACTCCTGCTAAGATAAGGGCAGAAATAGCCGGAATTTCGCTCAATACGGCAGGTGGGCCGCCTGTTGGAGACAGGTACATAGAGAATTGGAGAAATGTGGCGGTGCTCGAGATCGCTGCCAGAATTGCTGCCAAAAGGAGCATGGTGGCACTTGGCAGAGGTCGAAAAAATGAAAAGTGGGCCCCGTTAGCAGGCAAAGATGTGCTCTGCTATTTCAATTTGCTGTAAAGATCACACCCTTAGTGTCCGTCTCCAGCAACGCAGGTACGCGTGGCGCTTGTTGCGCTCGGCTCGGTTCGGCCGCCGCTATTCAGTGATAAGGTTTTCGCCACCACCGAGCGAGCGAGCGAGCGACCCGCAGCAGAGAGAGAGCGAGAGGGGTCCGTATCTTTCCCTGTTTGGATTTCTTCCCATTCTGCCTTTGATCCACTCTCAGACCACCACCGCGGTTGTTGCTGCGCACCGCACCACGAAGAATCACAGCACCGCCATCCATCAATCCCTCTGACTGTTGTGGCTTGGCGGTTTGGGATGGTCTCGCGTCCAGATTGACGTGACGCAGCGGTCACACGCGAGCGAGCAGCCGTGTGCGAGGTGACGAGGCCACCTGGGTCTTGACAACATCGCGGGGAGGGAAAACGTGGGCCGGTCGATAGGCGAGGGAAGAGGTTTCGGCATTGAGCGATGCAAGCCACATTTTTCATACCGCTCACCCCTTTCCGGTATCAGCTCCCAGCCGAGAGACGAGCTCTTCCAAACCCCCAAGCCTTGTGGGTATGTACACACAAAGACGCCATGTCGCCGCCCGAAAGACCCAGACAGACAGACATGCTACTCCCCAGCATTGGCAAAGACAAGCGGCTTGACCGCCGAGCTGAGGTGTAGCCGCCACCTGGCAACAGACGTGTTGCAAAGAGAGTGAGTATTTTTGTTTTGTACGCGGCGCCGAGCCCCTTTTCCTGCTCTATCCGGCCGGTGTCTTGAACTGTCGATGCTGTTGGCCGCCTTGGCCCAGCCTTGGCCGTGTCTCGTTGTCAACTCTGCCTGCCTGTGCGGGGAGACCGGGGATCCGAGGTGGTACAAGAGGTGAGATGTTTGTGTGTGTGTGTGCTGTGTCGTCGTCGTCCCTACCTGCTCCTTGTTCTCACCGGGTGGGCTTGGCTGTGGCTTGTGAGGTTGGGTTGGTGGGACGGGAGCAGTGATATGGTTTTCCGCTGTCGGAGATGTTGAGGATATGGGTATGTCGACCCGATGGCGTTGCCTATCTGCAACCTTGGCCGGGCAAGAGGCATATCACCTCGTTGCGGGGAAGCCGGTGGGTGGTTTCGCAGTCTAAGAAATGCATCTAGTGGCTAGTGGTGGTGGTGAAGAGTCTCTGGGGAGGCACAGATGCAAGAGAAGCCCAAGAGAAGCCCAAGAGAAGGAGGAAACGTACGACAGACGCACCCAGAGACTGCACCCTACATGCAGAGAGATGTGTTGGTTGCAACCCCCTTCGTCCTGTCGCCATCGCCGAGCCCAAGGCATGAGAAGCAGTCATTACCTAACTGGTAGAGAGGCATTGCCCAGAGAAGAGGGTGACGGCAGCATGGGAAACACAGAGTCACGACATGTGGGATCTGGGCAAAGGTGACGACGATTCATCCAGCCTCCGGCTTTAAGTATACGTAATGGCTTACACATACCGTTACACACTTACCATAATCCCTCCTGGATAGTTACGATATTCCACGCATCTTCTCATCGCCATGCCGGCTTCACGTAGTATTTTCTCCCGTCGTACCTCCCCGATACGGTAATCCCCTCTGTAGCTCCACAGTAATTGAGACGCTACGCTACGCGAGCTAACGTAGGGAGGTTTTCGGAACGAGCTTAGTAAGGTAAATACGAACCGAAATTGCAGAACCCGCGTTGTTCCGAACTAGTTAAAGCAATACGTATTACGGCAAAACCACGGTTAAATATATTATTAAAATATTACGTAATTAAAGAGAAGGAAGGTAACGTATTTTAAGTATCTATAAAATCATTATCTATCTTATATTTATACCCTCGATTAACTTCCTTTACGTAAAATATATAACCTGGCTATTAAAACTTTAATCCCCCTATTAATCGCCCGAAAGATAATTCCGCCTTTATAAACGCGCTTCTCTAGATAAAGCGTTAGGCTTCCTCGAAGCCTCCGTCTATACCTCCTTATATTTAGTAAACTCTTAGCTAATCTCCGTACCCGTCCCCTAACCCTTAAAGTTAACTATAGAAGATAAGAACCCGTACTTATTTCCGCGGAAAAGGTCGTAGTTTTATATATTACCGTTACGTTTATTATCCTTAGGTAAAGATACGTAGGCCTCGAGCTTAATATCGGTAACGGATATAAGCTTCGGTAATAGTAATATTAATCCCTTTTTATTTCTAAGCTTCTCGACCCTTTCGTCGCGTATACCCTCGATCGGACCTAAGGAGGGTTTAGGTTACGTCTCCGAGATACCGCGATTAGGGATTAGAGAAAGGAATTTTATAAGGTTTCTCTTAGAAAAGCCTTAATTAGGGTAAGGAGTCGCTTTAAAGCTAGGTTTCTTTAAGCCCCGGGAGCCTAACATCGTACTAAATCGCTAACTATTGTCGAAATAGTTAACCTTTAGGCGGTACGGAAGCGGCGTTTCCTAGATATCTCGAAATCTCGAGACGGCTCGACCTAAAGCTTATAAAGTAAGTTGTACTTCCCGTTCGGTTAAACCTATAATCTTTATCTCTTCGAGTTTTACGCTTTTAGCGAATATTTTAAGAGCTATTTCCTAGGATTTCTTTTCCTATACCTCGTCCTACTCCCTTATTTAACTTCTAGCTTTAGGGTTATTAATCTTCCTATCTAGATAAAGCTTCTCCGAGGTTATATCGATTAAATTAATAATAAATTTAGCCCTCGATATTTAAATAGGAGTAAGGGACCTTACCCTCGGCGTAAAGCCCTTAGATAGAATATTTATTATAACTATACTCGTTATAACTATCTTTATTAAGGGTATAAGTTATATCGGTATAGTTAAGCGGCTTATTATAATTAAGCTTTCCCTATATTACGAGGTTAAGTTCCGGGTAAGGTTCTTACCTAAGGGAATCGATATCGGCGTTATAAATATAAAGCTTTTTAAGTTACCGGGAGTACTTACGTTAATCCGGATAGGATCCTCGCCCTTTAGAACTTAAGGACTATACTTTATTACGGCGCTATCCGCGGTTCGTAAAGCTACCGGCGGGAAGAGCTTACAGTTAACTAGGCTAGATTCGGAAACCCTTTATATATCTATAGGACGGGAGTACTTAGTATAATTAGACTTAAGACCTTCTTACTTAACGATATTAAAAGGGTTCGCGACTATAGCCGACTTCGAGTTCGTCGACCTTAAGTTAGGCGGGCTAAATATAATAACGTCCCCTCCTAGGGACCTACTAATACTATCCGAGATAAACTAGACGAGGTTCCTTTATTATACTAAACCTTTAATTAGGACCTTAACGTTCCGGTTAATACTAAGGGAATTATATAACTAGTTATAGAAGAGGCGCTTTATTATAACGTAGTTTTCTTCCCCGGGTACGGCTTTATTCCCGTCGTAGTAAGAGAACTACAGGACGTTACTAAGATCGTTATATTTTATAGCCGTATAAAGGGGACTAATCCTCCTATAGTTACTATATTTAAAGAATAAAGATAGCGCTAGGAGGTACCGCTAGCCGTATTCCTAATTACCTTCCTACTTTTCGCCGGCTAACTATTCTATATTAGGCTATATATATCGTACTAGGTTAGGATAGCCGTTGTAGTTATATACCGCGTTTACCGCCTTAATCGCCGTCTCGTAAAGGCTAAACTTATACTTAGTTAACCTTTTCTTTCTTTAATCGGCCCTCTTTATAATAACCTTCTTAAAGGTGGAGTTAATTAGCTAGATCTTATATACGCCGCGATCGAAAATACTTAATACTTAGTATTCGTTCTCGTTAAAAAATATTACGAAGTACCTAAACTCGTTACGGACTATATTCTTCGGCTCGGAAAATCCCTTAAAAGCGCTAATAATAACGTAATTAAAAAGGTAAGCTTTAAAGCTTCTGTCGGAGGGGGAAAGCTAGTTATCTCCTAAGCCGGCTAAGATTATCGTAGCGGCGGGGTATAAGTCGTTCTCTCCTAACTAGCTAGCCTCCCTATCCGCGATCGTAATCTTTACTAATATATCCTAAAACCGGAGTACCGTAAAAACTATAGGAAAAGATTACCTTAAACCCCCCTAACTACTAGGTTAGATATATAGGAAGAGCTATTTCGCAAGGTCTTCCTCTATCTCGGAGCCCTATAGGCTAAACGATAGCGGAAACTTATTCTTAATACCCTCCTAGTTTAACTATACCCGGAAGTAAGTTCGATCGTTAACGATAAGGTCGCCTTAGTTAAACAGCCTCGGTACGATCGCTACGTATAGTTCGCTTCGGGGGATAACTAATGTACCGTCCTTCTCCCGATCGATAGAGTAGTAAAGGGGGGAGTCGCCCTAAGGTAAAGGAGATTCTATTATCGGATAAGCCCTCTTTTAGTTATCCTTCTATACCCGAACTAGTTAGGCTTAAGTAGGGTTCGTTATATCGACGATAGTAGTAGGATATAGTTATATTATAGAGAAAGGGGAGGTCGGATCGTCCTTACGAGGTAATATTCGTAGTAAGTCGAAGCTTATAGTAGGATAAGGACGGAGCCTTACCGGCGTAGTAAAGGTAGGAGGATTAGGAGGACTAACTCGGAGGAGTAGAGGGTTTCCTAGGGTATTTATTATAACCCTTAGTATAACCGAAGGGTATAAAGTTCGCGAGGGAACTTCCTAAGGCGACGATACGCGTTATTACGGAGGATAAGTTAAAAGGGAGGGGGATATTCGTCGTATTCCTAGGTTTATAACGATTATTAGTACCTTTAGTATATATCTCCGGCGGGAGAGAAGTTTAACTACCTTTACTTAGGTTATAGTAAAGTTTAAAGGTATTCCGAACTAGTAATCGTCGAGGCTCTATACTTAGGGAGGGGGATATAATCGCGTTAGGGAGCGCGGGAAAAAGGTAGTTTACTTATCGAGATAACCGGCTTCTACCCTCGATCGGAGAGTACCGGTAAACGGATCGTTCTTAACTCGACGGTATTTTATTTACGGTTAACTAGTTTGTAAACGAAGGTAAACTTTTAGTACTAACCTTTAATTTACCTCGACGCGACGAGAGTATAGATCGCGAAAGTCGCCGCTATTAAAAAGCTTCCGCTAAAGGAGTATTTAGTTAGCTCCTCGCGAGTCCGCTAAAGTAACGGGGCCCGTTTAAAGTAAATATACCTTCGATCCTTTAAAGGCGAAGGAGATACGGTAGAGAGGTCCTTTCTAAGCCGGTTCGGATATAGAAAGACGTATAATAGAAATAGAAAATAAGAACTAAGAGCCCTACTACGGTATAGTTAATTAGTAATTTAATAGGGGAGGAGAGGGGAAACTAGGTAGGAGGAATAGTATTTTATATAGCTTTAAAGCGGAGGAGAGTTCTCTTCCCTAAAAATATATTTTATACTAAGGGAGCAAGTTAGGGTTTAAGATACCTAATTATATCTTTACAAGTAATAGGAGGGCCGGGGCTTCGTAAAGGAGTTCGCGGAGGTTTAATTAAATAAAAGGTCGAGAGGGAGGGGAGTAGGAAGTTTATATTTAGATTAGGAGAGGATAGGAATACTCCTTTACTAGGATATATTTTAAGGGAGTCTAAGTAAAGGAAGAGACTTAACAAATAAACGGGTAAAGGTATTTAGCTTCGTCGACGGGGTAACGTCCGCGAGGGAAATCGGCTTAATAATCGGTAGAAAGGGAAGAGTAGTTAATTAAGTAAAAGGAACGTAGAACTTACTTATCTCGTAGGGTTCGCCGAGTTTATACGAGTAAGACGTAGCTAGTACCTATTTAATAGATAGTTAAAAGTAAACGGGGGAACGTTTTATTCTCTAACGAGGGTCGAGGGAGGTAAAGGATCTACTACTCCGGAAGATAATTAAAAGGTAGAAGAGGTAGTTTTTATTTCCTCGTCGAGGACTAGTTCCATACCTGCTAAGGGAAGGATCGATTCTATTAAACGGGCTAAATACTCTATCTATAACTATATATAAATAAACCTACCTATTATATTTTACTCTCTCCCCTAATAATAAACTAGCCTACGCTTAATCCTTTTCTACGTCGTAACTCTTCCTACCCCCTTCTATCTAAATATCTTCCAGTATATACTACTCCCCCTACTTTAATACCTAGCCGTTATCTCGAGAAATAATAACTCCCCGCCCTTAAGACCTCGCCTACGGAGGGGGTAAACAGCCTACCTTCGATTAAGATATAAAGCTCGCCTACGAGTCTCCTTATCGAGGATAGTCGTTAGCCGTCCAATCTAAAGGACCGGTACTAACGTAGAGTAATACTAAGGGTAGCTTCCCTCCCGAACCCGAGGTACCTTTAAACCCTTTACGGCTCGGTCCTAGTATTAAACGAGAAGTTTATATCGAGTACTACCCTTTCGTTTAATTCCCTAGATATATTTATAAAGATTTTAGTACGGCGACGGCGGCTTATATAATCTAAAAGCTAATATCGGTCCTTTATAAGTACTTCCTAAAGTAAAACCTTCTTTAAATCTACGATATTCGTAAGAAAAGGGGGACGGCTATTAACTTAAGCGAGACATTCGTTATTTAATATGCTCCTAACCTAAGCTAGCTCCTTTACTTTCTTCTCTCTAACCGTAAGGATCCTATAATCTTTAGGAAAAAATCGAAGGACTTAACGGGTTACTACTACCCCGTCCTTATCGAGAGAACATAAGGATAGCTATTTAGTAAGTACCTCGCCTACCTTTATAGCGACCGATTACCTTATAAGAATAGGATAATTATTTAATCGTTCGGAGTATAGTAAGTCGCCTATATATATATAATCGTACCTATCGAATATTACTAACGGAAGAAATAGGAACTTAAACCCGTGCTCGGGATATATTAGGCGGTTTACGTCGACGTATAAGCTAGCTAGCGATAGTACGCCTATCTATATATAAACTCTATTCGATTCCTACGTCTCCCTCCTAGGAATGGTCGGCTCGGACGCCGTATACGGGAACTATAAGTAGTACGGTACTCGCTAAGAGTACGAGTACGGTTCTAACTACCGTATAGTCGGCCCTCCGGAGATAATAAGCGACCTTACTAGGATTTATAACTAGTAAGGGAAGTACGTTACTAAGCCTATACTAAATATCTTAAGGTATAGTATCCTTAAGAGGAACTAGATTACTAGGCGGAATATTCCTAGCGGCGTATTTAAGTACGATAGTAAGCTTAGCCCCGCCCCGATTATTCCTAAGGCTTAAGTAAAGGTCGTATATAGTATAGGGAAGGTTAAATATCGGCGAGGGTAATAGATAACGGCGGTAGTTTTTAGGTAAAGCGTAGAATATTTTAGCGGGGGATTAAAGGTAGATAGATAGTAATAGTACTTTAATCCTATAGGAGAGTCTTATTTTTATATTTAGTTTCCTAAAGTCGTTATTTTTACAAATACGTCTATCGAATACGTCTCGATTATAATATACGAGGAGCTTACGGCGTACCGAATTATAAGTTACTACGATAGTAATTTTCCTTATATCTTAATTAAGGGTAAAGGCGGTTATATAACCGACGTTAATATACTTCGAACTTATATCCCTAAATTCGAACGCGAATATTAAATACTAACCTTCCCTACTCCGATAGTATATTAATAATATATTAAATATCGCCCTTACCTAATATCTATCCCTCCCGCTGTTACCCGATCTAACCTATAATATCGTATAATCTTTAAAATACTAGCCGTTTTAGCGAAATATACGACTAGTATTATCGTTACTCGCTAGGCCCGCGGGCTAGGATACGGGATAACTACCGGGTATCGTAATATATAGATATTATAGGCTAATATTATTATTATAATTAAGATTATAAATACGTATATAACCGGGAGATAACCTCGCCCGTAGGAGTATAATCGGGCTAAGAAGTATAAAAGAAAACGCCGTATATAACGTCCCTTTAAGTATCGACTTACTTCTTAGTCGCCCTCGGCCTCTTCTTTAGAAGGACGCTATTACTTAATTCCCTCTTACCGCTTATCTACCTCTTCGTCTTAAGTATACGACCCTCTATATAATTACCGGGGATATCGGCTATTAAGTCGACTATCTCTACGTTATCGGGTAAAGTAACGTTACTATCGGCGGCCGGAACCTTAATATTAGCGGGAGACGCCTAGCCGGTCGCCGGAGGGCCGGTCTTAGCGGGACGAGGCTAAATAGGCTCGACGATTATAAGCTTAGTATTTAACCGGGATTACGGTTAGCTAAAGTATACCCTATAACTAACTAGTATATTACCTAAGTCTACGACGATCGGGGGGGTACTTTTCGGTAAGGATAAAGATCCTATTATCTTCCGTTTTATAGTTAAAAACGCTACGTCTTTAACCTTCGAAGTCGAAAAACCCGAGACGCTAAGACCCGCGAAAGTCTTCTTCTTCTTTACGATACTACTGTCCCCCCTCGGTAAGGTATTTTACGAATTCGGACTATCCTAATATACGATTAGGTCCGAGATCGAGTCTACGATAATAATAAGTATAAGAGATATAGGAAAGTCGTCGGGTACGATTAATAGGTTAAGGTTTAAGATACCGATATAAACCCTATAGCCCGAGATATAAATACCCTTTAGTCGATTAAATATACCGTACTTATTTACGTAACGGTTATCCGTTACTAGGCGCTTACTTTAACTAACGTTACGCGAGGATAGAACCGGTAATATTACGAGGACGTAGTTCGTATAGATTATCTTAATACCGCCGATCTTATTACCTACTTCGGGATAGGCGTACTCTAAAGGCTATATTATCGTAAGGAAGAAGGAGTACCGGCGCTATCGTATACCGAGAATGCTTTTATCGCTTATAAGGTTAAGATCGTAATCGATCGCGCCTATAAACGTAGTCTCGACTAGGGGCCTCTCGTAATAGTAAGGATTATTAAAAACCCTTTTTTATAACGTCGGGTTAGTACGGATAATACGGCTTCTAAATTACAGAAGATAGTTTAAGTAAGTCTCGATTATACCTATAGAAAGTCTCTCGAGCTATAAGGATTAGCCGCGGAATACCGCCGATCGGGAAACCGAAGGGCTAAGGGTACTACTCCCCCGAGAGGTAGTAAACTATAAGGTCTAGCTTAGCTATTATAAATATACTTTAAGTCTATAAGTAGACCGTAACGTCGGGTACCTCGGTTAATTCTTTATTAGCTTTATCGACGAAGATATCCCTATAAAAAAGATTTACATCTCCCAGGGTCGGATAATCGTCTAATATTATAGGCGCCTCTAGTAAGGTAGGCGGTATATTAAAAGATAGCTTATACTAAGCGGTCGTATTCTTATAATAGATAAGAATCTTGTAAGCGACCTCGTTAAACGCTTTAGTATTAAAGTAAGTAATATTCTCGAGTTAATCCTAAGTAGAGATACGGAGGTAATTAGTACCGTTAGGAAAAAAGGGGGTAGTATACCTGGTAACTAAAGGTATAGTCGATAAAAGGAGATAAAGTATTAATTAAGGTTAAAGTTTAAGAAACGGGGAACTAAAACAGACTCGGTATCTTATAAGTTAAGTATAAGTAAGACTTAAGGACGAACGGTAATTAGGATCGTAAAGAGGGAGCCGTCCTTTTTAACTCGGGAGACTAAACGCTAAGAGAAAGGCTTAAGTTTAAAAAGTACGAATCCATTAAGTATTCTACGAATAACACCTTTTAGGAAGGCGAGATAAATAAATTAGAAAATATTAATACCTAGTACCTTTAATCGACCTACTCCGTAAATAAATTAAGATTTATCGAGTATTCCGCGAATAACTCTTTTTAAAGAGAGGAGACAGATAAATTAGTAAACGCTATCTACTCCTACCTTTAATCGACTTCCTCCGTAAGTAATCTAATATAATACCTCGAATTACAAAATAAAGATATCGTTTTATAGTCGAGGATAAACTTTAAGTAAGTTAAGCTTATACCGCGGCCGGCGGTTATAGGGGTCCGAAGACGATAATTCTTTAAACGGAAGCGGGACGACTTATAAGTAGTAAACGGCTTTCTTTATAGTCCCCCCTTTACCCTACGGACTAATTTAATTAAATTAACCCGGTATAAATATAACCTAAATAATAAAGAAGATCGGTATTATTATTTATAATAGGTAATACCTTTAACCGAAGAATAGTATCCGGACGTAGTAGGAAGTACGGACGATATTAAAACGCTAACCGAGTTACTATACTAAACTCGATCGTATTAATACTATATCTAAAGTTTAACTAAGATTAGGTAGAATATATATCGTAATAATTCTAGCTAAAGGTATTTATATATCTATATAGTAGATATTATAAAAATAATAAATATTAGCTAATTATATAATAACTATAGATTAAGGGGTAAACTTCGTTACGATAACGCCGACTTATATTAACGAAAGCGAGGGGGTTATAAGTCCGACCGACGAAAACGTCCGCGACGATAGGGACGCTAGTAGTTATATCTACGCCCGTATACCTCTTTCAAACTCTCGTAGAATCGAAACTATATCTCCGGGAGAGTTATCCTATAATATTAGGACGAGATACGTAGAAGTCCCTAATTCGAGCCTTTAAAATATATTTATACGCTAAACCTAATAAATATTACGGGCTCGCTAAATATAATACTAATACAACTATACCCTCTCGATTAACGAGGCACGACTATCTATAGCTATATACGTATAAAAAGGTCTCCCCTTCGCTACGACTAAGAATTCGTTATCGCTTTAATAGCCGACCTCCCTTACAGATATAGAAAAATCTTCGCGCCGCTTAGTACGGGCCGGCCTCGAAGGCTTCGTATTAAAATTTAAAGTCCTAGATATTATAGAAGCTAGAAGGTTAGAATAATAACGGGACCGTCGAGATCGCTATTAAATACCCTACGAATAATCGAGACCGCCTCCGTCCTAGGAATCTCTAAAACCTAACGATATTACCTCTATAGTCGAAGGACTACTCGGCGCTAGAGATAAATAGTATTAGGAACGTAAGGCCTTATCGTAAGATACGAACTAGGCCGAACTTGTTCCTAAGGAGAGAGTCTTCGATATCGTTTAAGACTTTTTTAAAGAGTTATACTCGCTAAGGAAACTTATAACCTTATACTACGTTATCTACTAAAAGACTAAAGCCCCGGAAGATTTATTTATCGAACTATTAGAAGACCTTATACCTACGAATAGTAAAGTTTACGAAAAAATCCGTAGTATACCCCTTTTACGATATAAGCTATACTTTCTAACTAGAAGGCCGGATATTCGGGTATACTCTTCTTATAAATACGAACTCGTACTCGGTAAAATCCTAAAGTCTTATAGTATTAATAATATATATATTAGTTACTACTACTCGACGCCCGTAGAGATAAAAAACCTTTCGCCGATCGAGGAAAGGCTTATCGCCCTAAATTAAACATATAGCTAAATTATCTACCTAAAGATTAAGGAGGGTAATACTAACCCTTACTATAGAAAGAAACGGTCCGGTTATATTACCGTCTTCCCGAATAATATTAATAACTTAATAACTAAGGTCCTCCCTTACCCGCTCGTATCGATTAAAGAGAACGTATATATCGTTTTCATAAGCGCCGTCTACCTAAGTCCCGACGATATCGCCTTCGCGCTTTAAGTCCGGATTCTTAAGATACGTTAAGTATTAGTTTAGCTACGGTAGAATAACGCCTTATACGTCGATATTAGTATTAACGAAGTTAACCTTACCTCCTACTACCCGGTCGAAGGGTCCGACATTCCGTAAAGTATTTATAATAGTATAGAATTCGTATAACGGATAGTAAAGGAGATCGTTATAACCTTTTACTATACCTCGACCGAGGAGCGAGGCGAGGCGCCGACGCGGTACGACGTTTTTATAACCGAAGTTATAAACTAGTTAGATAAGGGCGCGTTTACTCTCCCCTTAGTACCGGAGGACTTTAATTAACCTAAGGAGGAGCCAGTTAAACTCTAACTCTTATTCTCTACTTATTTAAATATAAAACTATAGTATTAGTTCTCCGTTATAAACCGGGTAGCTTTCGCCTAAAAGGCTATAAGTAGCTTTACTAGGATATATATAATTAACTTTAAATAATTAAGTAACGGCGAGATAAGGGCTTACATCCTCGTACGCCGTAGCGAGGATATAACGGACTCTTTTAGTCCTAACTTCTTCCTATCGATATTTCTAATACTATTCCCGTTCGGGATAGGGGGGCCGAAGTAGAAGGACGGGAAGAGCGTATCGCGATCGAGAGGGCACTAGGACTCGTTCTCCTAGTAAATATAGTCTAGGTATTATTTAAAAAGAAAAGGTTAGATTCCTTTACCCTAACCTAGATATAATTAATTAACCTTAAAAAAAGGGGCCGGTTTAGAAACTATCTAGTATTCTTATCTTTAATCTAGGGGCTTATACTCCGTAATATTAACCGGTATATTAGTAGGACGTAGATAAAGAAGGCGACCTTCCCCCGCCTAATCTTTATCTTATCCTACGTAATACTTATATAGTTAAAGACCGCCTCGCTTAAGTAATAAGAGAATAACGTTATATCCGACCCGAATATTAGGTTCCTTATCGACGGCCTACGCCTATTCGGATACTACTATAAAATATCTAACGAGAATAAGTTACTTTCGCGCCTAAAAATTAAGTCTATATATTAGGAGTATAGGCTCCCGAATATTTAGTTTACGATTAACCCTAACGACCTAATAAACCCGTCGAAAATACGGTTAGTAGCTACGTAGGCGTTCCCTTAACTAGACGAGGCGGAAGCGGCGTTCCGAAGATAGTAGTCTAGCTATAACTCCGAGCTATTTATATCGTATATAGTAAAAGATACCGTTAGCTCCGTAGACTTCTTCTAAAGGGAGATTAAGCTTTAGTTTAAATACTACGTAGTAGTCGGTAACCTTATTAGTAATATCTTCGGCTACGCTTTAGCCTACTACGGCTTAATCGAAGTAAACGAAAAAGGGGCGTTATATTTATACGGCTTTATCTAGTTAAAAGGGAATATATCTTTACTATACCTATCGCGTAATATTCTAATAAAGACCGAGGAGATAAAGTTAAAGATAATTAAATAAGTAGACGATACGTTTAAAGAGGTAAAGTAAAACCTTTATAACTATATATAACGGATTACTAATAGGTTACAAATAGTCGACGGTAAGGAGGATTAGTAATATAAAGTATAGTCGGACTTACTTAAGGAAGTTAACGATAGGAGTTAGCTAGAAGATAAGTTCGACTAGGACGCGAATAATATAGTATAGTCGAGGTAATACTATAACTACGGCCCTTATTACGGGAAGTACTTACTAAAGTACTAAGTTAAGGAGAAGGCCGCCGGGAAAAAACCGCGGTATCGCTTTAGATACCCTAAGCCCTTAATCGAAGAGATATACTTTAACGACGACGGTAATCTTAATATTCTCCGGTAGTATAATCGTATCGGGAAGTAGAATAAGGCTATAGCCGTAGGGCTATACTATAACTACGATATTACCTTCCTAAACGGTATAATATAGTTACTATCGATAATATACTATTATACGAACTATATATCGAAGTTCTACTCCCCCCTCTTCCAGCTTATAAAGTAAGGTATCGACGTACTATATAGGATATGCGCGAGCGGTCTATACGCCTACGGCGAGCTAGAGGAATTCCTATCGTTTAAGGATTTAATATAAGCTTTCTTTATAAAGTAGGTAAATAAAGTATATACTAACCGTAAGGTCTTATCTATAGAGATAGTCTACCTACTTTAAGGCTTCCCTATAAACTTTACTAGCTTGCCCGGTTTCTCCTAGATATTTATTATAAGCGTTAGGAAGTAAGTAGTATCTAGGTAAAGGAGCTACCCCGATCGAGTAGGGACCGGCGATAAAGGGGTATTTAACTTTAACTAGATAAGGTAGATAGTTAACTATTATTAGGGTTACCTAGACAGGGGTCCGTAGCTAAAGGAGATTTATTTTTAGGAATAGTAGGGATTAGTCGACGTAATTAAGTCTAGATATAGGAGGGGGTTATAAAGGGATATCCCTTAGGTAGATAATAGTAATTTATCTAGATCTTAAAGATAAAGTACCCGAGACGAGGGGGATTTCTTTATCCCGTTAATTAAAGGCTTCTTTAGCCCTAATATCGAGAAAGACAAAGGTAAAAAGTTCTAAAAGTATAAACTAACGGTCCCCTCGTACGTATTACTCCCGATTTAAACTAATATAATTTCTTTAAAAACGTAACGAACCTCTTAACGTTATTTATACTATAGGAGAAATTCCTTTACCGATAAGATAAACCTCGGTCGATCTAGGAGGAGTTATTAAACGACCTTCCCGATCGTATAAAGGACATCGTCGGTAATACCGGTCTACTATACGCGTCTAAGGAGGACGTAATAAGAGATACGAAAAGGTTCGGTAATTAGATAGATCCGGATTTAATAAACTACTTCCTCGACTCGGACTATAATAATAAAAAGGACGGTAAAGAGTTAAGTAAAA
Organism: Podospora conica; assembly: GCA_030685255.1. Taxonomy (NCBI): domain Eukaryota; kingdom Fungi; phylum Ascomycota; class Sordariomycetes; order Sordariales; family Podosporaceae; genus Podospora; species Podospora conica. The sequence continues at coordinate 91,479 of MU839490.1, forward strand.
CCTTAGATAACGAGACTTCGATTAACGAATTTATAAGTCTCCTATCCTTAATTACGTAGGAGGAAAACGGTTTACTTTACTAATCGAGAGGCTTATTTAACTTAAACGTTAAGTTAAACGACTATATAGCCCGGGAGATATACTCGGTTAGGGGTTACGATATTAACGTTTTCAAGTATCGTTACGGTCTCGAATCTTAATTATACTATAGGAAATTAAATACGGACCTAAGTTATATCCTTAAGTTATAAAAGTAAGACGACGATATATAAAGGAGAGTTTTAAGTTTCGGGTACGATATAGATACGTAAACTACGCCGGCGTAGGATTAAACGACGGGACTATCTAGGGCTTAGAATAATAATATTAAAACCGTTCCCGGTTATACCGTAGATATATCCTTTATTTCGAGCGAGGGAAGCGATTCGGAAGAGGATAATACTAACGATATATCGATACCTATAATTACAGGAAGCGAGACGGATAAGGACGATATTTATAGTAATATCGGGGTAGACCCGGCTAAAAACGATAATAAAATTCGGACTTTTACCGAACTAATATACTAAGGTATAAGTATAAGTATTTAGTAATAATAAAATAAGTCTAACTAGATTACGATCGGGAGACTAGTAGCTAACGAGCTTACCTTAAATAATAAATAACGGGTCGCCTTCTTTATAATTATACGGGTACTTAACTAGTTTAACTCTTAAGGTTCCTAGTTTATTTAATACCTATAATATATCGGAGGAGAAGGCGGAATAGGAAAATCTAGAGTTATTAGTACGATTAAGGAAGTCTTCTATAAACGAGGAGATTTAAGCTCTTTAATTATTACCGCTATATCCGGGGCTACCGTAAGCTAAATTAAAGGGTAGATATACTACTCGGTAATAACGATATCTAATACTAACTCTCTAGTAAGATTATCTAAGACCGATAAGAACGTACTATTATAAAAGGGAAAGAAATTATTTATCCTCGACGAAGTAAGTATAATAAGGTCCCCGTACCTAATCCAGATTAATAATAATTTTAACGTATACCGACTTAGGAAGGAAAAGTAAGATGAGAACTCGTATATCTTTAGTAAAATACCTCTAGTCTTATTTATAGGAGACTTTATATAGTTCGAGCTAGTTAAGGCGACTAGCGTTACTAGAGACGTACCGAAAATAAAGTACCCGGGGTTTAACTAAGTACGTTATACTTAAGGTTGGAATTTATTCCTTCGCTTTACGAATATAGTAATATTAAACGAGTAAGTATAGGCTAATAAGGACGCCGTTCTTAAAGGCCTCCTTACTAGGCTACGATTAGGGAAGTAAACCGCTAATAACGCGAGATTATTAAATACGAAAGTTATTCTAATATTTACGATCGATATTTATAAGCCTAGTAGTAAGGTTATTACCCTACTAAATAAGTATAGATTTAACTTATCTCTTAAGCTTAGCCTTACGTAGGTACGCTACTACTAATAACTAGTAATATTCTTTATTAACGAGATTAAGTTCCCGGAAATTAAACAGCTAGACGTTATATTAATTAGAGCGGTAATAAGAGAGGGTAAGTAAAAGATACTAAGTATTTTCGTATTCGCCCTAAATATACCTATTATATTAAATAAAAATAAATAAGTCTCTTTAAAAGCTACTAACGGTACCGAATTTAAAGCGGTAGCCGTAATCCTAGATTCTAAATATATGATATTCGAAGGGACCCCTAGGGTATAAATTAGTACTAAACCTCCTCGGAAAGTCCTTTTATAAGGACCTAGTACCGATAAGCTCTCTATTAAAGGGATCCCGGCCGGGACGATCCTAATTAAACCGGAGACTAAGACGTTATCCTTTAAACTTAAAGGTAGGACGGTAAAATTCTCGAGAAGGGGCCTAATATACTCTTTAGGTTTAGTCTTAACGGATTATAAGTCCTAGGGTAAGATATATACGAAAGTAGCCTTAGGACTATATAGTCGAAGGCTATATTCCGTACGGGGACTTAAGGCGGTATTAAAGATCGATTTTAAAAGCCTATACGTATAGCTATCTCGATATATATCGCTAGATAGAATAAGTCTAATTAGAAAGATCGATAAGGCGGAGTTTACTCGATATTAATTAAACGAGAAGATTAAATATAAGATTAAACGTCTGGAAAGAAGGTTTAGGGCCGTTATCGAGAAATAGTTTAGGGACTTCCCGGGCGATAAAGTTTAAACGATAATAGCTTTATAAAATACGAGTCGATAATTATGTAAATAGTAGCTACCCTTCGATTAAATATAAATTATATTAGTTTTATAAATTAGGATACTAATAACTCCTACGCCTTTAGTTTAGTCCGCGGTATAGCCCTAGCCGTACGTATACTAAGCCCTAAGCTATACTTATAAATTAAGATACTAATAACTCCTACGCCTTTAGTCTAATCCGCGGTATAGCCCTAGCCGTACGTATACTAAGCCCTAGGCTATACTTATAAATTAAGATATTAATAACTCCTACGCCTTTAGTTTAATCCGCGGTATAGCCCTAGCTATAAGTATATTAAGCCCTAGGCTATACCTATAAATTAAGATACTAATAACTCCTACGCCTTTAGTCTAATCCGCGGTATAGCCCTAGCTATAAGTATACTAAGCCCTAGGCTATATCTATAAATTAAGATACTTATAAATCCTACGCCTTTAGCCTAATCCGCGGTATAGACGCTAGTAAGGGGTCGAAGGATCCCTTAGCCGTACGTAAACTAAGCCTACGGTATTTATACGTTTAGAATTATCTAATCTATAAGTAGTAGCCCCGATTACTAAAGCCGTCGACGATAAGACGGTATATAACCTTCTCGGTACTACTTTTCGGCGCTAAATATAGTATTAAATTACTAATAGCGATATAGATAGCCGTCGAATTATAGAAACGATACTCTAGACTAAGAAGGATAAAGTAGGTAGCCGTACTACCCTTAACCGTACGTATTATAAGCTAGGGGAGGTATTAATACGGCGGATATTAATTACAAGAACCTTTTAGATCAGATTACTAAGTACGACCTAGACAGCCGTCGAGGCCGGCTATATTACCCTTAACTATACGTATTATAAGCTAAGGGAGATATTACTACGGCGGATATTAATTATAAGAACCTTTTAGATTAGATTACTAAGTACGAACTAGATAGCCGTTAAGGCCGGCTATACTACCCTTAACCGTACGTATTATAAGTTAAGTAAGGTATTACTACGGCGGATATTAATTAAAAGAACCTTTTAGATTAGATTACTAAATACGACCTAAATAGCCGTCGAAGCCGGCTATACTACCCTTAACCGTACGTATTATAAGCTAAGGGAGGTACTACTACGGCGGATATTAATTACAAGAACCTTTTAAGTTAGATTAACGATTATTAAAGTTATCTTTAGCCCTAATACCGATACGTTTTCGTAAAAATAAATTATAATCTCCTATATTTATCGTAAAAAGGATATTTAACTTAAAGACGTTATACCTTAGATTAACTACATCTAGGTAATATCGACAAATATTATAATAAACTAGACTTTATATAACAAATATATTAAAAGATATTAGACGAGGTATTAGAAAATAAATAGCCGATATTTACCTACTAATTTATAAGACCTATAATTCGATTAAATATATAGGCTTATTAAAAAGTATATACTAAATCGAACAACGAAACTTAAACCTATATACTTTAAGCCGATTAGATTAACTTCCTAGTAAAGTCGACTAATCTATATTACTAAAACTTAATATAATTAAACGTAATAACAAGCTATATATAAGTAATAGATTATATTTAATTAATTAAAGATAGGATATTATAACCTTTAAATTTAAGTACAGTTTAAAGGAGATACGCGTATCTAAATATAAATTCTAACATTATAACAGGATGGAAAGGATGAAGAGAATAAAGGCCTTAATGTTAAGCGAGGAATAAGCGAGTTTCCTGTTTCGGAAACCGGAAGTACCGGATCGAGTTAAAAATCATGTGGGTGATATCTCTATTGGTAAATAGTTTTCGTTCCGAAAACCAAACTCTTGGGAGCCGTCTTGGAAGTGTCGTTTCCATTTGTCTTTGCAACGTTAACGGTTCCTGTCATGTCACCGATATCAGGCATTGGATAGCGGCGGACGAACAAATCTTTTCTCTTCCCCCTAATCCGATTGTTGACACGACGAAACGAAACGAAACGAAACTGAGCATGATGGCAATGACAGTCGCAATCTTTCGCAGAGTGATGGATGAGAAGTGGGTGGTGTGCGAATCCCCCTCGGTGGACTCCTCTTTGCAATTTCCCGACCTCAAACAGGGACGAGATGGAGAAGAGAATCCACCACGCGTTTTTTGTCGCCGCGTCGTCTTCTTCTTCTTGCAGGTTCCATTGGATTGGATTGGGGGTTGTTTGGGGGTCCATGGTAATAATACGACGCGGTACAGTACGGGAGCGGCGGCATCGCAAGAGCCGTTCGTTCGTGTCGTGATGATGGATATTTTTAATGTCCGAGCCATGGGCCAATCCACGGTTTTTGGGTGTGAGCTCGAGCTCGAGCTTTGTTTGTCGACGCGTCTGCTGGTTCGTGGGCTGAATCCATGAAACTTTCCGGCGGTCGTCGGCCGAAGAGGTTCTTCCCGACTCCCGAGTCCCGCTGTTTGCCCGTTTGTTCAATCATCACACACAAAGACAACTTGATATTCACAATCGAAAAGGAATGTTCGAAATACCGTTACCAACAAGGAAACAGCGGATGGCGCCATCTCTTAAAGGCCAAGGTGGAAGCGCAAGATCGCGGAATGGCCCGTGCCCTCCCCCAAACGGGCACACCAACAACAAGCGGAAAAGCCGAAGAGAGCAGCAGCAGCAAGGGTCCCAGGTGGAGGAGCCGCTTTTCTTTCCGTGCAGCCAGCCAGCGCCAGCTGCAGCGCTCTCCTCCACCTCCACGGACCCACCCGATTGCAGCTGCTGGCATCCCAGCCCGTTTCCATCGCTTGCAGGGGTGCACGTGGAGAGCGATTTTCCTCCTTTTTTTCTCGCTTTCTCTTTGCTGGTGGTGAATGTGATGGTTGTCTTTTGCCGCCCGCCGTTGTCGCTGCTGCTGGCTGGGCTGCCCGGGGATGGCTGGCTGGCTGCCCACCTCCCCGCGGGATGGATCGGACCCAGCCCGTTCCTCTACCAACCGGCTATTCCGAAGGGGGGGAGGGGGGCGGACCAAAACAAATCGACCAGCCGCCGCCGCGCCGCCGCCGGTGGGTGTGTTCGCTCTGTCGGGCCCGGTCGGCTTTGGTCCCCTTTTGTCGATTACCTATTACGAAAGATCGACCGACGAAAGCAAGGAAAAACATGACGGTGGTGTGTAATACATACTGCCTGGCTGCGTAGTCATCATGTCATGGACCACCAACCACCGCCCTGCATCCGCCCGGCTCGACTCGCCTTGGCCCGAGGAAGCCGGCCGTCGCCCTTCCCGGGTGGCAGCAGGACACGGCGGCGGCAGCAGCGGCGGCGATGAGAAGAGCGACCTCACCTGCTGTGCTTTGCAACCACCTGTTCCCCCCCCCGAGGTCTTGGCAAAAAGTGCTGTCCCTCACACTTGTCATTTTGACGACGACAGAGAAAACAAGAGGAGAATCTTCAAGTACGAATATCTCAACAGCGCGTACTCGCGCCAGGATGAAACCTATATAGGAGGATAGAGAAAGGCGAGGGCTATATAATGGTAATATTAATTCTTAGTTATTGATAAAGCGCGATTAGGGATGATGGAAAAGGTAAATTTCCATGTTTTTTCCCGAGGGGTAAAAAGGATACCGTTGGATAGAGGGAAGTAGCTCTTATTTAAATCTAAGCTCCGTTTTACTGTGCGACTACTATGTGATGAGATATATAGGTTTGAAAGTCGCCTTTTTGTCGACCGTCGTTGCAAAGGTGTGAGGGACAGCAACATTTTAGCGTGCCAAGCCCTCGTAGGGAGGAACAGGTGGTTGCAAAGCACAGTGCTGCTCCTCCACCCGGGGGTGCCGTCACGGCGGGAGGTGGAGACCATCCATATCATCGCCGGCCTCCTCGACGCCGACATACAGACGCAACTCCAGCCGTCCACGCAAGGCGGCAAGACAGACACCAACCCCGCGCTTCGCTTCTCCAGAGTCTTGGTCCTGCTTCCCCTCATTTTTGCACTTTGATCAGTGATCCTGGGAGGCGAGGCGAGGCGGGCACCAAGAGAGATGCGCGTCAGCCTCCCCCGGTCGCTTTGGGGGGGGGGGCATCGGTAGACGGGACGCGGGCGAGGCGAACCAGAAAGCCGAGGGTCAGTGCCGCATGCCCCGAGCGCCCTCTCCTCCCCCGTTTCGTTTCAACTTCATTCGACCTCGCTTTCGGTGTGTTTGGTTGGATTGGAGGAGGTGGGTGGTCAGTGAGTTTTCGCTGTGCCGCGCCGTGGTTGTCGTCTTCCAGACGGGCCTAGTGCTAGTTCGCAGTTGTTGGAGGAGTTGCATCGCAGCGCAGCAACGGCTCCCGTGTGGTGATGGGGCGTGGCGTGGCGTGTTCGATTTCCCCAGCCTCTTCTTCGTCTTGTGGGTGGTGATGCTGCGTCCCCCGCTTTCGCTCTCTCTCCGAGCTTGGGTCGTCGGTCGTCTGTTGCTGGCCTCCGCCCGCCGACGTACGTGCGCGCATTCTATCTGTTGCGAGGTCTGGGCCGTGCTCTAGCTCGAGGCCGGCCTAGGACTACTGGTGCCGAAAACATGCAGGCCGTGGATCGATCGAACTATTCTGGTCCCCTCACCACCTGCAGCTTGCTGCTGGCGGGGTGCCGGTGTTGGTATTCCGTAGAACCTCCCCCAACGGCCGTGTTGGAGTTGTTGTTCCTGCAAGGGCAAACGCTCAGGCCTGGCCGCCCGTGAGGTCTTCAGGACCGCCGGCACACGGCATCCGCCCGTCCCAGGGACCCACGGGACCCTGAAGGCAGCGAGCGGGCAGGGCGTCGGGTGGTTCGCACGGCGTCCGTCCGGATAGACACAGCTCCGTGCGACGACCACCGGCAGGGTGCACTTCGGTGGAGGTGGTTGGGGGTTGGGGTTGCCGATTCCGGCAGTCCGCTGCGTGAGGGGAGCCAGCCCAGAGGTCCACGGGTGACGGGAGGGTCGGTGCGGTGTGCATCTCCGCGCTCGGTGGCGGGCTCACCGTGAGGTCGCCTCTCACCGTTGCCCTCACTTCGGCCTGGGCGTGGGCTGGGCACGAGGGGAAGGCGGCATGTCCACGCTGGCACGGGACTGGGAGCGTCTTCAACCGCCACAACCCGGGTTTGTCCAAGCCTGGTGTGCTGGCATTTCGAGTCTGACTGGGAGGATTCCGTGTGGGTCGCGTCGTGGAAGCAGAGGGAGAAGCTTCCGACTACTTACCCGCCTGACAGCGAGCAAGAGAGAAGCTGATGCTAGGCCGGGAAGTCGGTTGGATGCCGCCTAAAGGCAAAAGGAGGGAGGGAAAAAGGTCCAGTTGTCCGAATCGACGTTCTAGAATGCCGTGGCCCTCGCCAGCAGACCGCCATTCCTCGCAAAAGTGCATGCGTTTGCGGGATAATCGAGACCTCCTTGCGCTGGTGATGGCCGTGTTGTCAAAAGGCCAGGCCGTCCATTCCCGTCCATTCCCGCTGCGCATCACCGGGATGGCAATGAGGCCTTTTGATGAGGCCTTTTCTTGCCTTTCGCTGAGCCCGGGGCTTCTGCTGACAGCTCCCCGTCCCACCTCGCTTTTCCCGTAGTTGCAAACCTGGCGGGTTGTGTCGGGACGAGGGCATTGTTGATGAACCCGTTGTGTCTCTTGTCGAGATCGAAACATGCAATTCAAGAGCTGACGATGGCGGCGTGGGGGAATTCGCATCTGCCACCTGCCACCCACTGCACTGCCCCGCCGTTGCCAAGATGCTTCCCCGTGCGTCCCTGGCTGTCCGCGTGCTTGGCAGTTGCGAGCCGCGCCGATCTCCATCATGGTGTTGATCCTGGGGCGAGTCTACATATCTCCAAGTATCTGCGTCGTGACAGGGCATCGTCCAGTCTGATGTTCGAGAATATGTACGTACTCAGGGTGCCCGACATATGCCGGTGGCTTGTCACGAACGTGCTTCTTTCTCCCACGAAGCCAGATCCGATGCCATCCACGTCCTACCTACCGTGTACCGTGTATGTCGTCCAGCGTGGGTACGGGCATGATACAGTGCCTCGAAACAAACACCGGCAGATCAGAGATGGCCCCCGTCTGCCCGCCATCTTCACTTCATCTTATCCAAGGTGCCAAGCAGCCTTGTCCGACGCCCGCCAAATCTATACGCCTGGGCAATGTCGCAGTCTGTCTCGATATCAAGACTTCTGCTGTCTTTCTGAGACAAGCCGACGGCTACTGCTGATCACCACCCATCGTCGCTATCTCGATGGGTCAGCACCGTTGGTCACTGTTACTTGAACCAAGGGGTCAGCCACAACGCAGGGCAACGTTTCGTTTCGGCCCGCAGAGAGGCTCTGATTGCATCTGGAATATCCCGAGTGAAATGGCCCCCGAGGCTGAGCTGTCAGAGGTACAACCTGGCTTGTGCGCCATCGCCCGCGTCGTTGATGGCGGCGCCGTGGCGGGGGGCGCGAGTCTCCGTCCTCGTCCACGAGTCGGGAAGCAGCCACAACCGGTAGATGCGGGCGAAAGGCGGTAGTGGTGTACATGATCAATGAGGACCATGGCCGCGAGACGTGATGCATTGATGGACGTCGGGAGTCTGGAACGAGCACACAGTAGAGGGTGGGGCCATCTCGCCATCAACATCGTCGTCGGATTAATCTCCGAACCTCCTGCTCAGGTTCCCCATGCTCAGGGTCCATCCCTCGCGGCCTCGCGGCAATTGCCAGAGGTCTTGATGCTTGGCTGCTACCCCTGATGTCGTTCAGGCCTTTGATACCGTTGAGGAGGGACCAGGGCATTCCCGATTCCTCCTTGCGGCGAACCCGGTGGCCAGGGTGCACGGTAAAGTGTGTGCATGCCCAAGCCACACACTGACACTCGATGCGTGTAAGCTTTTTGTCGCGACCACAGGAAGCAGGGTCAGCCGAGCATGGCAAGGTTCCCAGGTTCATCGCTCATGACGAGATGGGAATTTTGAGGCCGGTCCAGCCCATCGGCTGCTTCGGGGGAGCTCGGGACGTCGGGGTGAGACGGGTACCCGACGGCAAAAGGCCGTGGCACACACGCGCTTTGCTTCTCTGGCGCTTCGATGTGAGGCGCTGACTTGAGTCAACCCCCAGGTGGCCGCCGTGGGGGATGACGTAGCGAACCTCGTTCCGCGGCACTTCCGTTTTGGGCCGGGCTTTCAGCGATCCAGCGAATCCCGACTCCTCCCCGAGTGGATGTGGATGGCGTCCAGCTCCCCCGTGGAGAGAGGTGCGAGGACAGGGACACTCGGAGAGACAGCGCATCACGTCCAGCATCGAGGATATGGCGATGCCGAGCCTTCGACGAGAGCCAAGGCGCCGAAATTTGGGCCTTTGTTTGACCACCAAGCCCTGGACTGTTGCTGTGTAATGGCTTGGGTGTGTGCGTGTCTTGAACGACGTATCGTGGACCGGCCGAGGGGTGGACATCGGGGGCAGTATCATTTGATGAATGGGCTTTTGATGCGCAATTCTGACATCCATGGACCATGGATGGAACTTGGGCTGCGGGTACCGGCGAGGATGCTGCTGGCTGCTGCAGCAGCGCAGCTGGCGCCGTTGCCTCCGCTCGGCTCTGCCCGCGCAGAACTCGTCGCCAGCTCCCAGGGGCCAGCATGGAAAATTGCCAATCGGGCCAGCAAAAAAACAAATGGCTCGTTGGCTCCAATTGCAGCAATGCGCCGTCGTCCGGTGAATCGCGAAAGCTCCACCCGCATCAGTCAGTCTCATCAGTCGTCTGCCTCTCAAACAGGCAGATAGGAGGGTGGCGGTAGAGGGAGGCAGAAAAGTGGCAGACATGGACAAACAAACAGACACTGGATGACTGACAACGAACGAGGCGAGAGACGAGGGCGAGGCCGGCCCGGCAGAGAACAGTGCGGCGCACACGGCTGACATTGCCTCGTGGCCCGGTACCTGTGCGGGCATGTCTCTCGCCAGCAGCCGGCCAAGGTTGTTTTCCCGTCTTGCCCCTTCTCATCCCACGCCCAGGGCAGCTTGGGTTGTCATGGAGGAGGAGCCTCGAGGGCAAGTGTGAGCACTGTCAGTCAGTTGCTGCGGTTCGAGATGCTTGCCCCGGTGTCGTGTGCCTGTCTGTTTTCGCCAGCCCGTCACGCCCGTCCGTCCATGAGATAAGGCCCTGTCCGCCATTTTGTGCCGTTTCCCTCGCACCGGACCAGTCAGAAGCGCCGTACGGCACGCATCACCCAGGATGGCCTACCCCAGCCTGTGACGGTCCAGGACGGAAAAGCTTGTCGTTGCCGCTACTGTGCTGTTGGTGGCTGCCCGCTGCCGTGCCCGGGCTGTCGCCGTGTTTTGTGGACGTGGTGTTGATGGCACCGACCCCGCGAGCTCCTCCAATTCCACGAAACCCACAGACAGCTCCTCCCCAGCTGCTGCGAGGAGCGCGACGGACGGGACACCGAGGTACCGAGGACGGAATCACGCAGCAAGGCAGCGCCGACACAACGCGGCCGTGGATCATGCTCATACCAATTGACATCATGCCCCGTCGCCGGAGCTCGGGGAGAGGGAATTATCATTATCGCTTCAGCGCCGCACCACGCAGCGGCGTGCCTCTGTTTCCGTTTGACCTGCTGGGTGCGAACGTTGGCACGTTCGGGTGCCGGGCGCCAGACGTCCATGTTTTTTGGGGGGCCTCGGGGGGAAGAAACGCAGCTCCCGCAGCCGGCGTGCCCTGCCTGTCGCCATCTCGACAGCGCGCGGCGATTGGCGAATTGGCAAGGCCGGGGCCCTGTGGCCAGTGAGAGCCCGCCCAGAAAAGGATGACCGTGGAGAGCCCAGCAGCAGGCAAAAAAAAATCCCGCAGCAAAGACGCAGCCGACGGGGTACTCTGGGTGGAGGTGGTCTGTCAGGTACCGCGCCGCCCGAGATTGCGGTCTTCGGTGGCCGTCTACGCCGTCCTGGGGGCTCTGGCAGTGGTCCAGGGCGAGCTCGGGTGGGGAAAGGGTACTTGATCGCCAGGACACAGGCAAAGTAGCCCTCCTTCTTCGCGGGCGCCCTGCACCTGCTGGTGGGTCTGCTGCAGTTGGAGGAGCAGGGGGGGGGCCTGCCGATTTCGTGCGATTTTCCTGTTCGTTCAGAGTGGGCATCCCGTTCGCTGCCCTGGAGGTGGCCGTCTGCCCACAGTGCGCGGCCAGGTCGGGAAAGAGCCCGACCTGACGCCGATGCGGCAACAGCCCGGACCCCAGAGGGCGAAAAGGCGGTTCGAGGCCACAACTGGCACCGTGCAGCCGGGCGGCGCACACGGAGCCACCTCAAAGAGTGGAGGCCGGGTTGGGGAGAGGGTGGGAGGTACCTGGGACTCTGCCAGGGGTGTCCCAATCCGCACGGTGCCCATCGTCCCAAGGCCCGCTACGCAAGCTAGGATTGACTCTGGTCGAGGCCGGAAGGCTCGCTGTTGCCCACCCACGCGGAAAGATTGAAATAAGTACAGTCCGGCCCGTCTCTCTCGTCCTCTCCTTCCCTCTTCTTTCCCTACGCTCTGAAGGTCCATCTTAAGACTCCCTTCGACGTGAGGTCTCTCGAGTCCAACCTCTCGACCATTTCCATCCCATCTCCTCGGCTGAAAATTCTTTTCACGCCAACACACCTCAACCCACCCACCGTCCTCCCAACCTATTAGGTCCACCACAACCATTATCGCACGCGTCCCCCAACCTACAAAAGGGTTCATCTCTCCACGCAGAATTAATTCCTCAACCCTCCCACCTACCCCGCGCGCACCTGGAACCACCCCCGACCTACTTGGCCACTACCGACATCGACACACCCACCCCGAGCACCTAGCTCGTTAATCGCGTCATGGCGGACTCATCGGCTCCGGGCACTGCCCCGGCGCTGTCGACCACCATCCCCGGCAGTCGCTTTGATGAGGAGAAGGACACCTCCCACGCCGCTGGCGTCTCCAAGGAGAAGGCGGCTCTGGATGAGGAGGAGGATGAGGACATCGATGCCCTCATCGATGACCTCGAGAGCGAGGCCCACGACATTGTGAGTATTCATTCCCAAACACACCATCCCCTCCCCATTGGCATGTCGCCGTCGCCGCTTTCCATTGGGAACGCGGTGACATTCAATTGCTTTGAGCGATTGTTTCCCGTCGACGCTACGATCTTGTCAAGAGTGGGGGTGTTTCTCATGCACCCGCTCTGGTCATTTCTTGGCGTCGCGTGGACTGTCCAAGCAAGCGACGCGCTCCCAATCGCGATGCGCACACGCACCAATTTACCGCAATGGATGGCTAACACCCGCATAGGAGGAGGAAGAAGAGGAGCAAGGCCCTGGTGCGGCCCGTATGATTCCTGAGGATCAACGTAAGTCGCATTGTCACCGACCGTCTTGTTCCCCATGTCCCTTTCTAACAGTGGCATTCAGTCAACACAAACACCCGCACCGGTCTCACATCCGATGAGGTGCTCCAAAGGCGCAAGAAGTACGGCCTCAACCAGATGAAGGAGGAGAAGGAGAACCTCATCCTGAAGTTCTTCGGCTACTTCGTCGGCCCCATTCAGTTCGTCATGGAGGTAAGCTATCCCGCCAAGCCCGGCGTCTCGTCCCAGCACGCTGGTGCTTGAAACGAAACGCCGCCCCACTTCCCGCCTCGACGTTCATGCTGACGATCTCTCTCCAGGCGGCTGCTGTCTTGGCTGCCGGTCTCGAGGACTGGGTTGACTTCGGTGTCATCTGCGGTCTTCTGCTTCTCAACGCCGCTGTCGGTTTCATTCAGGAGTTCCAGGCTGGTTCCATCGTCGACGAGCTCAAGAAGACTCTTGCTCTCAAGGCCGTCTGCCTTCGCGATGGCGCCCTCGTTGAGGTCGAGGCCAACATGGTCGTTCCCGGCGATATTCTCCAGGTCGAGGAGGGCACCATCATCCCCGCCGACGGTCGCATTGTCACCGACGATGCCTTCCTCCAGGTTGATCAGTCTGCCATCACTGGCGAGTCCCTTGCCGTCGACAAGCACAAGGGCGACCAGTGCTACGCTTCTTCTGCCATCAAGCGCGGTGAGGCCTTTGTGGTCGTCACTGCCACTGGTGACAACACCTTCGTCGGTCGCGCCGCTGCCCTTGTCAACGCTGCTAGCGCCGGCACCGGTCACTTCACTGAGGTCCTCAACGGCATCGGCACTGTTCTCCTGGTCCTGGTCATCCTCACCCTCCTGGTCGTTTGGGTTGCCAGCTTCTACCGTTCCAACCCTATCGTTCTGATCCTCGAGTTCACCCTGGCCATCACCATCATTGGTGTCCCCGTCGGTCTTCCCGCTGTCGTCACCACCACCATGGCTGTCGGCGCCGCCTACCTCGCCAAGAAGAAGGCCATCGTCCAGAAGCTCTCTGCCATTGAGTCGCTCGCTGGTGTCGAGATCCTCTGCTCGGACAAGACCGGTACCCTGACCAAGAACAAGCTCTCTCTCGCCGAGCCCTACACCGTTGCCGGTGTCGACCCCGAGGACCTCATGCTCACTGCCTGCCTGGCTGCTTCGCGCAAGAAGAAGGGTATGGATGCCATCGACAAGGCCTTCCTCAAGAGCCTGAAGTTCTACCCCCGCGCCAAGAGTGTCCTCAGCAAGTACCGCGTCATTGACTTCTACCCCTTCGACCCTGTCTCCAAGAAGGTCGTCGCTGTTGTCGAGTCCCCCGCCGGCGAGCGCATTACCTGCGTCAAGGGTGCCCCTCTCTTCGTCCTCAAGACCGTTGAGGATGACCACCCCATCGACGAGGAGATTGACCAGGCCTACAAGAACAAGGTTGCTGAGTTCGCCACCCGTGGCTTCCGCTCTCTCGGTGTTGCCCGCAAGCGCCAGGATGCTCCCTGGGAGATTCTCGGCATCATGCCCTGCTCCGACCCCCCTCGCCACGATACCGCTCGCACCATCAACGAGGCCAAGTCTCTCGGTCTGTCCATCAAGATGCTTACTGGTGATGCCGTCGGCATTGCCCGTGAGACTTCCCGCCAGCTCGGTCTCGGAACCAACGTCTACAACGCTGAGCGCCTCGGTCTCGGTGGTGGTGGCGACATGCCCGGCTCCGAGGTTTACGATTTCGTTGAGGCTGCCGATGGTTTCGCCGAGGTCTTCCCCCAGCACAAGTACAACGTCGTCGAGATTCTCCAGCAGCGTGGTTACCTCGTTGCCATGACTGGTGACGGTGTCAACGACGCTCCCTCGCTCAAGAAGGCTGATACCGGTATTGCTGTCGAGGGCGCCTCCGACGCTGCCCGCTCCGCCGCCGACATTGTCTTCCTCGCCCCCGGTCTCGGTGCCATCATCGATGCCCTCAAGACTTCCCGCCAGATTTTCCACCGCATGTACGCGTACGTTGTCTACCGTATCGCTCTCTCGATCCATCTTGAGATCTACCTCGGCCTCTGGATCGCCATTCTGAACCGCTCGCTCAACATTGAGCTCGTTGTCTTCGTTGCCATTTTCGCCGATGTCGCCACCCTGGCCATCGCCTACGACAACGCGCCCTACAGCAAGTCGCCCGTCAAGTGGAACCTTCCCAAGCTCTGGGGAATGTCGGTCCTCCTCGGTGTCGTCCTTGCCATTGGCACCTGGATCACCGTCACCACCATGTACGCCCACAGCGAGGACGGCGGTATCGTTCAGAACTTCGGTAACATGGACGAGGTCGTCTTCCTTGAGATCTCGCTCACTGAGAACTGGCTCATCTTCATCACTCGCGCCAACGGTCCTTTCTGGTCTTCGATCCCCTCGTGGCAGCTCGCCGGCGCTATTCTCGTCGTCGATATTCTTGCCACTCTCTTCTGCATCTTCGGTTGGTTCGAGGGTGGTCAGCAGACCAGCATTGTCGCCGTTGTCCGTATCTGGATCTTCTCGTTCGGCATCTTCTGCGTCATGGGCGGTGTTTACTACCTGCTCCAGGACAGCGCCGGCTTCGACAACCTCATGCATGGCAAGTCCCCCAAGGGCAACCAGAAGCAGCGTTCGCTGGAAGACTTTGGTAAGTTTTGGATTCCCCTTGGCCCATCCCGAGACATGTTGCTAACAATGCATTCACAGTTGTCTCCCTCCAGCGCGTGTCGACCCAGCACGAGAAGTCGCAATAGACGACGAGGTGGAAAGAGAAGTGGATTGGAGGAGGAGGTTTCCCGGTATAGAGGCCATCGATTACCATCATACCCCGGGATGGCATATCGGGCGGTGTTGAGTGGATTCTAATAGACACGGATTGCCAATAGCGTGGCGTTCTGTTAAAGACTTGTATCCGATGAAAAGCTTCTAGCATTAATACAAAGGTAAAAAATATGGTGTGGTGATGTTGTCCTTGTGCCTTGTCATGGCTGTGACGGTGATGTGGGTCTTGAAGTTTCGTTTCTTCTTCCTCGGGTGCCTGTGCTCTGTGCCTATGCTGTTTCCTCCCTTGCATGAACTCGGTCGAAACAAGCTTTGGGGCGATCAACGGCCGAGGGTATGTTCAACTGTGATTCGATCATTGAGACGACACGACTTGGGGGTTCCGGAGCCGCATCTCGTTTCTCCAACATTTTACTCCAAGTCTCCAACTGCGTTTGCCTTTTTGCCAATCACCAACCCATCACCTCTCCCGTCACCTTCTCCACCACCAACTCCAAGTCGCACCTCTGCGGCCTCCACGTCGCCGCCAAAGCACAGATACACATCCTGCTCAATCCGATTCTCTCCTGTTGCCAGCGCGAGACCTTCGGCCATTCAAGTGAGGGGCCGATCCTCTCACGTCGTCCGCCATGCCTTTCATAGGACAGCTACCCGGTCACTGGTACGGTACGTCTCCCACCTCCCACCTCCCACCAGCACGAGACGCCGAGGGCACTAGTCTCGGCCCGCGCTTGCTTGTCGACAGACCTCGAGCTGACAAGCAAGACAGACGCCGCAAAAGACAAGTACTTTAAAATCGAGGCCGACAGCCGGGCGACGCCGAGTGTTGAGTATACCACGAGCAGCGTCAAGCGCATCACCGACGAGCGCCGCAGTGCCAAGCACAACAAGAAGATCAAGCGGATCCGGAGCGAGGGCACGGTCAAGAGAGCGCTGCCGCTGGGGGATCTCGCGGGGGGGCTGCTGGAGCGCGAGATGGGCGTGCGGAGGGAGGCCGAGGTCGACCTGGCGGCTGGGACGTGGGCGGCGGGGCTCGAGCACAAGGGCGGTGTCTTGATAAAGGGTCCAGCTCTTTGGAACCAGAGGGGGGATGATGACATTATGGGTATGGTTGTTTTGGGGGACAAAGAGACGGGGCTCGCCATCGTGTATGCGCGTAAGTTTTCTTGTGGAGTTGGGGGACGGGTCGGATGCTTACGCTGGACAGGTCGTGATAAGGATGCGACCTGGGCGTCCTATTTTCCTCCTGATACTGATGATGAGTAGGTGGGCGGATGATGAGATCATGGGTAGGGGCTTTGCTAACGATATTCGACGGCTAGGAGGGACGTCTCGAGAGGTATGAGGGCCACACAGTATCAGGGTGTGGACTTCAGGCCCCAGCCCATCCAACCACCGAACATCGCGCTGGCATATGATTCAAGGTCGGATCAGATGCTTTTGGCTTGGGAGGTCACTGTTTATAGTACCTTGAACCTCACAACCCTCTCGGCCCCGGTTCCTAACCTCCCCCGGCCGAGTCATCCCACTCCCCGCGATCCATTGTGGAATATCGATCCATTGTGGAATATCGCAGGTTTGTCGACATTCTTCTGACCAAGAGAACCCGGGGTTTGCGATTAACATATGCCAAGATCGCTGCGATCAAATTATGCTCCCACTCACGAGTTGTTCTGTCAACATTTGCATCGCCACACCGACTTCATCCGACACAGCCTTCCTCATCGGAGGTACGTGAAATGCATGACCATATGCACCCCCTTTTCCTTCGTCAGAGGGTCTAGCGGGAGCTCCAGGAGCTCCTGTAGATGTCCAAAACAAGTATCTGAGCGCCCTTTGCTAACATGTTTCCCAGTACGTACAAGATCCCCTGTGGCCCCAGACCTCTAGAGATCTTCTCCCCAAGTGCTCCCAGAGCTCCCACTCGCCTGTTTTATGTCCCTAACTCTTTTAAATACTGACACCACATACCCATAGACCACCGATGGTATTCTGCAACTCGACCGGGGCGCGCAGCGCTCAGTCTCATGGCTGCGAGCCCCAGCCAAGACGAACTCCAGAGTCGCAAAGGCCATCCAAGGGGAGATATTCGCCCTCGACCTCCTCCGCTCCAACCCAGCGAACGTTCTCCTCGCCGGCGGCCGCTGCGGCCAGCTCTGCGTCGCCGACCTCCGCGCCCCGGACGGGCAGTGGGTGTCCCTGGACCACACGAGCTCCATCGCGCACATCAAGGCCCTCGACGAGCACCACGTCCTCGCCGCGGGCCCGAAGAACGCCATGGCCGTGTACGACACGCGGTACACACGGAGGAACCCCCCCGGCGACGCCAGGCACGGCGGCGGGACGCTGCCGGTCCTGACGTTCCCCGAGTACAAGAACGCCTCGAGCATGCAGATCGGGCTCGACGTCCTGCTGGGGCCCGAGTACGGCAGCGGGCTGGTGGCGGCGGCGCACGACGACGGCAAGGTCGCGCTGTTTTCGATCCGCGACGGGCGCAAGCTCGGGTGTCCGGCCCTGGACGACGTCAATCTCGTTCGCCCGTCGGCGGCCGTGCCGGGGCCCGCGTACTTGCAGAGCAACGCCGTCGTCAAGAGCGTCGTGTTTCAGACGCTGCCGGAGGATCGGCACGCTAGCTTGTTTGTGGCGGCGCGGTCGAGGGTGGAGAAGTTTTCGTTTGCGTTTCCGAAGCGGGAGGGGGGGTGGTAGGGCAGAGGACAATACAATCCGATACTGGTTTGTTTGTGAGCGCGAGACATTGTGAGATCCTGGCCAACGCCAGAAACCGGTTGATAGAGGCCTTGGTGGTGGAACTGGAGACCTATGTCTCTGCAGAGCAGGCCCTGAAGTCAGAACTGGAGGCGTCTGGTCTTGTCATTCGGGTATCACGTCTTGGTATGGAAGAGGTCTCGCGCTAACAAACAAACCAGCCCGGCTGGAGTGTAGATCACGCTTGATGGAGGCCTGATTCTCTCTCGGCAAGGCTAGGTGTCATGGTTATATGTACCCAGTTCCAATGTCAGGGCCTTGCTTGGTTTGTGAGACGTCTTGGGCTAACAAATGCACCGGCATCATGATGTACCAAGGTTCGAACGACATACGGTCCAGCGACATGCGATCATCACCGAGGACTAGAAGTGTTGCGACGACTTTCAGCGTTGGACATGTGAATAGGGTGAAGCCTTCAAGCAGTCAGTTCCATTATGCAACATGGTCCCCATTAGAAATGAACATTATCAATGGCCTTCCCCCATCCATCTACTTCCCCTCTCCCATCATGCATCTATAGGTATCAATCCAATGCCGACGCCGACGCCGGGCAGTAACCTAAACTCAAAGAAACCACAGAGCCGTCACCATCTACACCCATCTACACCCCCCCCATCTATACCTGGGTATCAATCCAACGCCAACGCCGGGCGGTACGCTATCCTTAAAGAAACCACAGAGAGCTCCGGAGCGTCCCATCTACTTCCCCCCCACATCTACAGGTATCGATCCAACGCCAAACCCGACGCTACGCTACAATTCCAACCCCCAAGAACCCATAGAAGCCCAAGAAACGATACAGACCCCCCCCCCCCCCCCCCACCTACCCCCTCTTTCTCTTCCCCGACGACCTCTCCTCCTCCCGCCCCCGCTTCCGCTCCGCCCGCCGCGCCTCCTCCCTCCCCATGACCCCCCGCCAAAGCACCGCCCGCTGCACCCCCTCCGCGGTGGCATCGCCGCCCGCCTCCCTGCTCCACGTCTCGTCCGCAAAGTCGGGGTACCCGCACCCGTCCTCGGCGTGGTCCCCGTCGCCGCACCGCGGGCACGCGCCCCGCGCCAGCCACACGGCGCGCCACTCGGCCGGGCGCCGGAGGGGTGCGGGGTCGGCGGCGACGGCGGGTGGGGGATGCGGCGGTGGGGAGGGGCGGGCGGGGAAGGGGATGAAGTCCTGCAGCAGCCGGTGGTGGGAGGGGAGGCTGGGGGGGGGGGGTGCCCGGTACGCTCTCATGCGTTGGTCGTGCGCGATTCTTTCCGCTTCGGTGAGGGGGCGGTTGATGGGGAGGGGTGGTGGCGGGGGTGACGCCAGAGACATGCTCGCGCAGCGGCGGGCGGGCGGGGGGGCCGGCCGCTGGCGGTCTTCCTCGGACCCCGAGGCTTCCTCTTTCGCCTGCCATCTTTTGCGGCGTTCCATGTACTTGGCCTTGCGAAGCGGGTCGTCTACGTCGTCGGCGTGGGCCGTGATTGCGGCGTTGAGGGGGGTCGGCTGCGGGGTGGGGGGGGCTTTGGTGGTGCCGACGGGGTTTTTCCTTCGTCGGCGGAGGGCGGCCGTGCGGATGCGGTTTTCCTCCGCGTTGAGCTCTCGAGGCTTCATGCTGAGGAGACGCTCGATGTCTGCGGCTTCGGGGTCGACGGGGGCGGCGGGTAGGGGCGCCGGTGACGGGGGGGTGGGGCCGGCAAAGTACTGCGGCTTGTGGGAGTGGGAGCCGGGCGGGGGCGCCGGTGACGGGGGGGTGGGGCCGGCAAAGTACTGCGGCTGGTGGGAGTTGGGGTCGGGCACGGGCGCCGGTGATGGGGGGGCGTGCCGGGGCCAGGTGGGGCCGGAGCGGCGGCGGAATTCCCTTGGGGCGACCTCCCTGTGTACCTGGCCGATAAACGGGTACGGCTGGGCGTGGTTGGGGAAGGCGGCGGGGGTTGGCGCCGGCGATGCCAATGGTTGAGCGGCCTGGAGTTCGGCCTGGCGGCGTTCGTCCCCAAAGGTGTGGAGAGGTTCCCGGCTGGCGGCTTCATCGGTCTGTTCGGCGTCATTGTCGAAGAGGGGAACGTCGGGGGTTAGAGATGGGGATGGGAGCCCCCGAGCGGCCGCCAGCCGGGCACGCTCGGCTTCACTGCGGTCGTGTGCCTCCAGGAAGGCGTCCATTGCCTGGTCGGGGTCAGGGCAGGGGTCAAACATGAGCCCTAGCCCGAAGGAGAGGGCTTGTTCCGAGTACATTGGCTCCGATACTGGGGGGGCCGCAGCGGCGCTGCTGGCCGCGGGGGTTGGGGGGGTTGAAGGGTCCATTATGTCTGAAGCTTGCAAGGTGAGGAGGACTGAGATGGGTGAAGACGCGAGAGACTGGGAGGGAAGTTGATGAGACTTGTGGGAGTGCTTCTTATACACACCACCAAGGTGGTGCGTCAATGTGGACAATGGCATGGCGCTCGACGTAGGGTTACTCATATGACCTGAGCAGGAAAGCAGTGAGATGTATGTGCACTGCTTTACGCCCGTAAGATGGCATAGACTTGTGGGAGTACCTTTATACACCGAGATGGTGCATGTCGACGATGCATAGCGCTCGACGTTGGGGTTTGCGCCTTGCATTGCCTGGCATTATATGGTTTTCAGCGCTTGTATGGCCTGAGCAGGAAAGCAATGAGATGTATATGCATTTCTTTATGCCCGTAACTGGTGTTGTGGAGCCGGGCTTCGTCAGATGGTGTTGCAATGTCGGGCTTCGTCAGAGGAGCGGCTAAGAGCGGGATGCCCCTATTCCCACCATATTCCACCAGGGCGGCAACTCTTCCCACAAGAGAGGTGTTTCCGCAACAGGTTTCAACAACCAATCAGCCCGGTTAGCTCAGCTGGTTAGAGCGTCGTACTAATATCGCTCCGGCAATACATGGTATGCGAAGGTCAACAGTTCAATCCTGTTACTGGGCAATTCAGTTATCTTTTTGCCTGTTGTTTTGATATCCAACCAACTCCCCTGTTCGCAATCAACGCTGGAGGTTCATGAAGATGTCTTTGCATTCTGATGACCCAAACGCCCGCATCCCAAACCTGTCTGCCTGCTATGAAAATACATTGGACAGACCCTTTTTTTGCCTTGTCTCGTCTCCCCTCCCACTCCCTTCACCATCTCACACCTTCCTACCTCCATGCTCCCCACCTGGTGGATATTCTACGATCCTCCCGCCCGCCCTCTCACTCTTCCAGTTATACGTCACCCCCAGCTGCGGAAACGCGTCATAAAACGCATCCCCCACCGTCCAATTTTCGAGCCGCCCAATGTGCCTCTCAAACACCGGATTGATCAGCAGCTCGCCCTCGTCCTCCCCCGCCCCGGCCGGCGGCGGCACCCTCAAGAGCGCATCCACATCCTCGTACGGCCAGTTCAAGCTCAACGTCGCGGTGAACGGCAGGAAAAAGTTGTCGAGCTTGCACTCCTGCGGGTTCTCGACCCAAAAGTGCACCAGCCGCTCGCGCAGCCGCGGCCACGGGAGGTAGTTGATCCACGAGGGGTGGGGGATCTCCATCTGCGCGCCGACGGGGCGGAGCCAGGCCGGCACGAGCGCCTCGTTGGCGTCCGTCGGGGACACCTCCCAGCGCAGGAGGAGGAACATGATCCAGAGGACGGCGACGCGCTCGGGGAGGGGGCGAAGCTGTGGGGGTTCGGTGTCAGTACTGGAAGAGTCTGGGGAGTAAATCGGGGCAGGGGGGCTCCGCGGGAGAAGAGGGGGGCCTGGGGCCATGGGGTTCTAGTACGTACTGGGACGCGTGTTAGCCGAGGATCACCGTCTTCGAGAATTGCTTTATCCCCCCAAGGGAGTTCCGGGAGCTCCCGCTTTACCCTCTGGTGGAAGAAAAGGAGGTGCATATGGTCATGTATTTCACGTACCAGAGTCGTATCTCGAGATGATGTCGGTAAAGACGCGGGAGAGGGGGTGGGAGAGCCCGGCGTGGGCGGGGTTGACGAGGGACGAGACCGAGGGACACCGCGGGCCGAGGACGACGGGGAGCGGGTGCCCGGTGGCGAGGTGCTGGCGGTGGTCCAGGAGGCAGTTGCGGATCAGGTGCTCGAAGGGGCTGCCAGCGGGGGTAGTGGGGATCGGAGAGGGGGACGGGGAAGGGTAGGCGGTCCAGTCGTACTTTTTGTCTTGGATGTGGCGGTATTTGCCGTTGTCTTGGGGGCCGTTGATGCCGCATTGGAGAGGGGGGATCTGGTGCGGCGAGTGGAGGACGACGCGGAAGTCGAGGTCTTGCGAGTTCTTGTGCTGCTGGGACAGGGTGGCCAGGACGGGGTCGACATGCGGCTGGGCTTCGGGAGTGTGATGGCTGCTGGGCCACTGGAGAGGCGTGGCGACAGAGCCAGGTGAGGCCACGGTGCTGCCCGAGTAGCTTGGTGGTGCTGGTGGTGGTGGGATGGGCTGGGGTATTGGTGGCTCGGGGGGTGGCAGCGGCTGGAGGGCGGGTTGGATCATGCCGACGACTGACGCCAGGACACCGCGGAGGCGGTCGGCCTCGGCTTTGGCGGCGGCCGTCTCTTGAAGCGCGACGGTGAGGTCCTGGTAAGAGCGCTGCGACTTGAGCTCGGCGATTTCGCGCTCGTACTGTTCCATCCGAGTCTTCTGGCGTTCGCGAATCGCCCGCTGCGCCTCTCTGTCTGCAAGGTGTCAGCCAGCCCTGCCGTGTGTGAAGGGGAATCCAAACCTACCATTCGCCCTCTTCTTCGCCAGCTGGTCCGGCGTCAGGTTCGCCACGCCCCGTGTTCCCGCCGTCGTCTTGCGCTTCTTCCCCCCCGACGTCCGGGGCTGGTCGGAATTTGGCTCGACCGAAGATCCATGGTCAGCACGGCTGCCGAGGAGTCCCGAGACGGGCAGGACGTGGGAGGGCGTGTCTCCGGGCCCCCGTCCAGGCCCGGCGGCGATGTTGCTGCTGCTTCTGGTGGGATACGGCGGCGGTGGCCCCGACATCCTCGACGGAGATGACTGACGTTACACGAGGTTACACAAGCCCCCCTGAACAGACAATACACACTTCCCCTTTCAGCGCCCACACTGTGTGTGACGCGGGCGGCGGCGGGCCGGGTGGTGAACAAGGGAAACGCCACGCCACGCGGTCCCCTCTCGGTATGACGGTTGATAGTTGACAGGTCACAGCACCCCGGTGGATCTCGGAGACGGGAACCGAGACCCGATGTCGAAGGAAATGACGAAGAAAATAAACCAGGAAAATGGAATGGAGCAAGAATGGTATGGTATGGTATTGGAAAGGCAAAGATGACGGAGCCACGCCCGATCGGCCCGGGACTCGTCGCCTCGGTCCGGGGACGGATGTGACACGAGAAAAGCGGAAACCGATGCACGCAGCACGGCGCTGGGGCTTGTCGGGTCGAAAAAGGCGACGGGATTGGCTTTGGCCGCTTCGTTTGCCGTGAGTGAGTGGCACCTTTGCTGTCGGGTCCGGCTGGTCGGGTCAGGTCATGGATGCAGGATGTTCACCTGCGGCGCAGAGCCGAGGGGAGACCCAAGGAAATTGTCGAGTCATGTGGTGTGCTGCGACGCGTTGGCCTTGACTCGATGACCCTAACCCGCGAACAACCACCCCAACAACACTTGAACACACACAGCCACGAGAATGAGAATGACAAGAGAAAAACAGACGCCGAAGAATTACGATTGGTATCCTCAAGTCTAGCAACGACACAAAGCCACAAGCAATGTCTAGAGCTATCCCAACATCCTACTTTTCACCCCTTCCACCATCAAACAACGCTTGCAATACCCGCCCTCCGCCTGGTCACCTCACCACCGACTGATGGGATACAGTCGTCCCACCGTAGCATTCCGATCCTTCTTGATAATCTCCACCTCCTCCCACCCCTCCCTCTGCACCCCGTCCGGGGGCAACACAATCGTGCCCGACCCGCCCAGCGACATGGGCCCCTACGCCGCCGACGCCCTCGCCAATGCCTCGTGCAGGTGCGGCGGCAGTCGGTACTTGAGCTGGCTCGTGTACGACGTCAGGTCGATGCTCATCTGCTTGAGCTCGTCCACCATCATGCGCGCCGTCGACTCGTTGCCGCTAAACTGCCCGCCCAGCAGCCGCTCGCGCTGCTTGGTGCAGCACACGACCGTCCACATGATTAGGTTGGGCACGTTGATGGCCACGGGCTGCGTCAGCCCCGCGAAGCGCGACGCGTAGTGCCGGATCGTGTTGGAGTCGCCGTTGGCCTCGAGCGGGAGAATGTCGAGAGCCTTGATCTTCTGCACAAAGAGGCTGGTCAGTATCGCATCTTGGAAAGGGGAGAGGGGGAAACGTACGTCCAAGCACTCCGGCCAGCGGCCTTGCTCCACCAGCGTCTTGATCTCGCTCATCTGCAGCAGCACCGAGCATGCCATGCGCGTGTGGTCCTGGATCTTACCCCAGAACATACGGTCGCGCTCGTACATGGTCATCATGGTCCGCGCCAGCTCCACCGGGTCGTCAATCGCCGCCAGGCTCAGGCTGCTGCCGGGCTGCGCCGCCGCCTCCTGGCCCTCGGCCCGCGGCTTCACGGGGATCAGGCGCATCGGATCCTCGCCAATCTCGAGCGAGATGGCCTCACTCAGCGCGCGGCTGACAATGGAAATGACCGTGTCAAAGTCGCCCGCCAGGTGGAACAGCAGCACCGCGTCCGTGGTCCGTCCGTTCTCATCCGCAAAGGCGGCCGCCTGCAGCGTGATGGCGCGGATGAAGTCGCTCTCGCGCCCGAGGGCGATGAGCGGGCCACGCTCCTCGACGACGCCCTTGATGCGCGCTCCATCGGGTCGGATGTCTCCAATCAGCTTGCTGAACTCCCTAGTCTCCAGCACCAGCTCGCGGAGCGCCTCGTGCGCCAGTTGCGCTTGCTGCTGGCCGTTGGCAGTATCATCGGCATTCAGACAGATAAGCACCAGGTAGTCGACGGCCGCCGCCGCGTTGGCCGCCCGGAAGTCGCGCGTGTAGTAGCCCAGCATCCGCCCAAAGTTGATCTGCGGCATGCCGCGCGTGTTGTGCGAGAGCAGCTCGTTGCCCGACGACTGCGCGTCCGCCGGCCGCAGGAGGCCATAGTAGCTGAGCGCAATGGCAAAGTGCACCGCGTCGACATACGAGAACTGGTAGAGGTAGGCAATGGCCGGCTCGTACAGACCCGCGAGCAGCTGCAGGTAAAAGTACATGCCAAACATGCTGTTGGTGTCCTCGGCCGGGTTCTTGGGAAAGTGCTTGAGCCCAATCTCGCGCACGCTGGCCTGGAGCTCGGCCAGGCCGAACGACTCGCCCGCCAGCTCCAGCGCCCGGTCCGACTCCCGCGCCAGCGCAAACTGCAGCCAGTACCAGTCGTAGACATCCGGGCTCAGCTTGTCGTCGAGGGTCCGGTTGGCCAGGTCGCACCGCCCGACAATCTTGTAGCACGCCATGCGGAATGGGTCGATGGAGCCCTCGGGCGCGTTCCGGATCCGCTGGTTATACTCGTTGGCGCAGCGATCCTGCATCTGTCTCTTAAGCCTGCGGTCCTCGCTCGACGCGTAGCTGTTGATGTACCCGGGGAAGGCGCGGTCGATGGACCGGAACTGGCTCTCGTTGGTGTTGACGTATTGCGCCGCCTCGCTGACGAAGCCCGCGCGCAAGAGATAGAACAGAATGGCCCAGACAAACTCTCCATTGGACGACTGCAGGTCCGTGTCGTCCTTGACCAGATTCTTGCGCGCAATCTTAAGCCGCACATAAGCCTTGATCTTGCTCACAACATCGGGTCGTCCGCCCAGGTGGGCATCTTCGGGGTACTTTTCGATGAGCGCCGTGATTTCGTCGTAAAACTTGCTTTCCAGAAAGCGGCGAGCGCCCGTGAGGATCTGGGTACGCATCTGGACCGAGTTGTCCGACTGCGGGTTGGGATCCAAGTAGTACTTGGCGAAGTGGCGCTCCTTTGGTGGGGGGCTCTGGTCTGGGAGCTCCTGGACGACCTCCATCATGCCGAGATAGGCATCGAAGATCTGGGGCGCATGGCGGTCGCCCGACTTGGACTCAATCTCAGCCAGGTCGCGGAAGAGGTAGATGGGCTGTTTCTGGAGGCGGGCGCTGTTGAGGTGCTGGATCTCTTCCGCCAGCAAGCCTTGCTTCTCGCGAAGGAACCGATCATCCAGAGAGGAAGCGGCGCCCTTCAAGTTCCCAGAGGCTTCCTTTCGCGGCTCCACGTCGGTGAACTCGGAGGCGTGGGAGCCGATCCGGCTCGGCGTTCCCAGAACGGACCGCTGCATCTGGGACCTCCCTAGCACGCTCTGCCTCTGTGTAGCTCCTCCGGGCGCCTGGCTGGCCTTGCGCCTCGATCGACCGAACCCACCGGTGCCGCCCTGGCCGTCCCGCACCGAGGCCCCGCCAGCTGGCCGGCTGGCTCCCGGCTCTGGCTCCCTGGCCTTGATGCCAAAGTGCTCGTAGATGCGTTTCCGCTGGGCGTCCCACTCCAGCGTCACGTTGTCCTCGAGGAAGCTGTCGAAGTCGCGAACCGATCGCTCGAGGCCGTCGGCGATCATGCTGAGCGTCGTCTTGGTCTGTAAGTTAGACAGGTATGTCTCGACATCCACCTCCCCGTACCCGGCCGCGGCCGACGATGGGCGGTCGGCGCGGATCTGGGCGCCAAAGGCTCCCAGATCCTTGACAGCGGCACCGGGATCCACGCCCGACGCAGCGAGAAAGTAGTGGGCCTTTCCATCCTGCGCGGCGGTGGTGCCCGCTCCGGCACGGGGGCCGAGCTTCTTGAGGCGCTGTCGCAGGTCCCCGAGTCCCAGCTGGAGGCTCGGCAGGTCGCCCAATGCCGCCTCGCCCTCGGCCTGCTTCTTGGTCTTGGCCGCAAGACTGTCAAAGTAGGCGCCCGTAGCCTGTGTATTGTTGGCCTGGGTGTTGGTCGAAGCTCCGCCGAGTATGCTTGCGCCCATGCCGGGGGCGACAGCGTTGTTGTTGTTGTTGTTTTGTTGCATCGTGGCGCCAAAGAGCCCTGTGCCACCCGTTGTATTATTCGTCGCGCCTCCGCCAAACAACCCACCCCCTCCTCCTTGCTGCGGCGTCGTGGTGTTTCCGCCGAGGAGCGATGGCTTGTTGCCGAACAGCGAGGAGCCCAGGCCCAGACCGCCCTGATTTTGGGACTGCTGCTGTTGCTGTTGCTGCTGGGGCTGGGTGGTCGACCCGAAAAGGGATCCGCCAAAGGGCTTCGCGGCCGTGTTCGTGGCTGCGGTGCCAAAGAGTCCGCCGCCGGTAGCTGGTTGTTGAGCTTGCTGAGCGGGTTGCTGGGCTTGTTGGTTCGTTTGGCCAAAGAGCGAGCTGCCCAAGGACGGCTGGTTGCCGCCGAGCCCGAAGAGCGACATGGCTGTGGTTGAATTATCAATAAGACGCCAATGTTTTGGAGATAAAGGACTGGAATGGAATGCGACGCGTGCGAGGTACGCGTTTTGCAATGTTGAAAGCTTGGCTGGGCCGGGCTGGGCGGGTATCGGTATTTTTTTGGAGATGGTGTTTTGGTCTGTTTTTCCTGGCAGCAACACGGAGCAAGCTGCACCTCACTTCAGGGTGGGGCACCTTGGCGCGGTATTGGGGTACTTTTGCTTCCACCACATGTGCACCTGAAATCAGGTACCATCTTGACGGGCCTTCTTGGGGCGACACGCTCCTCGTTTCCATCTCCAACTTTGCATCTGCCTCCAGTCAACATTGCATTTTTTGCCTTGATCAGCTGCAGAGGCACCAGCTTTTTTTTATTGTCTCCTGTTTCAAGACCGAATCTCCGACCTGCTCCTCAATGAACACAGCTTCACCTCAACAGGCTCCTTCAATGGACACAGAAAATGTTCTACACGCTCTGTCCGCGTTGCTTTCAGGTCTGTATCCGTATAATCAGCATGCCTCACCGCCTGATGGCCTCATCCACCTTCCTCCGATACTCCTGCTGCGTCCTACACTGATCCAAAAACACACCATACTTTGCCTCCAGCAGCTTCTTCTCCCCGGCCTTCCCACCCGGCCACACCGTCCTCCCCGGCTTGCTCATCCGGTCCATGATGCTCCACAGCCCCTCCCCGTCGCTGGCCGCCTTGGCCCCGAGCATGGCCGCGCCGTGCACCACGGCGGCATGCACATAGCGCGGGATCAGCACAGGCATGTCGCACGCCGTCGCCACCAGGTCCATGAGAATCTCATTCTGGCACTGGCTGCCCGACATGAAGATACTCGCGATCGCGTGCCCGGCGCCGTTCATCGTCTCGATGATCTGCCGCGTCTGCAGGGCGATAAACTCCATGGTGGCGTAGTACAGGAGCGCAATGGCATCCCGACTCGTGTCAGGGCTCATGCCGATGAGGGCGCCGCGCATGTTGGGGTCGGCGACGGGCGAGCGGTTGCCCCAGAGATCCCCATAGAAGAAGATGTGGCGAGCGAGGTGCGGGATGGATGGCGCGCTGGCCTTGGCGGCGAGGTGCTTGAGGTGGTCGTTGAGGAAGTCGTATATGTTCTTTCCGGCCGCCTCGGCTTCCTTGAGGGTGGCGCTGTAGGCGGGGTGTGTCTCGAGAATGTGCTTCAGGAGCTCACCCGTGGCCGACTGGCCTCCCTCAGCCATCCAGAACCCAGGGAGGAGGACGTCTCGGTATGGACCCCAGACACCGGGCACAAAGACGGGCTCCTTTGACATGGCGAGGTGGCAGGTGGACGTCCCAGCGACAGCGGCGAGCCGGGTGAAGGCCTGGGAAATATCGTTGGAAGCCTCCGCCTCGTTCAGAGAGCTTGAATCAAGCTGCACCTTGGCGCCGACAGTCCCAATCCACCCGGCGTACGCGTCGATGACGCCGCTTCCGATGGCAATACCGGCGGGGAGACCAAGTTCCCGGGCCGCCTTCTCGGATAGTCGCCCTACGAGCTCCCCAGCACTCAGATACGCCCCGCTCTGCCCCAAGTCAGCTCATCGTCCCAAGTAAACACAAGGAAAGGGGCTCACCACCCCGTCGACACCGCCCATCCTCTTGAAGTCGTCCTTGACCAGATCCCCCAGCCCGATGGTGTGGTAAAAGTCCTCCTGCCACCCCTTGACGCTCCCATCAACCCCAACCGGGACATAGCCCTGCTTGCACACGGCGCTGCAGAAGCTCCGCGTCTCGGCGCCCGTCGCCATGTGCGTCAGCGCATCCGCCAGGTCGTAGAACTTGCAGCGGTCAAACAGCTCGGGTGGCATGTTGTTCTTGAGCCAGAGCACCTTTGGGATCTCCATCTCGACGCTCATGGTGCCGCCGACGTAGCGCAGGAGGTTGTGGCCCGTCTTGTTGATGGCCTCGGCCTCGGCCAGCGGGCGGTGGTCCAGCCACAGGATGACGTTGCGGTTGTTCCCGTCGTTGGCAAAGTCCGGGCCGGTCACAGGGACCGGCTCGTCCGTGTCGTGCGTGAAGACGGCGAGCGAGCAGGTGGCGTCGAACCCAATCCCGCGGATGGTGGTCGGGTCGACGCCGGACTCGGCGACGATCTTGTGGACGCAGAGGCAGATGCTGCGCCAGATGTCGGTGGTGGATTGTTCCTTGGGGAGGAGTCAGGGGCCGGATAAGCTTCTGGGGAGAGGGGAGGTACGTAGTGCCCTTGCGATTCGGGCCGCCAGAGCTGGATGTTTTCGGTGGCGAGGGCCTTGATCTCGCCGGTCGAGTCGATGAGGCACGCCCGGGCCGAGCCTGTGCCAACATCGATCCCGATGAAGTGATCCTGAATGTTTCTTAAGTATTGCTCATCGTGATTTTGCAACTTTTTGATGCCCAACACACCTGAGAGTTCCTGGTCGTCGAGTTAGCGTCGAACCCAGATCCAGGAAACGGGGGGTAACAAGCTCACGTCATTTTATTCTCCTTACTTACTCTCCAAGAGGAGATTCGAATCTATATCTCGTAGGAAAAGGACAAGATCACGACTCCGAATCGTTTTCAGGGATGAGAGAACGGCGGCGAATACCAATCGTCGTCAACCACAGAGGGGTAAATCGGCCGGTCCCACCTCCTCCCCCTCTCTGCTCCGGGAAGCAGCATGCCCCCATCGCACAGAGGAAATCTTGATCTACAGTAAACAAATTGAAGCCTCTATCGCTGCATACAATCTGCATTGGAATCATGTGAGTCTGGTGAGCGTCCCTGACCACCACCACTGGGTGGTGATTCTCATGGCGCTGAACTTTATGGGGAATATTTGTGTATCTGCTCTATTCTGAGAACCCCCGCCCCTATGGTGGGAATTGGAATGGTTCATAAATATCCATAGCAAAAAGAAACCTCCGGAAAGTCAAGGCGTTGTTGACTTGGAATTGTTAAGAACGGTGGTGTTGAACTTATGGACGTCGACATCCACATGCGGCTGCCGATTTGAAGCAGATTTGCAGCCTACCTAGTCACCATGTGCTCTCAACGGCCATAAATGTCAAATGAAGAAATGCTGCAAAACCCGATGAGACAAAAGTTTGAGAGAAACAAACAATAAAAACCAGTGGATTTCACTTTGCGTTCAAGAAAAGTGAGCTGCAAACGAAACAACTCTCGACGTGGTCGCAAACCTCTCGATGGACCATGGGAGCCTGTTCCAGGCACGACGCTGTAAATTTCCTCCCAACAACAACATTGCCAACTCTCGCCCACAACGACAGCCTCTCCGAACCAGCCTCATCTGCCCCAACGATGAACCTGGACACCACAAACCCAACGCACGACCAAGTCTGGGATGATTCCGCCCTGGTCGACTCGTGGAACGAGGCGCTGGCAGAATACCAGGTGCGTCCACCACCTCCATCCCCCAACCACGAAACCCACTGACGACGCGAAAACACCAGAAATACCACAGCATCCACGCCAAAGGAGGCGCAGTCGAGGATCTTTTAGATCCCGAGCAGCAGACCAAGTACGTACCGGCATCGACGTCCCATCCGGCGCCACCAATGCTCACCCATCTCTAGGACCACCGCCAGCAGCGACAATGCCAAGCCTGAAACATCAGAACCTATCGCCGCCGCCAGCGAAACGGCTCCCCACGATGCAAACAAGGTAATGAAGATCAAACGCAACGACGCGTGCCTGCCTCTCTCTCATCATCGTCAAAGCTTTTTTCTTGGAGGGAGGAGGCGGGAAGGAAAGATGGCGTCCCATCTCATCTTTTTTTTTCGTGATCCCGGCAGGCCATCCATCCATCCCCCAAGCTGATCACAAAAGCTTGGCATGAAACATGTCCCCCCTCCTGCTCCTGTCTCGAGGGCTAGTCGCTCCAGTCGGGATTTTGTTCCTGCTGCGGGTTCTGGAGTTGTTGAAACATCCAAGACGGAGAGGAGAGGAACTTTGTTTTCTATATACGGAAAAGTGCTAATCAAGAGTCGACGCAGACACAACCCGGCGTTGCGCCGCCGAAGCCGATGGGGGGACGTGGAATGCCGCCTCAGGTCTTGTTGGGTTCCGGTATGTTTCCCGCGGCATCGCTGGGTGGCGAGAGAGAGATGCTGACGTGTTTGGCAGTTCAAGATGAAGGCCTCAAGAGACTCATGATGTCGTGGTATTATGCGGGTGAGTAACCTCCCCCGTGTGACGTCGCAAGAGAGATCTCCCGCTGACCTTATCTTTACTAGGGTACTATACAGGGCTGTATGAGGGGAAGCAGCAAGCTGGGCAGCAGCAGCAGACGAAGTAATGGCTTTTTTGGATGATCGGCCGGGTCATTGTGCATGTTGTTGGTACGGATGTCTTGAGGAAGCTTTGCCATGTGTCGAGGCCGCACTATCAGAATATGTGGGAGTAATCACGAAAATGTGGTAGTGAGCAAACAAATCACTGCGAAAAGGGGGCAGACGTCGGTTGCCGGGGCGGGGGTTGGGAAAGGGGAAGAAATGTGGGGACAGCGACCCCGGCCCCGGGGGTCGGGGCTAAGACGCGATCGACGTCAAAGCAACGTCCTGCGACAGCCGTCTGTTCCAGGACGTCGAATTTAGCCACGGATTTCGCAGGTTCCATGTCTGAGCTCTGGCATGCCATGTGTCAATCGCCAAAACGCCCTTTCGACATGGCAGACCAAGATTGATTGCTGCCGTCCAACGTCCAGCGTCCATCATCCGGACTTCCGCCCTGCAGAGTCCAGACTGCCGTCGAAGAGTCGAGTGCACCCCCACCCCTCGCCAAAGACTGGAAGCGAAGGAACCTCCCACCGGGTGCCGGATCCATCACGGGCCCGGCTTGCGTGTGTTCGACTGGGCGTGGGCGTGGGCGAGAAGGTTGCTGGGAAGGCTGATGGCGTGACTTTGGACGTCTCTTCAGGGCTCCCCATGCTGTTCTTGGTGATCACTTTGATTCGTTTCATGCACCAAAAGTTCCAGGTACCAAGAGCTTTGGTGTTCTTGAAGATTGGGCGGCCTCCCACGAGGTCAACGGTGAGGCTTTGGAGATGTCTGGTTTCTGTGGGGTCGAGCAAGCCAACGGTTGTCGTCAGGGCTTGGTCGATTAACCCGAACAGCCTTGTGAGACATTGGAGTTCGGAAGCTTCTGAGTCAAGAGAGGCGAGAGGCTCAACAAGGTCGACGGATAATCTGATAGAGAAGATTGTGTACGCAGTACGAAGTACTACACCGGGCAGAGCCTCACATCCAGCCCAAACAACGCCCGTCCGGATGGCCATCGGGAAGGAAGGGATGTGCATTGTGCATGCCCTCCTATCTGAGATGAAGTGATGGGAAAAGGCTGGGCGCTGCGCCAGCTGGAGTCTGAGGGCCTGGATTGTTTCTTTGACGACAGGATAGCGTCGAAACGGACTGGGGGCGCCGGGGATACCGTGGCTCACCTGTTGTCTGGCTAAGCAGTGCCCCTGGCCACCCTAATCCAGATCGGGCCAAGCCGTATCACCAGCCTCATCAAATGATCATCTAAATGCGTAACCCTAGTTAAAGTTGAATCTTCTCCCAACCCCTTTTCCTTTTCGACTTTATTTTTTCAACTATCGCTATCTCTATCTTCTTCTAGTGATTACGGCTTTTTTTTGGTATTACTTTTGGCCCTGTATTGGCTGTAAAACGCTGTTTGAAAATAAGGTGTTGTATAATTAACTTATACGCCTATATCTTATATATCTATACTACCTCCGTATCTCTAGACGCGCTAGATACGTACGGTACAGCTTAAATCCCGCGTTTTTACCCTTTGTAAGGCAGAAGGAAAACACACACGTTAGAGTGGCTAGGACTAGTGAAGACGGGGCGCGCGAGCAATGACTGCGTAAGATAGTAAATTAAACTCTAGCCTCCCCCTCTGGAAAGGGGTCGGCTATCCCCTATTTATACTTCTCTCAAGGGGCTCCTAGTATCCCCTCCCCTTCCTCGCTACTCCTAAGTTCCTCCGATAGTCCCCCTTCGTAGACGAGCCTACTTAGGGGTACCTCCCTTCCTTTATAAAGTAACTTACCCCCTCTATCTCTTCCTTCCCTAGCTATCTTACCTTTCTTCGTCTTTCGTATTATAAGCTGGTATTAAGGCCCGGAAGCGGTACTCGGGCCCGTACCGTTCTAGTATCCTTGTTATTATACCGTAGTAGTTGCTTTAAGTCGTCCGGATACGGTAGACGGCTACGTCGTTACCTTTAAGCGTGCCGTAGCGCGGGGTAGTGGCCTAAGGCTACCGCCCGCGCCCTTTATACGCCGCCTAGTCGCCCCGCGCGGTTAGCCCCGCGTTAAGTCCTAATATAATCCTCCTCCTCTACAGGCCCTATCCTTAAGGCCTTAGTTACTATTGTATATTCGCGGCTACGTTTTAGCGACTACGCGGGTAGGTGGCTTCGAGGTTTAAAGTGTTATTAAGCGCCTCTTACGAGTAAAGAAGGCGCTACCCTTACCGTAAAGCGGAACTTAGGTAGTTCTATTAGTATAGAGAGCTCTTCCCTCGCCGTAACTACTAACGAGCGCTTCCTACTAGTACCGCGAGTTCTTCCTTCGCCGCGGCTACTAACGAGCGTTTCCTACTAGTATAGAGAACGTTACCCTCGCCGTACTCTCGCGGCGGTATAGGAGGGTATTATTAGACCCTCGACGTTCGGGGTAGTAGTATAGACCTTAAAGTTCCCCGTATAGGGGAGCTTATCTCGGTAGTAGTGCTAACGTTACCTTCGCCGTACTCTCGGCTCCTATCGCTCCTCCTCGGCTTTATATTAGTAGGGGCCTCCTCGCCGTAGTCTTATATAGCTCCCCTTTTAAGCGGGTAGTACGAGGCCTTCGTTACGCTCTCGCTAGGCCCCTCCGGCTCGCCGTTTTATATCGTACTCCTTATCGTCTGTAATAGGGGTTAAGCTACTTAGCTATACTCTCGTAAGGTCGGTCTCTCCTACTTTAGTAATTAGGTTTACGTTACTTAGCCGCGCCCTTTCTCTCTATACCTTCTATACCTCCTCGCTTTAGCAAGGAGGGATAAAGGCTATTTATACTACTCTTTCGCCTCTTATATTTTAGAGTTACTACTTAGTTAAAGGGTTTGTTAGTCCTAGGGAAGCCCCTTGTAGGCTATCTCCCTTTACCGTACGCGTTAAGTCTGGGCTTTAATAAGGGGTCGCGGGCCTTGTTAGCCTTAATAGCTTTTATCCGGATCTCTATAGGTAACGCCCCTCCTTACTAAGGTAGGTAGGTTACTGGCCCGGGTACGCTCCTTAGTCGCTGGTTTTACGGATATTATCCTTTAATACCTTCCTGTATTATAACTTAGTAAGAACCCTTTATATAGGAGGTACTCGCTGTAATATTAAAGGGGTTCCGTTATAATATCTAAGGGTCTCTCGTGGTATAGCCTGGAGTTTCCTTACGTATTTACTACTTAGTCTGTCCTTATAGGGTTAGTTATCGCTACTACTTAGGGGTAGGATTTAAGGGTTATTTTCTCTATAGTTTCGCGGCCCTTTACTTTTAAGCGCCGCTAGTACCGCGGTCCTGATTACTTCCGTTACTCTTGCCCGATTACTAGGGCGTCCCTCCTTCTGGAAGTACCCCCGGGGATACTCGTTAAAGGGGGTTGTCTTTCTTACTTACTCGGGGCGGGTAAGCGGGTTAGGGGCGTACCTTTACCCGTTTATCCTACGTTAGGGGTGCTCTTACATCCCTTGTTCGCGTAAGTTACCTAATATCGCGTTTGGTAGGCGCTTTAGCGCTTATTTGCCTTTATTAGGCCTCTTACTCTTGCTTATCGTTGCCTCTAGGGTGCTTACCCTGCCCGTTTACTATAGGGTACCCCTAGAATTTAGCGGCGTAGGGTTCGTATATAAACCCCTATCCCCTCCTACTTTTTCCTCCTATCTTTCTTCCTCTCTTTAACTACCTCGCGCTTTATATAAGCCTTACTCCCCCTCCGCCTCTACTTTACCCTTTTCGTCTAATACTACCTTTATAGTCTCGTAGCGTTCTTTATCTACCCCCGCGCCGCCTCGTGGTTCTGGTACGTATTCCTTACCTTCTCGTTACTTCTAACTCTCCCCCCCTCCTCTTCCTTGCTTAGCGATCGTTACTTTAGATAGTTTAGCTTTACCGTTATTTACTACGCTTAGTTAACGGTATTACTTACTCCGTTAACGCTACCCTTCCCTTCCTACTACTTAGTTAGCTTCGCTACTACCGTTACTATTATTTCTACTATTAACGCTACTTTACTACTACTTTCGTCGCGGTTAGCGTTGCTCTGTTACTACCTCCGCTACTAGCGTTTATTTTTCTTTAGTTGTTAACCCGTCTCTTCTCTAGTACCTAAGCTCTTTACCTCCTCGTACGCCGCCCGCTTCCCGCGCCTAGTAAGCCTTCTCCTCTCTCCTTCTTCCCTTAAGTTACTATTAACTTACGTTCTCTTAACTTCTTTACTCGCCTTCGGCTCCCGCTTCCCGCGCCTTACGCCTATTCGTAGGTTCTCTCCTCCTTATCTCTTTACTTCTGGCTTTTACTAACCCGCTCGTTCGTAGCTCTAATATAGGCTAATCCGTTAAGAAGACCCTTAAGACCCCGTCTAGTCGGGGCCGCGGCCGTCCTCCCTATAAGCGTATTACTTTTACCGTATATTCCTAGTTTCGATTTTATAGCTTACTAACTACTTATACCTTTCGTTACAGGACTCCGATAACGATACTACCCCTCTAGGTTAGGTACGTAATCCGAGTTTACTCCTTTTACTACTTCGGCGTTATTAACTCCTTACGTTTCTAGGGCGAAAATAACGACGCCCTCTACTCTTAGCTTACATCTCTTAACGGCGGGGGTACGAATAGAGTATTCCCGGGTAGCGCTCGCGTCCCGACTCCCCTCCTAGCTAGCGAGCCTACTCGCGGCCTGCTTTCCGACCCTATCTATACTACCTATTACCGCGAGATTCGTAAGGATATCGTTCGCCGTTACTATAAGTAGGCTAGTCTCGGTATACGGTATACGCGTTACGTTAAAGTTTCCTATAGCTATTAGCCGGTATATATCCCCCTCCTTTAAAGCCGCGTCCTCGAAGCTTATTCTAACCTATATTATAACTACTTAGTCCTATTACTACGTCTTTCTTTAGATATATCGTCTAGCTTTAAGCCCGCTAGGAGACTACTCCTACGTCCGAGGTTACCGGTATCGTCGCCTAGGTCGTTATCTTTTATAACTAAGCCCTCCGCGCCTATAAGAAGTACGTCGCCGTATATAGTATAGTCGCTAGTCCCTCGATACCCTTCCGTAGTAATAAGGATACTATCGAGTAGGGTCCTACTAATACCGACGTTCTAAAGGAGATTCGCCTTAATAGTCGTTATATAAAGAAGATTATAACCGCGCTCGTAAGTATTCCCTAGGTTACTAGTTCGATACGTTCGATTATTAACTTATATTTCAGCTCCTCTCTCCTATTACTCCTAACCGTAAGGGTTCCGAGTTTAAGTAATTTCTAGTATATACTCGCCCTGCTCCCGCTATACTCGAATATTACTAATAGTCTACCCCGTAGCTATAAGTACCCGGCTCGGCTACTAGCTATAGTCTAGGCGGTAGGACTCCCTTACTAGTTTTTATTAGGCGGGCGCCCGTAGGTATAACGTAGGCGGTACTCGGGATAGGCTTAGGCTGCGGCCGGGATCTAGCGGGAAAGCTTTAGGAAATATCGGGGGTATTATAGGCTCGGGATAGGTTATAGCTAGGCGTATATAGGGTATATAAGGGGGTAGTTATCGCGGTAATTTCGTTAATTTTCTACTATATTCTACTATTTTTAGTACTACGATTGTTTTATAATTTTCGTATTTACTACCGGGGATAGCTACCTTAGCTATACTTTTACGTTATAATTTTAAAAAACGCCGACTAAGACTAGAAATTCCAATAGAAATAATTCTAATAATAATACCTAAACTCCTATCCCCCGAACGCCTTTCCCGTTACTTATACCCTACCGTACTATTAAACTATTCGTTTCCTTTTCGCCGAATCCTTTTTAAACTAAGTTATTTTAATCTTTTCTTTATACTCGCGTACTATATCCCCGTTACTTAGGTTTACCGCTGGCTCCTACGAGTCTTCTTCGCTACTATAGTCCGCTTAGCGAATAAGGTAGTATCTCCTACTCGCGGTACCCCTATACGCTAGAATTTCTTCTACCTCCTACTCCTACTTGCCGTTCTCGATATTTACCTCTGTTAAGTGCTTAAGGGCCTCGTTTAAGTTGCCTTTAAAGGGTTCGAGGAGCGAGACGGAGAATACGTCGTAAATTCGATATCTTTTAGGTAGGTCTAGCTTGTAAGCTATTCCTTTATCGCCTATAAGCTTTACTATTTTAAAGGGGCCTACGAATTTATCCGAGATTTTACCGCTAGGGTAGCGTTAGCGGAGGTACTTAGCCGAGAGCTATACCTATTATCCGGCCTCGAACGTTACTTTTATCCGGCCCTTATTGTAATACTTAGCTATAGTTTAGTTAACTTTTAGAAGGGCTTTTCGAGTTCGGACTCTCGCTT
The DNA here is from genome assembly GCA_030685255.1 of Podospora conica. Lineage (NCBI taxonomy): Eukaryota > Fungi > Ascomycota > Sordariomycetes > Sordariales > Podosporaceae > Podospora > Podospora conica. The sequence goes on from MU839490.1 coordinate 129,568, forward strand.
ATTCTATACCCTCGAGCCGGTTATACGCCTCGGGGACTTAGTATCGGTACTTAGGGGTTAAGTCTACGGGTATTCTAGGCTGGAACTTAAAAAGAAGCTTTGCCGGCGTAGTGTTAGTAGCCGAGTACTATACGTTATTATAAACGGATTCCGCTAGGACTAACCTTTCCGTTTAATCGGCTTATTCGCGGCCGTAAAATACTTGTAAGTAATACTCGAGTACCTGGTTTTACCGTTCCGTCTACTTATCCGTCTAGGGATAGTAGGCGGTACTTAAACGGCGTATAATATCCAGGTACGTATATAGAGTTAACTAGAACTTACTTGTAAAGAGGCTTCCTCTATCTAAAGTAATAGTAATAAGTAGTCCGAAATCCTTATAGATATCGTAGAATATAGCGTCTACGAACTTATTAGCGCTAAGGCGTTTACTCGTAGCGCGATAGCGGGCGTACTTAGTAAGCTTATCTACGATAACTAGGATAACGTTATAAATCCGGCCTATACGGGGATTGTATATATCTGGTAGACTTATAACGAAGTCGACCGTAATATCTTCCTAGGGGTTCGTTAGTACCGGTAAAGGCGTTAGGAAGCCGTAAGGTTTATACCTCCTTACCTTCGTTCTCTAGTATAAGTTATAGGCGTTAACGTAGTTACGTACCTCTCGAGTTAAGCCTAGTTAGGCCTAGTGTTTAGCGATAGCCCGTCGTATTTTATTAGCTCCGAAGTACCTTGCCGTCGCTACGTCGTAGTAGCTTTATAGGACCGCTTACCTTACGGATTCGGGGACGAATACGCGGCCGTAGTAGAAGATAGTACCCTTATCGTCCTAAGTCTACTTATCCTGCTGCTATCCCTCGTAGTTACTCTAGGTCTACTAAAGCGTAACGTCTTCCTATTATACCTTCCTTATAATATCTGTTAACGGAGTATCTAAGCGCTTATTAATAGCCCTCTTAATAATAAACTATAGTTTATCGTACTTCGCCTACTCTCCTATACCGTTTCCCTCCCTAGGTTAGGAACTCTCTAGCTCCCTCGCTAAGGTTAAGCTATCCTCTTGTATTTCGCTAACGGCCGTAGGCCCTAGACTAGAGCGACGCTCCGTCTCTAATACTTACTTAAGATTAGCTTCCTCGCGGTCCTCCTCGCCTAATAGCCTTCGCTATTACGTATACTTAGCTCGAAGCCTAGGTCTATATCCCTCGCCGTCCTTCTCTAATCCTGTTAGCTTAAGGTATTATCGGTCGTTACTATTATCCTTAAAGGGCGTACTCGTAAGCCTATTAACCTTTAGGCGGTACTCGAGAGTCGGAGTAACGTACGTACTCGCGTATCGGGCTGGCGGAGTTAAAGCCGTATCTGGTTTACCGGCTCCCCGGTACTCCTAACGCTTAATAGTACCCTCTTACTCTCTTTAGCCGCTACTCTAACCTTTCCTTAGGCCTTATAGCGCCTTTAAGGAAGCTTTATCGTAAAGGTTCGTATAGGTCTGTTTCTAATAGACGGGTAGTTCCTCGATTTCTACTAGCTTACTTACTCCCTAAGCTCGCCGTTCTCGGAGCTTTATTACTAAGTAGGCGTTTAAGCGGCTCCTATTAACCCTCCGGGGTCTTATTCCCTAGATAGTTATTACTATCGCTCCCTAAGGGTTTTGCTTCTTAAAGTATAAAGATCCTCCCTTTATAGCTTACTCGAGCTACTCGAGTAACGGGTACCCTTTATTAGCGTCGCTCGTAAATATTATAACTGCGACGTCTTTAGGTTTACCCTCCCTCGTATAGGTTTCCCTTTCCTTAACTACTCGCTCGATTTAGCTAAGTAGTAGGTAAGTCCCTTAGTCCTCTTAAGTAAAGATATCGTTATTCCCTATATAGTTTAGCCTACGTAAGAGCCTATCTATAGGGTTTAAAACGTTAGCGTAGTACTTAATTACGAAGTTATATTTAGAGAGCTCGTCGCTTTAACGTAGCTACTGAGGGGTAGGTTTCTTCTTAGTCTTTAGGAATTCTAGGTTTAGGTAGTTAGTTAAAACTACTACTAGGAAGGCGGTGCCTGTAAGGTAGTGTCGTTAGTACATAAAGGCGTCGATAACGGCGAGTAGCTCCTAATCGCTAACTACTTAACGTATTTCTTCCGGGGTTATTTTCCGGGATCGGTAGGTAACTAGGTACTATTTCCCGTTATTATATAGCTACGATAGTACTACTTTAACTACTCTCCTAGAAATATCCGTCTTAACTCTCGTTTATAAAGCCGGCTTAAAATATCGGAGGATAGGCTTACTCGTAAAGCGCTCTTTTAAGGCTCGGAAGGTAACTATCGCTTCGTTATTTATCTAGAAGAGTCGGTTACCGGCGGTTTTTAGGAGGTCCGTTAAGGGGCTTGTAACCTTTAAGTACGTAGTAATAAAGCGCCTATAAAACCCTACGAAGCCGAGGAATATCCGTATATCTCGGATAGTTTAGGGGTCCGGCTACTTATTAATAACGGCGATCCTATCGTCCTTTATCGCTACTCCTAAGGGGGTAATAATAAAGCCGAGGAAACTAACTTTAGTAACGTAGAACTTATATTTCTTCGCGTTAGTATAAAGGTCCTAGTACCTAAGCCGCTCGAGGACTTACTTAACGTATTTAATATAAGAGGTTTTATTAGGGCTATAGATTAGGATGTCGTCTAGATAGATTACGTAGATTATATCCGTTAGCCCCGCGAGCGTTTAGTTAATATAGGTTTAGAAGGTCCCTAGCGAGCCGGCTAGGCCTATAGGGAGTACCGTAAACTTAAAGTAGCCGTAGCGTATACGGAACGCTATCTTCTTTTTATTACCCTTTCGGATTCGAATCCGGTAGTAGGCGTCCTTAAGGTTTAGTTTAGTAAAGATCTTAGCTCCGGCGAGGCAATTAAGTATCTCCCTTACTAGGGGTAGAGTAGTATGGTTCTTCTTAGTAATGTTATTAAGTTTACGGTAGTTTACGACGAGCCGTACAAGGCGCTTCTCCCCTTTGCTTTCTCGCCGCGCCTGCTGGACTAGGGTCTCCTTCTTAGGTATAAAGAGGACCGTTACTCCGTAGGGGCTAGTAGACGGGCGGATTTAACCTAAGCTCTCGGCCTTTGTAAGCTACTCGCGTATTATTTCTAGCTCGTCTCGGTTTAACGTATAGATAGGCTCTTACGGCGGAGTTACTTTATCGATAAGCTCGATAGGGTACTCGATTATCTTCCCTCGATTTACGCAAGGAGCGCTTTTACGGACGAATAGGTCCTTATACTCCTGGTAATAGCTAGGGAGCTTAGCCTTAGTTGCTTCTTTATCTACCTCCTCGTTACTTTTAGGATCTAAATCTATTTCTCCCTCGGGCTAAGGTACTAAGGCGTAGATAGCGGGCTTAATAAGTAAGGCTATTATATAATAGGCGTATTTAAGCGCCTTATTATTATTATAGGCGGAGAGGTCGCCGGTACGGAGGCGGTAGCGCTACTTACCTATTCGTTAGTTAATAGCTAGGTTAACTAGCTTTAACTAGGGTATACCGAGTATAATATCGAAAACGTCGGTCTTAGCTAATACGAAGGTTATAAGTACCTTATACTAGATACCTTAGTAGTCCGTAGTACGTACATTTAGCTCGACTAGTCTAAGGCTTTCTACGGTAGATTCGGCGATACCCTAAAGGGTAGGTTTAGGGGTAATAAATATACCCTTCTTAGGCGGATTATATAAGTAGAGTTATAGGAGCTTTTCTAATATAGCTACGTTTATAATACTTACTTATAAGCCGTTATCGATAAACGCCTTATAGGGGTACTAGTCGTAGAAGACTCGATACTATAGGTTAATCTATAGGTTATTTTCCTTTATTAGAGTAGCTCCCCCGCGCCCTTAGCTCTCCTTCTTAAAGACTAGGAAGGTATTAATACCGCTTACAGGGTACTTAGCTACGGTATACCCCTTTTACTAGTACTTCCGGTATACGATAGTAGGGTAGTTAGGCGCGATATAGCCAGGTTAGTTATAGTTATAGTATACTCCTAGCGTTCGCTAGGAGCTAAAGCTAACTATATACGGCTTAGGGGTAGGGCATTCGTTAACGTAGTATCCGACTTACTTATAGTTATAGTAAGTAACTCCGGCTCCGTTCCGGGGCTAGGGTTATACGGACGTAGGGGTACTACGTACTAAAGTCTAGCTCTAGGGCTATTCCTGCTAGCGACGTATATCTTAGTTCCTCGCGTTACTACTAGTATAGGTAGGGTAGACGGTACTTATACTAGTTACGTTAGGGAGCTAGCCCCCGTTACCCCTTTGGCTACGTCTTCTATTAGAGAATCTAGGGGTCTAGGATACGCCCCTTTAACTTTCCTCTACGCGGCGAGCGAGGCTTATAAGCTACTACTAGGTCTCGGGGATATCCCTTTAGACCTCGATTACTTAGCGGATCTCTAGGCGGAAGCGGTTTAAGAGCCGTACTACGCGTAGCTCGTTGTCTTCGGGGCGTCCGAGCTTAGCCTTTAAGTTAAAGTATCGGTCCTAGAAGTCGGCTACGGTTTCGTTAAGCTTTTAGAAGGCCTTCTCGAGCCTACTAATAGCCGAGAGAATGCGGGTCCGGGGATCTAATAGCTTTATCTTTAGGAAGTCGATAAACTCTTACTAGGGTATAAGGTTAAGGTTAAAGCCGGGTTAGCGCTATTACTTACGTATATATTTTACCTAGGCGTTCTTTAGAGCCCCTTTAAGGTAGCTTACTATATACGTAACTTAGTCTCTGCTGGAATGTAAGTTAGTATAAATATAAAAGTTAGTCTTATAATCGTAGAGGAAATTATGGAGGGTAGTAAAGTCCTGCCTTGTATAGGTAGGGTAGATAAGAGTAGGGGCTTTAAAAGGGGCGCTTTAACGGGGTTCGAAGGTAGCCCTTATAGTAGTAGTCGCGGTAATAGGCGTCTCCGGACTAGTAACGGCGGCCGTAAAGGGGGCCGAGAGACTGTTAATAGTAGTAGTTAGGATGGCTAGTCTAACGGGGATAGTAAGTCGCTTAGGAGTAGGTTTAGCGGTATTATCTATAGCCTCGGTAGCGGCTTCCTCCTCTTCTAAGGTTCTTAATAAACCCCCTGTAACTTTTACTAGGGCTTTAGTAGTAGTCCGTAGGCGGTAATTAAGTCGTTTAAGTTCGAGCTAATCCTAAGCTTTTCTAAGTTAACGCTCGGCTACTTCGGTATACCTACGTACGTCGGCGAAGGGGTCCTTATCGGAAGAGGTTAACGAGTTAGGCGAGGGTTATTCGCTTTTAACCCGTATAGTATTCTCGTCGAAGTCTCCCTCGTAGTTAGGGTTAACTAAAGCGTAGCGGGCGTTAGTAGGTACTATTAAGCCTCCGCGCGCGCTACTCGTAAAGTTATTTTAGTCGATATCCGAGTCCTCGTAGATACTTTACTCGGTTTTCTTCTCGGTTATCTTCCGCTTATATTAGGTATAGCCTAGGTTAAGTAGGTAGGAAGACGTAGCTACCGAATTATCGTTAGGGGTAGTTAGGACTAACGAGATATCGGCGTCGCTATCGATAATATTATTAGTAGAGGAGTTCGTACTCTACTTAGGGGTAGCTACTTAGCGACGTATCTTAACTATCCTACCGGTCTAACTCCTATAAGTAAGGTAGAGAGTTTAATATATAAGGTAGAAGGAAAATATATACGTTAAAGTAGCTAGGACTAGTAAAGACGGGGCGTACGAGTAATAACTATATAAGATAGTAAATTAAACTCTAGCCTCCCCCTTTGGAAAGGGGTCGGCTATCCCCTATTTATACTTCTCTTAAGGGGCTCCTAGTATCCCCTCCCCTTCCTCGCTACTCCTAAGTTCCTCCGATAGTCCCCCTTCGTAGACGAGCCTACTTAAGGGTACCTCCCTTCCTTTATAGAGTAACTTACCCCCTCTATCTCTTCCTTCCCTAGCTATCTTGCCTTTCTTCGTCCTTCGTATTGTAAGCTGGTATTAAGGCCCGGAAGCGGTGCTCGGGCCTGTGCCGTTCTGGTATCCTTGTTGTTATGCCGTGGTGGTCGCTTTGGGTCGTCCGGATGCGGCAGACGGCTACGTCGCTGCCTTTAAGCGTGCCGTGGCGCGGGGTGGTGGCCTGAGGCCACCGCCCGCGCCCTTTGTGCGCCGCCTGGTCGCCCCGCGCGGTTGGCCCCGCGTCAAGTCCTGACACCCTTTTAGTTACTTTAGTGTAAGTCTACCCTTATAAAGTACCGTAGATGTAGTTAAAATAGCCTAACTAATACGGAAATAGGCGCTCCCGACCGTTCCAGCCGACCGAATCGATCCGACCGTTCTACGCGTACCCTCCGCCCCTATTCGCTATTATAGTACGTACTAGATTACCCCTCCTCCCTCCGCCTTTACTAATTAAGATCCGTAAGATACGTAAGAAGCGAACTAAGGCCGAGAGGGTACTTAACTAAAGCCTTTCCGCCGATAGGGAGCTCTATATAGCTAAGGTACTTAAAGTACTCGATATAGGCGGCGTTAGTATAAGGTAAGCTACTACGTTTTACGGCTTGGCTAAGTTAATACTATAGAACCGCCTAGGTAGTATAAAGCCGGCCTTTAAGGCTTAGGCTTACCGCTAGTATCTCTCCTTATTAAAGGAGTCCGCCCTAATCGATACTATTTACTAACTTAATACCTAGGGGTAGCCTATAACGATCGAGTATACTAAATAGCTTGCTAAAGAGGTCCTGCTGGCTAAGGGGGACTTAAAGCCTTTAGGGTATAACTAGTATCTTAACTTCCTTATTCGGTACCTAGAACTATATATACGGCGTACCCGTACCTTAGAATAGTCTCGCTAAAACGCCTAGACTAACCTCTAAGCCCTCCGTAGCTAGTTTAACCTCGTCGTAACTACTCGGCTTAAATATAATATCTAACTAGCCGACGAATATAATATAGACGAAAAGGGGGTGTTAAAAGGTATTAACGCCGCCGTTAAAGTCCTTATATCGAGGTAGAATAAGGAGGTAATAATAGTCTACCCCGGTAATAGAGAAAACATCTCTATTATCGAGTATATCTCGGCTATCGGATACTCCCCCCCTCCCTTCGTTATCTTTTAGGGGAAGACCCTTTAGTATTTTTAAACCTCGCCGGAAATCGACCCCGAGATACGCCTCCGTATATTACTAAAGGGCTAGACCGACTAGGAGATCGCTTTAAAGTAGTTATAGTACTTTAAGGCTTATACTTATAAGAGGACCGTTAGTAAATATCGGCTAATAATACTAGACGGTTACTTTAGCTACGTCTCTATAGAATTCGTTTAATTCTACTATAACTATAAAATCGTACCCCTTTACCTCCCCCTTTACGTTACTTATCTACTTTAGCCCCTAGTATAAAGGGGTTCGAGATTAAGGAAGATGGATCGCTGCGACAGCTTTACGATGCCGAAAAGATACACTAATAGTATTACATTAATTAAACCTTACAGGAGCAAGATTCCTTAATACGGCCGCTAAAACGCCACTATCCTATAGGCTACATATCGCTACTAAACCGTCGTCATATCGTAGTCACTATATACTCGTAGCTCTACTCCACGCCCGTATATCAGCTCCGCCCGTAGCTCTACTCTATACCTAAAGGTTAGCCCCGTAAACTATAATAATTTATCCCTCCTCTAGATCGCTATCCCTAACGATAAATATATTCGCAAAAACTTAAACCAACTCGTTTATAGTACTCCGCCTTTTCGTTACCGTATTAACGCTAAAACCGTCCTAATTAGGAACATATCGCGACCTACCTTATAATCGTAGCCGTAACTTTTTTTACTATACTCTATTACAAAATTTTCTTCTAGTCGTAGTATAAAAATTTTCTCTAGCTATAGTACCGTTTCTCGACTATCTCGCTTCCTCTTCTCCTTAGCCGCGATTACGTAACCGTATCTTAATACCGCTCTTTACTTAATATTCTTTCTCGTTATTAACCTCCTTCTTTTCGTTACTATATTAGGACTTTATTAAGACCTTCTCGCCGAGGAAATACGTATAATCGTCCTAACCTATATAACTTACTTCTATAAGGCTATTACCTATACTAAGGAGACTAATAATCTCGTCGATCCTATCTACGAGTTCGGTAGTAATAACTCGTCGAGTCGGTATAATTATTACTAACTAAATAATAACTCGTATACTATAGTTCGTATTTTCCTTTAACGATAATAGGCTTTTTATTAATAAAATAGTACCTAAGTAGTTACGGGGATTAATAGAAACTAGTACGATTTACTAATCCTAAATAACCTTGTTATTTAAATAACGACCCGCGATAATAGTAATAAGGACGATAGTACCTAGTTCTCTTTACCCGAGATATACGATCTTATTTAGGTATCGATTTAACTCTACTATATCTTCGAAAACGTAAAGAAAATATACCGAAATAGCTACGGCCTAGCTAGTCCTACTAAGACTCCGGTTATATATTATCCTATTCTTTCTTACTAGCTTTTCGGTACCGATTCTAACTTACTCTTTATAAACTATATACTATATATATATCCGCCTTAATACTACTTATACTTAGGCTTAGTACGAGTCTTACCTATATCCTATTCTTACCTATCCTATCTTCGATAGTAAGGATAAACCTATATATTTTCCTCCTTATTTTACTAGTAGTTTATTACTAACTCGGTACAAAAACATCGTCGCCGCTATTTTATTCGATTTACGCGTTCCGTTAATATATAGGACTATAACGGTCTGCTATATCTCGAGCCTAGTATAGTAGGATATCCTACCTAGACTATAGTAAAGCGCCGCTTTATTAATATCGTTAAGGAGGTAATTATATTTAAGTTCGACTTTATTTATTATAACTAGCCTACTTCTATAGTTACCGAAATTATTAAGGATCGTTTCTCGAGGTAGTTTTAGCAGATACGATTTCCGTAGCTTTAAAAAACTACTTTAGTATCACTTCTTTTACTATAAGCTATTATTTCGCTACTCGCTAGGTTAGAATAACGGAATAAGATATTCTAATACGATAATAGAAAAAGGGCGAATAGGGAACGACTTAGTAATAATTTAAAGATAAATCGGTTTATAAGGATATCTAGGGATATATATTAGGGAACTCGGGTATCGAGGTGGATATAATAGTTCTTAGAGTTAACGATAATATTTCTTTAGGGTCGAATCGCTCTTCTTAAACTTAAATAAATTTCTTTTACCGCTACTTTTCTTATAGTAATTTCTCTTAAACTTTACTAATAACTTTAATATATTCTTTAGGTCTACTCTTATTACCTATTAGTTATATTCTAACGGCTATCCTATTTATTTTACTAGGAATATCTCTTTACTACCGATTCGCCGCTTATCCCTTACTTCTTCGACTTCCTATTCTTTATTATTAGCTAACTTAGGTATCGGTAGAGGCTCTTCTTCTTTATAACTATACTATAGCTCTAAAAGGGTAACAGGGAAAATATTATATAAACGTAAATATTAGGTAGGGAGATATAACCGATATACTAACAAACCGACTCTATCTAAAATTCTAAAGGGACCGATAAACTTAAGGCTTAACTTAGCGTAAGGAGCTTTTAGCCGAAGGTTTTTAGTTAATAGTATAACGAGCTAGCCTTTCCTAAACTCTTACGGCTTATACTTACGATTATAATATCGCTTCTAACTCTTAATAGTATACTCCTAATACTCGATTAACTTAGTACGAATCTTTATTAATATATTAAACCTTTCGGTCGTAGTAAGTACTCTCTCTTTTAACGAATCGTCCCCGACTTACTTATAAAATAACGGAGTATATCCTATTAATACCGTAAATAGTATAATTCCGGTCGTCGTATTTTTTAATAAGTTATATACGAATTATACTTTTAGTAGGAGGCTTAGCTAATTAACTTACTCGTCGTCGTAAAATACTCTTAAGTAGTACTCTAATATCTAGTTTATCCGCTCTATTTACCTATCGGTTTAGGGGTAAAACGCTATCGATAATCTCCTTTTTATCTATAAGATATAGTATAGATTACTCTAAAATTAGCTAGTAAATACTAGCCTTTTATTACTAATAATACCTTTAGGTACTCCTCCTTTCTTATACTCGATCTTATTATAGAATAACGTTACTAACTCTTAACTTATAATTCTACTTAATACTACGAAAAAATGTCCTATCTTCGTAAACCTATCTATAATTACTAGAATCGTATCTATTTTATTACTATTTCGCTTATAAGTCGGTAGGAGTCTAGTAATAAAATCTATAGTTAACTCCTAGTATAGTCTTATAGGGATCGGCAAAAACTATAATAAGCCGTAGGGCCGGTATCTCTTAGTTTTCCTTAACTAGTATATATAATAATCCCCGTAATAGTCCTTAACGGATTTTATAATATTATCCTAAAAGTATTTTCTTTAGATATATTCTAAAGTCCTTTCGGTACTAAAATAGCCTACTAATAGATCGTTATAGTAGATATTTAGGATTTCCTACTTAATAGATTCCTCTACTAGTATAAATAACCGTCCTTTGTAGAAGAGCTTACCTCTATTACCTAATAACTATACCGTCGAAATACGATCCTTTTACTTACTTTTTAGCTTCTTAATAATAGACTATATCTACTTATTATTCTTTTACAACTCTAAAACCAAGTCTCTTATAAGAGAACTCGGGTAGGGGTCGGAGGTATCCTCTTTTTCGGCTATAGCTTTTACTACCCGATATAGGAGTATTTATCCTCTACTAAACTATAGTTTAGGATCCTTTTCGCCGCCTTTTCGCCTATTAGAAGATAGCGAATATATCTTAACTAATAGTCGTCTTATCTAAGCTTTCTTCTTTACGAATCTTATATATATACTCTATACCTTTACTATCTTATTCTATAGTACCGGTAACTAGTTAAACTACTCTTCGAGGCCTTTATCTTAATAATTAGGTCTTCTCGAAGGGGTATCGGCGGGGTTTTGTCGACCGGGCTAGTATTTAATATAGAAATCGTATCCGGAAAGGTATATATACTATCTTACTTACCTCTTATTTAACCTCTTTAAATCTATAAAGCCTTATAGGTTATTATAATCCGAAAAGATAACGATTTACTCGCGATTCCCTTCTAAATAGGAACGCTATTACTTAAAATATTCTACGATTGCTATTAACTTTTTATCTACTACTATATAGTTTAATATAGCTTCTTTAAACTTAGAAGACTAAAATATAATAAGATACTTCTTACCGTTATCTCCTTTTTATAATAAAATCGCTCCTATCGTATAATAAGAAGTATTAGTCTTAACGATAACAGGCTTTTTAGGATCGAAATACTGTAAAATAGAAGTAATAGTAAATACTTTCTTTAAAAGGTAGAAACTTATTAGCTCTTCGCCCTCTAATCGGTACCGACCCGGCTTTTTTTTATTCTTTATACCTAATAGTATTCGATATAATAGTACTATAATTATTAAGAATCCGTCGATAAACCGCCGATAGAAATTGTAAAAGCCGATAAAGACTTAGATATTATAGAAGGATTCTAGCTTTAGCTACTCCTCGATAGTACGAACTCGTTCCGAATTAATAGCGAGACCGTCCCGCCTAATAGTATAACCGAGAAACTTAATATTATCTTCGTAGAAGTCGTACTTCTTTAGGTTATAGTATAAGTTTACTTCCCTTAGTCGTTATATAACCTAACGAATATACTCCGTATAACTCTTACGATCTTTCGAAAAGATAAGGATATCGTCGATATATACCGTATAAAAGATATCGGTAAGGCCCTTTAGTATATTATTAATATAGTTTTAGAATATCGTTCCGGAATTTATTAACCCTATAGGTATAACGAGGAACTTATATAGACTATATCGTATATAGAACGCCGTCTTTTACTTCTCGCCTTCCTTAATACGGATTTTATAATAGGTATCCTTAAGATCTAGCTTAGAGAAAACTTAATATCCGCTAGCGCGATTAAGGATCTCCGAAATAAAGGGGAAAGGGTACTAATTCTTAATTATAATCTTATTAAGATCGTAATAATCTACTACTAACCTTAACGTTTTATTCTTCTTTAGTACGAAAATAATAAATACCGCTACTAAACTTTAATTCTCTCTTATCTATCCTCTTACTAGGTTTTTATTAATATATTCTTCTAGTACTTCTAACTTAACTTTTAATAACTAGTATAAGCTATAATAAGGAGAGTCTTTCCCGTCTATTAATTTAATTCTGTAATCTAAACTTTAATAATACGCTAATATACTAGCTTTCCGTAAATCGAAAACATCTTTAAAGTTATACAACTCTTTCGGTATAATTTCTTTAACGTTTATAAAGCTTTTCGTCTCTTCTTCGTTACCTAGTAAAGAATAATCTAGAACTTTAGGATAGGGAATTACTATATATATTCTTAGCTTTCCTCGATATAACTTTAAAAACTTTCTAGGTTTCTCTACCCGAATTAATACCGTAGTAATAGCGAACTACTACTTATTTAATTTCGGAAAGAGAAGGATTACCTCCTTACTTAAGGTAAGTACTTTTAAAATTACTAGTAATTCTCCTTTTTCTTCTTCTCTTTTAAGCGCCGTATAAAAAATAGTTAAATAACGCGTAATACTACGATTATTAGATAAACGTAATAGAACTTTATATATACCGAAATTTTTATAAACGGCTCCGTTAAAGTACCGAACCTATAGTAATTTCTTAGCGATTCGCTTAAGGGAGTAACGTTCTGTAAATAACCGACTAATAATATTAATCTCTATATATAAATCTAAATTAACCGTAATCTTTAAATTAGATAAAATCAGTATAATATTAGAATATATATATAAGCTAACTACTACCTTAAACTTCTTATCCTTATCGTAGCCGAATAAAGACCCTACTCGTTTCCCTAGCGATTCGGTCCTAATCTACGAGAGGATTAACCTCGAAACCCTCCTTATCCGCCTCGTCTTTAACTATTACCTTATACTTAACTACCGCTTCGAGCAGGGTTATTATTTAGATATCTAGGAGCGATATACCCTTAACCGCCGTAGGTATAGTAAGTAATATTACTTTTACTACTACCTTACTTTATTCTACCTTATCCTATCCGCGGATTATAACTACAATAACCGAAAAAGGACGGATTCCCTTACGAACTAGTACCGCTCTACTACTTCTTATATATCTTAACGATATCTTTCTAGAACTTAGCTATAGTCCAAACTCTCTAAGCCTATTAGACTATACTTTCGCGGTTCTCTAGGTAAGTATTATATTAATAAAGCTTTAGATAATCGCGAAACTCCGGATATAATTTAATAAAGAACCGACTAGTATAATCCTTTTCGCTTTAACGGGGAAATTATACTTCTAAGCTCTCGAGAAAGCTATAAAACTATTACGGGAATTAATCGATCTTCTAAATTACAGCTTTAAGATTCTTTAATACTATAAAATCCTTATTACTAATATCTAAGACTAGCTGTAAGGTCTATCTTTCAAAATAATCCTAATCTTCTTTAATAGATATCTCGCCTTCGGCTTATATTATATCTCGATAGCTATACTAACGTATATAGATAGATAACTCTATATACTCGAGAGCGAAAAGGATTCGATTTACTAGTAAAACGAATTTATAAGGATTGCCCTTAAATACTCGATCGAGATCTTAGAGCTAGTTTTAGCGATACCGAAATATTATTTAACCTATAAACTTAACTATATTCTTAATCTTAATAACCTTATTCTTATAGTTATTATATTCTAATTTATCGCCGTTTCGCGACCTCTTTAAATAAGAAGTTAATAATATTACGGAAGTATTTAAACCTAATTATCTCTCCAAATTTTTCTCTTTCTAGCGAACGCTATCTAATTACTTAAGTAGATTAATACGCCTTTATAGATAGGCATATACCGTTTCTAAAGTAAGCTACTCCTCCGTAGAAGTAGAAAGGCGAAATAGTAGCGATTCGATAGTTTATCGAACTAAACGTATTAGAGACTAAGTCCTTTCAGTCTTATTAAATACAGAAGATAGCCTAACTACTATTAGTCCCGCCGGAATAACTAGCCTACTCGATACAGGAGCTATCTTAGTTAATCGAAGGGAGAAGGTTTAAAAAATTGTAAAGGGGTTCGAGATTAAGGAAGATAGATCGCTACGATAGCTTTACGATACCGAAAAGATATACTAATAGTATTGTATTAATTAAACCTTACAGGAGTAAGATTCCTTAACACGGCCGCTAAGGCGCCACTATCCTATAGGCTACGTGTCGCTACTAAACCGTCGTTATATCGTAGTTACTGCGTGCTCGTAGCTCTGCTCCGCGCCCGCATGTCAGCTCCGCCCGCAGCTTTGCTCCGCGCCCGGAGGTCAGCCCCGTGAACCATGACACCTAGATTTAGTTTACTTTACCGTCCTCTAATAGTAGTATAAAATAAAGGTTACAAGTTACTTACTTTTCGGCGCTGTAAGGGTTAATAACCTTTAGTTTCTCTAGACTTATTAAAGGGTCCGTTCCTATATCCCTAGAATAAGTACTTCTATATAAAGGGTAGTAGGGCTTTAGCCTTTTAACCCCGAAAAGGTTCTGGATACTATAAGGCCGGCGGTACGGCCGAGTCGTCTAGAGGTTTAGGGATTGTAAACCCCTAAGCTAACCCTTAAACCGACTTCGACTCCTAAGCCGACCTCGACCCTTAAGCCGGCCTCCTCCCCCTCGGCTAATACGGATTAACTACCTACCTTTAAGGACCCTACTTTAGGTAAGATAACTAGTTTGTTAGAGTATAGATCCTTCTCCGAGATAAGTACTTCCGATACTTCCGGCTCTAAGTCCGGCTCCGGCTCTAAGTCCGGCTCTAGCTTTAAGGGGTCGACTCTTTCGAAGACTAGTTCCGAGGGGGCCTCGGAAGCCGCTATAGTAAAGGTAAAGGTAGATAAGGAATATACCGCTTAACGTATTCTAGCTTTCCGGATCTACTAGTTAACGACTAACCTTCTTACCGGAGAGGATATACTTCGCCGCCGGCGCTATAAAATTAACCTCCTTTCGTCGACTTACCTTACCTAACTAGCTTCTAACGTTATACTTTCCTCCGTTAATAAAGCCTTAGTTAAAAAGGTAACTTCTACTAAAAGGAAGAAGGCTATTAAACGGAACTATAGCTAAGCGAAGAAGCTTATAGTTACGGTATACGAGGAGCTTAAGGCTAAAAGGGAGGCTATCGTAAAAGCCGTTTAGTAAGTTAAGCGAGGGAAGTAGTTAGTCCGAGATATAGCTAGATAGTAGAAAGAGATAGCTAATACTATATTTTACTTTAAGATAAAGCTTTATAAGTAGGCTACGGTACCGAAGACCCTATACGCGCCGAAGAAGTCCGCCCTTATACCCCGGACGCCGATAGCGACGACGCCGGCGCCGAAGCGTTCCGGCCTCTTCTAAGAGGCGGAGGAAGATAAGCTCCGGCCTCTACTTAAGATCCCTTATAGTACTAAAGTCTAGGTATAGAAGGTTGTAGCGGTAGAGATAGCGATAGAGTTTAGTCTTTTTAATTAATATTTAAATAGCTTTACTTTTCCTTTATTTATTTAGTCTCCCCCTTTCCTACCCTTAAGTCTTATCTTTCCTTCTCCTATCTCTTAATACTATTACTATTAGTAATAATAGTACTAGATTACTTACCCTTAGCTTTACTTTATACCTAAGCTAAGGCCTCTCCTTCTTACTAGGTCCTGTATATACTTAAACGGCTGTTAAGACCTTCCTATCTTCTATCTAGATCTAATACTATATATATAACGGCCTTCCTATCTTTAACTACTTATTTAACGACCCTACGGCTATACTTACGAACCTAACTAAAATAGGTACTATTACGAGTAAGAGATAGTCTAAAGGGAACCCCTAGCGAAGAGGGGAGGCGAGGGATAATACGGTATTTTTCAAAGGGGGTAAAGTACTCCGAATCGGGGAAGTTAGCCGTAATAACTGCGTCTGTATAAGCCAAAACACCAAAACCAACTATCGCGAGATACTGGCCTACTTACAGACGACGTTAATCTCGCCGAGGAAGTACTTTGGCATAGTGGTGGCGGTGATGTTCAGAAATGCGTAACAGGTGTAATTTTTGGTGCGGGGGCCATTTTGTGACATTCGCTTAATTCAATGCCAAGAAAACGCCAAGGAAAAGGTGGCCGGGGGCACTGTTTGGCCAGACAACAGGTGAGCCACGGTATCTTGGAGGGCCGGTGGCAGGCCCGCTGGACCTCTTGGTAGACGGGCCCGGCCAGTCGGGTGTTTGTGCTGTTCACGGCTTCTTCCAATCCCGCGAGGCGAAGTTGTCGTCGAGGTGCGTAGGCGCGCGGGGGGTCGTTGGCCGTGTTTGGTTCGTCGTCGTCGTCGTCGTCATCAGCCTTGTGTGTCGACAAGGAGCACAGAGAAACAGCTTGCCGCCGTCAAGGTGGATAGCAATCCATCTCAACTTTTCATGAATGCCTCACCCAGAATTGCAGTCATTGCAATCGCACTCTTGCTCAGATTAGATTGGCGAGACCTCGCAGGCCATGGCCACGTTCAGGAACGATCAAAGTCGGTTGCGCAGGGACCAATCACGACTCAGCATGTCGGCGGGAAGGAGGGGTGCAGGGGGTCACAGCACAGTCACTTTTTTGTCGCTTGGCGAAATGCCAAACACAACTCTGCGACACGCTCGTCTCAGACTCTCTCCTGAGCCTCCTCCGAGGTCACGGCCAAGCACCAGCGTGCTGGACCCTTGCTGGCCGCTGCCGCTCGCCACTGCACCTGGAGTCGTCTCTCTGCGCTCTGGCGAAACGTGCCCGAGCATCGCGCCTCTGCAGTCCCCACCGCGGGTGCTGCTCAACCGCTGGCACTGTCGTCGACGTCCCTGTGCGGGCGGACAACCCAGTCGCCGAGCCAGGAGTCGCCGTCGAGGTATCACGGTATCGCGGTATTTGCCCTCGCGGCCGTTTCGAGACCACCCCCAGCAACCCTTGGCCCCCCCCCCCGTCTCGAAGGCTGCCGCCTCGGATCATGGATCGCTCGCCGAGAGTCATGGGTATCTCATGCTCCCATTTAAGACCACAGTCCCACAGCCTCCCTCATGTTTCCCCCTCCTCTTGTGTCATCTCTCTTCTCAGTCGCCTTCTCGTGTGTGTGTTCGCTCTTTTCTTCCGGTTGATCCATTCTTTTCATTCTCATACACTTCACTTCGATCGAGCAGGGACTCGCAGGCTTTCGCCCCTTTTACACACCATCCAGTCGGATATACCACCATAAACGAAAAAGAAATCGGGTCGATAATTACGAACACCACCACACACCATCAACATGAAGTTCTCGACGACGTTGTCTCTGGGCGTGGCCCATCTGGCGGTTGCAAAGTCGGTTCATAATGTCGCTCCGGTCGCAAAGAGGAACGTGGCCGTCGTCAACGGGGTCTCGGCGTCGCCCGTCGATCTCCAGCGCCTGCAGAGCTTGCTCGGTCTCAACCCAGGGAGCGGCGTCTCTGTCAACTTCCTCTGGGTCAACCTCGGCGGCGGCCAGGCGACGACGGTCCTCAACCAGGCCCAGACCGTGACCGTCACCCAGACCGTGGCCGGCGCCGCTGCCACCCCTCCCGTGGCCGGCAACCCCGGCGAGGTGGCCGCCTCCCCCACCCTCGTCCCCGGCGGCGGTGCTGGAACCCCCGTGGCTCCCGGCACCGGTGCCACCCACAGCGTCACCGTGGGCGGACCCCAGGGCCTCTCGTTCAACCCCCAGGTCCTCCGGCCCGCCGTCGGTGACACGCTCATCTTCACCTTCCTGAGCCAGAACCACACCGTCACGCAGTCCGCGTTCGAGACCCCGTGCGATCCCCTCGCCGGCGGCATGGACTCCGGATACCAGGCCAACCCCAACAACACCGTCAACCCTCCCCCGCAGGTTGCCATGCAAGTCATGGTCAACACCCCTCTGTGTAAGCCCCCTCCCAACCACCCCCCACCATCAAACCGCTCCTAACACCGTCTCCAGGGTTCTACTGCCGCCAGGGTCCCCACTGCGGAAAGGGCATGGTCTTCTCCGTCAACCCCACCGCCGAGAAGACGCACGCCATGTTCCAGGCCCTCGCCATCAGCCAAAAGGGCCAGGGCGGCGGCAGCGCCATCACGGGCGGCGCCCCCGCCGCCGCCGCTCCCCCCGCCGCCGGCGCGCCTCCCCCGGCCGCCGGCGCCGTCGCCTCGGGCACCGCCCCCAACGGCGCGCAGAACACGGGCTTCGTCCAGGGCGTCGGCACCCTCGACGGCGAGGGCAACTGCCAGTGCGTCGTCTCGTGCCAGTTCAACGGCGACTTCCCCGTCGCGGCCCAGGGCGCCGGCAACTTTGGCGGCCTGCCCGGCGGCGTGCCCATGGCTGCTGCTGCGCCCCCGGCGAGGAGAGTCTAAGACTAGTACCCCTATTCTTTTCTCTTTGGTTGCTGGGAGGTGTGGAGGAAGTTTTGGGGTGGTGACCATTTTAGACATGGGAGCGACGCGTGGGGAGAGGGCATGATGGGCACGTACATATCTACATATCTAGGGTTGTAACAGACCTGTATTGGATCCTCTGGGGGGGAAAGGGAGTTGGTTCGGCGGCGGCGGCGGCGGCTGGCGGCTGGGAGATAAATTTGTGCGGTTGTTGTGGCTGGGGCTTCGAGGCGTGTTCCTCCCCCCGCGCCCGGTTTCTCGACTTTTTTTTTTCGTTTTCATTTACAAACTTATTATATTACCCCATTTTTTTCGTCGATTCATGCGTCTGTCTGCTGTGGTTGGTGGATGGCCTTGGAGTCTTGTGTCGAGGGTTTTTGTAATGGTCGGGGAGGTGGGGATGGTATGCTTGTACAGAGTATGGGATATTGAGAAATGAAAGTGTAAAAGATGAGGAAAATGAAATGACAGTTTGACAGAATGATGGCTTGGTTTCGAAGATGTGTGTCGTGTCTCCCGTCTCCTTGACTGGAAAGTTTCCATGTCAGGGGTGTATCTGGGCGGTTCCTATATCAAGGATAAGGACTGACAAAGGGGGAGCTGCGCCGGAAGAGCTGCTCAACTCCGGCACCACGGTCAATGAGGAAGACGAAAGACTCGTACATCCTCTAAGTATTGTGGAGGAGAAAACATCCCCGGTTATATACCTGGCACCTTATGTTTAGACTTATTTCTTGGAGCTTGACGGGGCAACGTGGATGGATGTTCGATTTTGGATTGGTGTTGCGTTTATCACTACCTGGTTCCAATCCTTTGTCTCACATTGTATCCCTCCCCCCGCTACTGAGCCATTGTTTTCCATGGCGACGTGATACCGCGGAGGTGTCATGATGGGCGAGGTATAAAATCCGGGCGCCAGGGGTAACTAATCTCTTTCCTGGGGATAGGATCCCGAGGTCAGTTCGAAGAAAATGTGTGTGAGAGGGCCATTTCTCTCTTGGGTTTATCCACAGGTCTTTGACGCTGCTGGAACCTTCGTCACACGCAGCCTGTCAACTGATAGGCTACACGATAAAGAGTCCTGCTGTGCATAAGTTGTAGAATGATGCCCCCTAATACCTCAACATCAAGTCCAACCTTCGAGTGCTGGGCCGACACCCATGCCACGTTTTTCACAGCCATAGCCACACAATAGGGAATAGACGGCGCTGGGACCATCGATCTTGGTATTCCCAAGGGACTGTATCCTCAGCCTCCCCTCTCCATATATGTATAAAAATATACGTGGACAAAAGGCAAAACAACGGAACCCCAAGCAGCGGCGGCCACGCTCATGCTCCTCGACCCACCCAGTATGGTATCCTTCTCTTATCAACGACGCCATGCTTCCATGATACTCCAAAAATCAAGGCAACAGCACAACCCTGTGTGTTGCCATGCTTCCCGCGGTCCCGTCTCCTGCCAGTGATGTCGCCCCGCCGTAATGATCGAGTGTACGGATAGGGTATGGCGTTGGGCGGAGCGGCGGTGGGCGATCGGTGACGACGATCGGTCATTTCTTCGCCGCAGCGGCCTCCTCTGCCCTCTTTGCGTCGGCTGGAGTTTGAGCAGTCAGCCGGTCTGTTCGTGGAAGAGGAGAACGGGGAAGGGGGGCATACCGGCAGCCTGCTTCTCCCTCATCTTCTGGGCGGCAATTTCCTTGTCACGAGCGAGTTCGCTTCCACTCTTTGCGTTGCCCTTCTTCTGTGTGCGTGTTGGGGACAGACCCCGGATGTCAGCAATCCTCTCTTGGTGTTGGGCTGTCCCCGCGCCGCCGGCACCGCCCTTCCCCGCCGCCGGTCCCGTGGACGACATTCGGAACCGGTTGACTGGGGGAGGGCGACGTCGGGTCGGCTATCCAGTCGGGTGGGTGCGAGGACGGTGCGCTTATGAGGGCGTCGCCGTCGTCGGGTTGGAACGGCTTACCATGGCGGCCATCTTTTTCTGGTTGGCCTCGCGGGCCTTGTCTCGCTGGTTGCCGCGCGCCATTGTGTCGATTAGGGTGGAGTTAAATTAAAGTAGTGGCGGTTGCTCGCGGGAGAAGGATAGGTCGTGGTGAAGCAAGAAAAAGGTCGAAGGAATGTTGACTGCTGGTGAGGCGCCCCTCTCGGGAGATGGTGGTGGTCAGCTTCTTCGTTCGAGGCGGTGTTTGCCGGCTGGGTGCTGAAAGTCCTCGTTTCTAGGCGCTTCCACTCCACTGTCAGGGAGGGGACAACCCCGCCAGGGCGCCAGGGACCAGGGCGGCGGCCCGTGTCCAATCAGCCTCGCTCAGCTCAGAGTTTGCCGCTACGCGCGGCTGAGTGCCGTGCGGCTATTTTGCCGACGGCCGGCGGGCGGCTGTTGACCACTGCAATCTCATGGAGGGCAATCGATGGCCATCGGTTTCGAATTAGCACGCGGATAGGCGCCAGGCGCGACTTTCGCGTCTTGTTCGCCGTTGTCCATTACGTCTTTTCCAGGTTGTCCTCGGGAGGGAACGGCCTGCAGACCGGGTGCAGATGCAAAACTCCCGTCATTTGTCACGGACCAGGGATTTAGTATTGAGGATGTTGTATTTTGCCATTTGATGCGTTGCCATGAAGATATCCAGGTTTGGCAATGTTCTAGAGTCCTGTCATGGGGTTTAGCCGCATTGCTGCTTTCCTCTTGACCTCTCTGCCGGACGATCCTTGGCGAAGCTCATGGGTCGACTTTGGTCTTCATGTTGGCATTTCAAATTCCGGGAGTGATGCTTCCAGCGTTCGACTGAAAGTTGTGGCCTCGATGCTCTTTTCTCTTAGCGAGCACTTCTGGATATCCCAATTCTTCATTTGAACCTGAACCTGGAAGTTGTCTCCAGTCGAGGATGTTGCCAGGAGAAGCTCACCAAGTCACGTGGGCACCACCAAATCCTCACAAGAGAACCACCTCCCACAGAAAAACTCGAACACCACCCAAAAGAAAGAAAAGGAATTCTTCTGGTCCAGGTGCAGAGACTTTAACAGAGGCACCAGACTCTGTCGCGAGGCTAAATCGACCTGAAACGGTGCTTGCTCGAACTGATGGCTGTGGGCCAATCGTCGGATGTGCCCCACACAAACTTGACGGCCGCTTTCCTGTTCCGAGCAGCTTCCCCAATGCATCACCACCCACTTCGTCGTCGATGAGGAATGGCCCTGGTTTTCCAGAACAATTGGACGACAGCGATCTGCGCCTGCTCCTATGCGCTGGCACCAGACCATCGCGCGCCCACTGATCGTCGTGCTCCCACGCTCCATCGTCCTCGACGGCCACTCCACGAGGCCTGCTCGAATCGGATCCTCTTCCCCGCGCGTGCTCAGCACCGCGATGCCGCGTCTGGAGCCTCAGTTCTTGCCAGGAGCCCGGGTGCCTGCCGAGCATGGCATGACCCCCGCATCGCCTTGTGTCTGGAGACCGAAACGGGGAGTCGAGCAAGAGACGGCCGGGCCTGTCTCGTCGTCGGCTCTGTCCACCGTCGGGCCTGAGACGAGTCCAGCGCCTACGGGATGATTGGCCAGAAGACAAGGGAAACATCGTGCCCAATGCGAAACCTCGTCCCAGACGGACCATGAACCACTTCGTGGGCACGCTGGTCCCTGGTCCAGGTCCTGGTCCATGTGCCTTGTTTCCCGGATCCTATTCTGGGGCAGCAGACAATCGACCGCACCTCCACGAGCCCAGCCTTAAAGGCACTTGTTTCCGCTGACCTTTCACACCCGGTTTGTGACCCTCTCCTCCTCCAGCAGGGCTCCCATTGTGCTATTCAGCCCAACAATGAGAGTGACCAAGCCCATTTAGTCCACTTCCTTTCTATTGTTCGCCCTTTTCCATTGTCTACCCACACGCCTTTTGGATCACCAACACCATAACTTGTCGAAATAGCCCTCCTCATCTCTCGCTTCTTCTTCTCTCCCTCCAACCATTTCCTCTCCGCGAATCTGCTAGCCAGACCCCATCCCGAATAATCACCACATCTGCAGGCAGTTGGCTTTCGTATCTCTCTCTTTCGATCCTCGTAAGTAGCAGCGTCCGCCCAAATCCTTCACCTCGGCGATTCTTCTAACACCAGAGCAGACCCTCACACAGAACCATCATGTTCAATTTTGCCCAAAACTCCAAGGTTCGGGGCTCCGGCCACCTGGTCCTCAATGCCCTCCGAGCATTCACCATCATCGGGCTGGTTACCGTCATGGTGTCATGCTGGGCCATGATTGTCATGTCCGGGTTGACCAAGCACTTTGACTTCTTCGACACCATCACCCACTTCTTCATCTTCGCCATCGCCGTCTTCCTCGTCATCTCCGAGGTTGGCCTCTTCAAGACATACTTCCACAACAGCTGGCCCGTCCTGGGACCGGATCACTCGCTGGTCTGGCTCGGTCTCGCCTCGGTCATCATGGGCTGCTCGCTCCTCGGTGACCTCGTCAAGCCGGCCTTTGAGATGGACAACCTTGGCCTGCCCCTGGGGCGGCTCGTCATGGCATCGGGCATCTTGGCCATCACCTTTGGCGTCTTCAACATGGTTGCCTCGGTCATCTTCCGCGACGGCGAGAGCGGCATCACGGCCCGTCAGATCCGCAGCCACGGCAACCTGGCCCCGAGCAACAAGGAGGCGGCGTCGGCCTACGACTCCAACTCGTACACTTCCTACGGCGCCCGCGACAACCACTCGCAGCGCAGCGCGTCTTTGCGCCACCGGGACGAGGAGGAGGCCCGGCCCTCGGCGGCGAAGCGCATCACGCGCATGCTCAACCCCAAGAACATGAACTTCCGCAAGTCGCGCATCCAGATCAGCGCCCCGATGCCCCAGTTCCCGAGGGACGTTGAGCGCGGCGACCACCACGACGACCGCGCCAGCCCCATCATCCCCGCCGTCCAGCGACCACCCACGGCCCTTCACCCTGCCTTCACCGGCAGCAGCCGGTACTCGGAGGCGCACATGACGCGCTTCGAGGAGAAGATCTAAGCACCACGCATCCCACTCACGCATTTTTTCTTTGTCCATGCATGGCGGACTGACCCGCGGGAGGGCGGTGGGGGGAATAAAACGGCGTTCATTACTGGGATATGGGGCGTTTGGGGTTGGAGTCATTCTATTTGCTTTGAATGCATGCTGGCTCGGGGGGTCATCGGCGTATATACCCCATACTTTTTCTTGCGGTTCGGATCCAGATCATGGTTGCTATAGTCTTCCATCGTAATATTTTGGGCTGACAGCCAAAGAGGCTTGTCGAAATTGAAAACAAAAATACTCCAAAAAACAGTGCTTCCATGTGACGGTGTGAAATTGTGAATCGGCTGATGAGTGTTGATCCCGTGGATGGTCACCAGACCCTAACCCCGAGAGGAATATGGCCTGTGCGCTGCTGGGTGGGGCAGCTGTGAGTCTGGGCCCAAGGACAGCTGCCGGCGGCCCGGCTTTTCTTGAACAAAGCTCCTTTCAGCGGCGCAGCGACCACGGGGTTTCTTCCTTGACTCAACAACAGCCATCTTCCAAGCGACAAACAGCGCGGCCTTGCATTTCTTCACGACCCGAGGTAAAAGCAATAGTCTCTAGATTCCTTCCAGCAATCGCTTCTGATTTCACCCTCCATCCAGCGCGTCGTCAATCCACTCGAACCGTCGCCTCGACGCCTCTCGTCCAACCTCCCCTTGCGACTTGGGACCACGCCCTCCACAGCACACAGCACCCGGGACACACTTCCAGGTTGGATGGTACATGAAGACTGAATACTGCGCTGCGCTCAATCGGCTTGGCCACGCGGGAGGAGTCTGCTTGGGAGGCCATCATTGAAAGCGAGTGGACTGGGACGTGGGGCGAGAAGCGAATAGCATCTTCCTTTTCTCTGTCTGCATCGTTGAATTGAGACGGCACACTTCTTTCGCGCCGCAGCCACGAACCGCTGTGTCGTCGGAAACTAGAGATTCTCTCAATCTGCCCGTCATCGCCATCGTCGACTTGGGCTATCGTCTGCGTGCCCTCCTCAGCCTTTGACCCCGCTGCGTTGGCTGCGTTGCGCTTGACTCCAGCTCCCGATCGCAAACTCCGAACCTCCCGACTGCACCATGGCAGATGACGCCGCCGAAGTGGCTGACGACTACCGTCAAGCCCTGGAGGATCTGTCGGTGAACTCGCGCATCGAAATTGCCACGCTCACTAACATTGCTCGGGAGAACGCCAACCACGGTCTGGCCATCGCCGAGGTGCTGCAAAATCACATCAAAAAAGTATGTATGCGCCGCCACCACGCCCGCAGGAGGGACTTCCCTTCCCGCTGCAGTCCTCGTAACAATCGAATGCTAACTGCCTCCACCAGGTACCGCCGCCCAAGACGCTTCCCGCGCTCTACGTCCTCGATTCCGTCGTCAAGAATGTGCCGACGCCATACTCGCTCTACTTTGGGCCCAAGCTCTACAGCATCTTCATGAACGCCTACACAAAGGTGGATAAGGACACTCGGCGCAAGATGGACGAGATGCTGCGCACGTGGAAAGAGCCCGTACCCGGATCCATCTCGACGAAACCCGTCTTCCCACCCGAAGTCGTCCGCCCGATCGAGCACGCCCTGGTAGCAGCCCGGAATGCTGCATTCGCCGCCAACCACAATAGCTTCCAAGGCCAGCAGCAGCTTCTCCGCGGCAACCGCCCATCGGCGCGTGAGACTCCAACGCCGCCCATGGGTCGGTTACCATCACACGGAGGTCTACCGCAAGGCCAGCGGCCTCCTCCAGGCCAATCTTCCCAGATGCCACCGCAGGGCATGGTCCAACAACCGTATCCCATGCGCCCCCATAACGTATGGACACATCCCCTGCCACATCTCTGATCATGCAGCTAACAACGTTTCCAGGACCCGAACATGCAGCAGCAGCAGCAACGACGATCGACACCACAGCCCGCTCCAGCACCCATGACCATGCCCCCCTACCCCCAGCACACCCAGAACCCGCAGCAGCCAGGCCTCGGGGCCGAGGCCGGCTACGGTGCCCCGCCTCAGGGGATAAGCATAGACAAGCTGAAGGATGACATCCAGCAGCTGATCAATGCGGAGAGGACGGAGTTTGCGCGGAATCCACTTGATGCTAGTAGACAGACCAGACTGAAGGCGTTGCTGGACCTGCAGGCTATAATCCAGAGACAAGACATGCCTCAGGATCAGTTGATGCTCATAAAAGCCAGAGTTGCTGAACTTGCTGTAAACAACATGCGGGCGGCGGTCCCTGCAGAGCCCCTGACCCATCACTACCAACCGCCGCCGCAACAGTACTACCCCCCTGCGGGCGGTGTCGTTGCGACCCCTACGCCCCCTCAAGTAGCAGCAGTAGCCCGTCCCCCGCCGGTCATTCCCGCACTAGGCGGCGCAGGAGGGGGCGGTCTCTCGCTCAGCGCCTTGCTGGGACAAAAGGCGGCACAGGCACCAAAGGGCTCGCTGGCTGCCCTCCTCGCAGCCAAACAATCTGCTACTCCTCCTGCTCTCGGAGGGTTTGCGCCTCCCCCGGCAACAGGCACGCCGCCGCAAGCGTACCAGCCGCATTTCCCGCCAGCAGCTGTCCCGCTCCCGGCTGCCATACGGTCGCCGAGTCTCCCGCAAGGTCCCCCGTACGCACCGCCGCCAGCCGTGCAACCGTCGCCGGTCTTGGCCGGCCAGCCTGGGCCCGAGGTCAAGCAGGAAGTCAAGCCTAACGCCGCGGCCCTGCTGGCCATGCTGAGGCAAAAGGGGCTTCTCAAGACAGGAAATGCAGATGCCGCCGCCGCTCCAAAGAAGCAAGCGTACCACTCCCAGCGGTTCTCGCAGGCGTCGTTGAAACAGTGAGTCGACGCACCCCCCCCTCCTGCAGCACCTAACACCCCCCCCCCGTAGAACCCGCCCCTACACCAACCGCCTCTACGACGACCTCGGCGCGCCCTGCACGCAGTGCGGCCGGCGGTTCCGCCCCGACGACGCCGGCCGCCGCCAAAAGACGGCGCACATGGACTGGCACTTTCGCGTTCACCAGCGCCTCGCCGAGTCGGAGAAGCGCGGCCTCTACCGCAGCTACTACGTCGACGAGATGGACTGGATCCAGAGCCCGGTGGTGGTCGACCTGGACTATGCGGCGCACAACACGGGTGGCGGCGGCGGTGCACAGGAGGCGGCGGCGTCCAGCAACGACCAGGATGCCCCGCGGCAGGGGGGCGAGCACAAGGGCGGCGGCGGCGCGAAGCAGGGGCGCAAGGTGCAGTACCTCGCCGTGCCGGATGACGCGGCCGGGGCGGCGGCGGTGTGTCCGATTTGCCAGGAGAGGTTCGAGATGAAGTGGTTGGACGAGGCGCAGGAGTGGGTGTGGATGGACGCGGTGAGGCTCGGGGAGCGCGTGTTTCACGCGAGCTGTCATAGGGAGGTGGCGGGGGAGGGGCCGGGGCCGGAGTTGGTGCTGGGGAAGAGGAAGGCGGAGGTATGTTGACTGCCTTTGATCTGTGGGGGGCGTGGTTGTGCTGACGTGCGTGAGTAGGATGATTTTCAGTCGATGAGGAAGGCGGCGATGGGGGGTGGGTTTTGAGCGCGGCGGGATTCTTGGTGCGCCCGCCGGGGGGTGGATGGACGGCGGCGTGGGGATAGGTTTTCTTGGTGGCCTTTTGGGGGGGCATCGCAAAGGCGTCACGACTGGGAGGGTATGCCGTCTACTGGTTGTGCCCCGGCTGTCTGGCTTGCTTTCACACCGTTACTCATTTCACGCCGTTACTCAAAGGTGCGGGATAGAGAGAACACCAACAGCGAGACAGGTCACTCTGAGGATGGACGATGACAAGCTCGCCGAGAGAAGAGGCGACAATAACATACAAGGACGATGAGATGGAGGAGCCATATGGAAGGGACTTCGTCAACCGATCTTGGGCCCAAGGGTGGCCACGAGCATAGCGGAGGGTGGGAGGCGCAAAAGCCGGAGCGGAGAGGGGCAAGGAAGAGAGTATAGCCGCCTCCACACGTATAGAGTATATGTAATGTCACTACTATTTTACTACCTGGGAGCTTGAGGGGGTCGAGTGCTGTGTGCCTTTTCGGTTTGTGATGTGCACGGCAGAGGACGGCTTGTTGCCTGTGAACTCTGCTCTGACTGGGAGAAGGAAGTGTGAGACTGACTGGGGAGTGAGACATATGAGAAAGAGGGAGAGACGACAGTAAGGGGAAAACCAAACATCTTTTGTCCACCGAAAGCCAAGCTCGAACTGTCAACTTCTGTGAACCCAATCAAATAACAGATCGTTTCTGTTTTCAGTCATGATCAAGGCCACACTTCCGGAGTCAGGAATCATATTCATCTGACACAAAAAAAGAAAGGACAGGAACTCGGTTGGATAACGTTGGAGGGCGGGATAGGAGAGGGGAAGAAGAATCTGCAAAAATATAACAATGCCCAGTAACAGGATTGAACTGTTGACCTTCGCATACCATGTATTGCCGGAGCGATATTAGTACGACGCTCTAACCAGCTGAGCTAACCGGGCTGATTGGTTGTTGTTGAAATGCATTGAGAAAATACCGCTCTTGTGGATGCCGGGCAAGGCAAAGTGTGGATTGAGTCTTGACTCGTCCCAACCAGACATCGTGGATGGCCTTGAGGTATGTACCTACGCATAAAAGAACATCGGCTAGGGCTCTGCCCTTAATGCCGTTCTTAACCAAAAAAGAGAGGATCGAGGCAAGGGACATAGCCCAAGGGGTTCACTCTCCATGTCTGGCGTTGAAATGACATAAAAAACTAGGACAGAACTCCAAAAAGAAACATGATCTGCCCAATGACAGGCTTGAACTGTCGACTTTCGCATGACCAGATACAGGGAGCGGGAAGCTCATTGTATTAGTACGACACTCTGACCAACTGAGTTAATCGGGCTTTGCGGATCTTGCTTGTTGATGGAGTGGAGTGGTTGTAATTTGTCTTTGTGGATGGCTATGTGGATTAGGTTAGGGTGGGCCACGAGTCTTCTGCAAGGAGAGTCATGGTGTTCATGCGATGGGGCGATGGGGGCATGGAGACGGACCATGGACCGCGGCTGTGATGTATCCATGGCCCCAGTTCCGCGCCAGCAACGGCATGATCGCAAGCCCGCAACAGCCCGCCACCACAGATACGACACACAGTGGCTTGATATAGTACCAGAAGCACAGATCTCAAGACGTAGTCCTTCCAAACGCTGCCGGATCTCGCTCCAGCTCTGCTGCGACCCACGACGGCCACACATTGTATGCCGTGTGCTCAGCATCAACCATCCCGTTGAGGTACTGCAGCCAGCGGATCAGCCCACGTCCAACGTCATGATCACCAGACCTGTCGTCACCGCCCTTGTCGTTCTCTCGCAGATGGTGGTGCTCCTTGGACGCCCTGGATTCGGTATCCGTGATGATGGCCATGATTTGCTTCAGTGCGATCCAATGCGATGCCAGCAGCACTGACGTCTGCCTGGTCGGGTCGATGAGGCGCTGGAATTCTTCATGAGGGAGCATCATCCACCACCTGACAGTGTTAGTGAGTGGCAGGAGACGGCACCAGCGGGAGAGTCCGCCAGGGATAGACGGTGGTGCAACTTACCCATAGTGTTTTCCCATGGAAAGATATCCTATGAATGTCAGACCCATGGAATACACTCCAACACAGAGTACAAGAAGGAAACCTTACCCTCCCACGACGACACCCGCAACTGCTCCGTCATGTCCATTATCAACTCCCAGTACCGAATCTCCGTAGCATTCCGACACAGCGGCCTCAGGCCCTGAATCGCCCCAGCCGCCGCTTCGACCCAGCGCTGCTCAACCAGCGGCAGCGCGGCCATGTACGGCTCCAGCGCATCCTTGGCCTTGTTGCTCAGCACATCTCCAAACAGCAGCTTGGCCCCCTTGGTGTACATCTGCACCGCCACAATGAGGATGCCCCGGATGAAGGTCATGTACTCGGCCATGCCGTCGTCGACGAGCACCGACTGGAGGGTGAGGGCGAAGCATGTCGCCATGAGGGCGTTGCCCTCCTCAAACGTGTTCGTTTTCGGAGCTTCACCCAGGGCCCGCTTCACGGCGCGGATGGCCTTGACGCGGTGCTCGATGGCTGGCGTGACAAGACGGGGGTCGTCAGACGTGAGCTCCGATGCGGCGAGGCCGAGAAGGGCATGCATGAGGTATTCGTACTGACGGATGTTAGCCAGGTGCATAGCCTCACAGGGGTGGACAGGGTACCTTTTCCGAGAGACAGGGTATCTCGTGCTTCCACAGGTTTTCGGAGCCGATGGGGTGGTACGGCAGCCCGCGGGTCAGAAAGTGCTGGAAGAAGCGCATGTCCTGGAGACTGAACAGGGGGATCTGGTGCTGGGGCTGGTGAACCACGAGCGGCACGCTTGGGTACTCGCACTTGAGGCCCCCCTTGGAGCAGTGGCCGCAGGCTGGTTTGGTTTCCTGACATTTAATTCTTCTGCGCTTGCAGTTGAAGCACCCCCTTCGGCTCTTGGTGTGGCCCCGTCGCTCCATCCGTTGCTTGCTCGCGGCACTCGCGCTGCCGCTGCCGCTACCGCCGCTGGGGGGGCTCCCACCTAGCCTCACTATCGCACCCTCGGCTCCCCTTCCACTTCCATAGCTGTCCCCAGCGACTAGCCCCCTGCGGGGGACCAATGCCTGCTGCTGGGCTTGGGTGAGGGAAATGGTGGCTAGAGTGGATGTCGACGCAAAGGTCGATACTGGAGAGGCCAAGCTGAGATTTGGCGGGGGGAGAGTGGTGTTGGTTGAGGTGGAACTCTCTTCAGCGAGATAGTCAATGTCAACATCCATGTTCAGGGGGTCGACGTTGGCGTCCATAGACGGGAGGTAGACGTCGTAAGAGAAGGACGGGTCGGTTTCCCCGAAAAGTGGTGATTGTGTGTCCATTTTCCTTGTCCTCTGATGGATGCTGGAGGGGATGTCGTGGCGATGATCGTTTCACGACTTGGTCTTTCTGTCAAAGGCTGGAATTGTAATGGTCGGTGGATGACACCAGGTGGAGGAAATCGACTGTTCAAGAGTCCAAGACACCCAAGATATAGAGCAGCCAGACACACCAATACCAGAAATTGACCTGTCAATCAGATGCGCTTATGTGAGTTGGGCAGGTGAATGTTTGGTCGTCGTTCCATCGGATCTTCGATGCGCAGGCAGCAGGGTTGCCAAGCCTTGATTGTTCCCCCCTTCTTCCCCTCCGGGACGTTGAGAGTTGGCGGCGGTGCAGCGAAGACGTGCCGTGTTTGAACTTGGAGCCTCGTTGGGCGTTTTTACGGGCTGTTTCATCGGGCAGGTAGATTCTGATGTCAAGCTTTTGACGGCATTGGAGCGTGCTGACAGTTGGAAATGGCTGATCCGTTTGACGAGGTGGTGATGATTCGGGTTGAGATGTCAGGATCAACGCTGGTCAGGATGAGTCGTGTAAGATTCCAAGGTGGATGGGATTCCAAGACAATGCTCGTGGATCGCTCCCGCGAAATACAATTGAAAGGTTTGAAGGGTTGATGAATAGGTACCTACCTATCCTCCCATCGAACAAGAAGATAAAGATCAGGATGAGCCTCGAAATGTCGTGAGCGTGCCGGGTATCCGGCCAGAGCTTGGTCGAGGTCAATCGCCGTGAGATTCGGGTAATATGTCCCTCCGTCTTGCATGTCCAGGGCAGGCGTTGAAAGGCCCGAGTCGACAGCATTTGCGTGCCATTGTCGCAACTTGACGAATCGGTGATGAGAGGGAAGATTCAAGGGAAGCAATTGGCGACCCCCAAAACCCCCACCTGGCACCCCCCATAATTGATCTGGTGAGGGTTAGGGTCCATACACCATCACCAAATGCAACCTTTGACTTGAAGATCCACCACAATCACTACCGAGACCCTTGATAATGGAAGTTTTCGACATCGTCAACCAATCAAACAACTCTTCATGGTGTAGTTGGCTATCACGTTCGACTGTAATTGCAAACTTGTAATCGAAAGGTCACCGGCTCGATTCCGGTTGAAGAGAACGCATCATATTTTTTGCACTTTTCTCCCTTCATCTGGGAACTTGGAGGAGATACCTTCAAAGCCTTTTTTTCCACCCCTGAAGTGCCACAGTTCTTTTTTCTCTGTAGGATCTCTTCAAGTCGTCAACAACACGCCATGCTCATGAAATATTGACGGACGAGACACATGTCGAAAAGGGGCATCTTCACCAAAACTCCACGCCAAGACCCTTCATGCGCACAAAGCAGCATCGCCAAAACCTCACCAGACAAACCACGGGTCAAATCCCTCACCCCCAGCGGCCAGAACACCCCAGCCCCAACGCCGGATGCACTCATCATCAAGTGGAATACCGGCCCGGCCCATTCTTGCTGATCGTGCAAACCAAAATCTCTGCCAGGGCCAGACCCCGAGATCGTCCCCGAACCTTCCACCCCGTCGGTTAAATCCCCGAACCTCATCCACGCCCCGATCACCTCAGACGCCAGCTTTCACTCATCCTGCCCCTAATCGTGACTCCCATCCATTACCTCCCCTCCCTCCCCCAGATAAACGACCCGACCACCACCACAGCTCCAACTCTCACAGATAAACAACCTCACCACCACCACTCCAACGCCCACAGCCCCGGCAGTCGCCAGACCCCTCAAAATAAACACCACTCTATGCACTCCCACGCAGCCACAAGCTTCGAGGTGCGCTCGCCACCCGGAGATATATCGAGAACCACCCCGCCAAGAGCAATGAGGCGCGGCGCGGCACTCGCACCCGGGACGATATTAATAGGGCTCCAGGACGCGAAGGAATGGAACAAGAGATGTATATTGCGGCGCCCAACCCCATCACCACGGAATAGATTGGGTGCCACACCCTCCCGCTCCGGAACCGGGAAGCGCCGCCGTCGTTCGTTCGGGGCGCCCGTTGTTCGGTAGCTGCTCTTGGGGCTTGATGGTGGTCGGCCATTGTTCCTCGACCCGTCGAGTCCACCGTCTTTTTTACCCGGGAAGGTGTGCGACGCGACGATAAGCCACACCGGGATTGGACGGGGGAGGTGCACCCGGTATATGTCTCGTCCAAGGCGAGACACGGTTGCTTCTTTGCTGTATGTTTCCGGGGTTTGGGGCCGATGAGAGGAATTCGATATCTTGGCGGCGAAAATGGTCGTTTTGCCTCCTGTCATGGCATGCGCGCGAGAGTTCAACAGCAGTAGCTCTGGTCGGACGTGAGCACGCCACGTGCATCATTTGACACCGGGGACATGTATCCCTCCGCAATACACATGTACATGTGAGCCCCTTGCGTGGAATTACCTCGCCTTGTTACTAGTTGCAGGAATGCCGTGGGACGCCGTTGGGGAACGTGATGGGCGAGAGATGCTGTCAAACACGGCCAGCAGGAAACAGA
Source organism: Podospora conica (assembly GCA_030685255.1). NCBI lineage: Eukaryota > Fungi > Ascomycota > Sordariomycetes > Sordariales > Podosporaceae > Podospora > Podospora conica. The sequence continues at coordinate 162,528 of MU839490.1, forward strand.
CCTGGTTGCCGTCACGTCCTATCCTGTTTCCCCACGTGGTTTGATGGAGGGCGAGCAAAGTTGGGCGACGGAGTTTGTCGCTCCAGAGTCCACGGAGGATACGGAGGACGGCTGTTGGGAGGAGGGCATCCACAGCGGCGGAGGAACATGATGGTGGATTTCATCCGAGTTTTCTCCCGGCAAGCTGGCAAACCTGTTGAATGCCCGCCCGGTGGAGAGGCAAACAACCTTTGACAATCCCCCCTTTTCACGGAGAATGGAACCGCAGGTTTTGCTTTTGCTCTTGGTTTGCACACTTTCCTGCTTGTGAAGAGAAGAGACGCCAAAACAAGCCTCTCGGCTCCATTTCTCCGACAGGGGTCAAGAAGCACAACCGTGCAACCCGCGATCCGTGGCGACGGATGCAATTTCGCTTCATGGCTTCGTGGCGGGCGGACGCGGCTGTCTTGTGTTCCAGACGTTTTTAGTGGGGGGAGTCGAAGATTCCATCCAGGGTGAGGGCATGGGATATCAACGACACCTCATCCAAAGATCAATCTCGCTGGTGTTGTGCGAGGCAGTTGTTGAACCTCTTCACCACCTTCTTAGACCCTCCGGAGAGCGTCGTGCCATTCGGTTGCGGGCACGGGCAGGTCAGGTCCGAACCCCCTTCTCCTGTGCGGAAGCGCGCGACTCTCCGATTCCTCCTCCAGCCTTCTTCGTCTTTGCGCGCGATTACGTGGTCGTCAGTCGGTCCCGACTCCCGACCGTCAGGGGCAGACGCCACTGCTTCAGATGGCCCGAACCAGCCTAGGGCAGCGACAGCCCGCCCCCCCGCCCGCGTCCCAAGGCCGAATGTGACGGTGGGATAGGGGGGAGGTTCGGTCGCTCGAGCCCTGTCCGGTCAGGGAGTGAGGGGCTGGTTCTCGGCCGGCTCACTCGGGCGGGCTGGCAGACTTTTTTCTTCTTGGTTGTTCTCGCAATGGCTGCTGCAGTGCTGCGGTACCTGCATACCGCCGGGCGACGCAATTGGCGACACGCCGTGATGGTGTGCAGCCAGAGTCCACTTGGTGCTGCTCTGGCTCCGAGGTCGAGCGGCGGGGCAATCAGCTTCGCCGTGTCCCTGGCGGGGCCCCACCCCGCCGCCGGGAAAGACGACCCAGCGGCAGCTCGATCAACGCCATCCGGGCGGGGGAACTGGTGATTCGCTCCGGCCACCTCTCCTCCTCGTTGTTGTCCTCGACCTGGGCCTGTCCGTCTGTTGACCTTGTTTCTGTTGCAGTTTGTGACAGCGCGAGGGACAGCTGGCAGCGGCGATTCGCTTCGAGCCACCCGCTTCAAGACACGCAGCGCCATCCCCCGCGATGTCGTTGGTGATGGTGATGGGGTCGGGGTCATGGTTGGGGTCGGAGGTCGGAGTTCCAGGTTGGTGGGGAACAGCTTTGTCCAGCGATGAACTGTTGTCCGAACATCAAGGCCAGGCCTCGTTCGTTGCTGTAGCCTCCTCGGCGGCGCCACGCTGACAGACGCTGACGACGACAGGGCCCCAGGGCTGGATCAGTGACCCCTGCGGCCTGGCGTGTGCTGGAATCCAGGATCCATCCCGATCTCCGCCCGATCCTGGTCGCTGGCCCTGGCGGAGCTGACTCCATCAGAGATCTTTTCGCCAGAATGGCCCGGGGCGGATGGGCAGCAGAGACGATGCTTCCACCCCGAGCTCCCACTCTTTGCAACTTGGAGGAGAAGCAGGTGAGTTTATCCAGTGCAGGTGCAGATGCATCCCTAGAATAGGCACTGATTCCAGCGTGGCCGAGCTGGGAAAAAAGCGTGGAGCTGCAGTCAGCTCACCCACACCTGCCCACAGCTTCCCTTGCCGAGAAAATCCTTCGTCAACCGTCTCCTCCCTCGACGAGTGCGTGCTGGTCTTGGCATTTACAGGCCCGATTCGTCAACAAAGAAGCGCAGTGGGGTGGTTTACCCCTGGCGGATGCCCCAGCCAGTGCCCACCACACCACGCGGGTGTGCCTGGATCGCTCCGGTCAGGGGGGGCAGTCCAGCCGCCCCTCCCCCCCTCCCCTTTCGCCCCTTCCCGGACAGGAGGGGCAGAGCAACAGCAGGAAGGGGAGGCACGTTCTTGATAAAGTCCGTTTCACTCGCCCTCTTTGGGTGTCTGTTTCCCTCGTCTCTACCCTCACCCTCACCCTCACCTCATCAACCATCCCAGGTCTTCGGCCGTTTCCTTCCTTTCCACCTCGACGCCCAGCCGTCTCGAGTTTCTTGTCTCGCCTTGCCTCGCCCACGCCCACGCCCATCACCACCTGCTCTCCAGATAGACAGGTCTTTTGGATTTCGAAAACGCATCACTCCTTCTTTGCGTCTTTGATAGACAGCAGCGACTTGAAGACAAGCTCTTTCTCGACTCGCCATTCATTCATCCACCAAGTAGCACACCACCTGTGCTTGTGCCCATCCCATTCATTATCACGCCTGTCGTGCTGGTTACTTCCTTCCTTTGACCAGACCACAAGACCATTCTTCTCCAAGGACAAGGACCATCCTCGTTCTTAAGCACCCCCATCTGCCGCACCCGAGGACCTGCAGCAAGATAGCTACCCGCCACTTCCTACAACAATAACACCACACTACACATACACCAACAACATGTTTTCCAAGGCTCTCATCGCCCTGGTGGCCGCCAGCTTCCTCCAGGATGTCGTCGCCCTCAGCCCTCGTCGTCACGCCGCCCATATTCACATGAACGGCAAGAGGGGCTATGTCACCGAGGTCGTCACTGTCACTCAGTGGGCCACCGTCACCGTTGATGGCGCCGAGCCCTCTTCCACCTCTTCCACACACAGCCTCGACCTCAGCACCACCAGCAGCCCCGCCGAGGCTGCCCCGACAGCCGAGCTCCTGAACGCAGCACGCATCCGCCCCACCGAGGTCCCCGCGCCGGTTGTGCCAGCCGCCCCCGTCCCTGCCGAGCCTGCTTCTCCCGCTGTCCCCGCGGCCCCGGCTGCCCCGGTCGAGACCAACATTGCCGTGCCCGCTACCGGAAGCGGTAGCTCCACCGGCGGCGGCAGCTCGGCTCCCGCTGGAGCCCGCGGCCGCGGCCTGGCTTACAACGACGCCAGCTTGCTCACCCGTTTCCTGGGCTCCGATTCCAAGATCAGCTGGGCCTACAACTGGGCGCAGACGGGCGAGACCAAGGCCGGGGTCGAGTTCGTCCCCATGATGTGGTCGACCGGCAAGGGCTTCCCCACCACCTGGGAGGCCAACGCCAAGAAGATGATTGCCGCCGGCTCCAAGGCCCTCTTCAGCTTCAACGAGCCCGACCACCACGAGCAGGCCAACATGTCGCCCCAAGCCGCCGCGGCTGCACACAAGCAGTACATGAACCCCTTCCAAGGCCAGGCCCGCATCGGAACCCCTTCGGTCACCAACGGCGGAGACGGCATGGGTCTCAACTGGCTCAAGAGCTGGTTCGATGCCTGTGCCGGGGAGTGCGCGGCCGACTTTGTGAACATTCACATTTATGGTGTCCCAGTCAACGTGTTCCTGAACCACCTCCTCCAGGCGCACCAGATGTTCAACAAGCCCGTGTGGATCACCGAGTTCGGCCTTGATGGTTCCGAGTCCAAGGTCAACGAGGACCTCACCGAAATCATTCACCAGATCGAAACCAACGCGACCTTTTCGTTCGTCGAGAGGTACTCCTACTTCATGGCCGCCCCTAACTTCATGGTCAAGGGCGAAGGCATGAGCACATACGGCAAGACGTTTGCCTACTCCCCCGCCGTCTAAGCCCGGCCGCCAACCAGCCATTTTCCGACCCGTGTGTTGATATCATTACGGCGCTGATCTCTTTCGCTTCAACCTGTACATACTTTGCATCTGTTTGCTACAAACCCACCTTTTTTTTTCTTTTCTGCTGCCCGCGGGCACGCAACTCGGCATGCGACGGACGCATAGCATTTGGGAGGATAGATTTACCGCGCGCGGGATTTGCTTTACCATTGTATCCTAGGGGCACGGGACGGACATACGGGGGAAGGGGGATTGTACATTTTAGACTGACGAGCTCATGACTGGGATATACCAAAACGAGGGGGGGAGGCCCTCTCGGAATGATGACATTCGTTTGCCCATTGCAGCACACACTACCACTTGCTCTTTTGCCCTTTGGTTCTGAAGTCCCTTGTGATGTGTGCATGAGTGGCATTGTTCCCTCGGCCTTGGGTGTCATGTTGTCTCGGAGACAAAGGAATGCCTTTGACATAATCTACATTTGGCTCGTGTGCATTTCCCTGCTGACAAGGTCATTCATTGCATTGGTCCTCTTCCTAGTCCTATTCTTGGACTTGCTGCCAGTCCTGCTTGTGTTATCGCGAGATGTGTAGGGCAAGACGTGGATTCTGGGATGAAAGTAGCCAAAGTGCGTCGTCGTCGGCTCAAAAACCGTTACCGTCAGTGTCTTGTGATGAGACCAAGTGACAGGATGGCAGGGAGGGAGTGTAGGGGTCTCAGTCAAGCCGAGACTCGGTCTTCGAGACACACCAAGACAAAACAACAATGGATCGCCAATTCCTGGGTAAGGGGACCTGCTTTGTCTCTGGTCCATTCCACCCCCCGACCCAAGAGGTTGGTCAAAGCAGCAGCAAGAGAACAGGTTCACGTCATCCCCACCCAAAACAAACAACCAGAGCGGAGAGGCACCCTCAAACCCCCATCAACCCCACCGCCCACGCCACCGCCTCCCCCCACGGCCCCCTCCCCTCCTCCGTCTCCTTCCACGGCCCCAGCACCTCCAACCCCTCCAAGTCCGCCTTCATCCTGTTCTCCCTGCTCGTCCCATTCAGCACCGTCACCCCCGCCACCTCCCCCAGCAGCGCGTACCACACCACGGCGCTCGCCACCCCCGCCCGCCGCGCCACCTCCGTCACCGCCGGCGCCGTCTTCCACTCGTCGTTGGCCGTCAGCGTCCAAAACCCCTGGTACCGGATCCCGCTCGCGCGGCAGAAGCGGCGCACGTCGACGTCGCGCTCGCGCGGGAGCGTGCGCACGCGGTTCTGCACGATGGCGGGGGGGATGGGGGACGCGGTGAGCAGGCGGAGGATTTGGAGGGGGGCGTTGGACACGCCCAGGCACCGGGTGGTGTGCGGGACGAGAGGGAGGAAGGCGTCCCAGGCTTGGAGGGTGTGGTGGTGGTTGGGGTAGGGGGCGTGGAGGATGAGGGCGTCGAGGTAGCGGTCCGAGTCGGGGAGGGTGGGGTCGGGAAAGAGGTTGCGGAGGGAGGAGGCGACGGAGGCTTGGATTTGGGAGGCGATGGTGGGGGTGGAGGGGTCTGAGGCGTAGGGTTCGTCGTTGGGGGTGTATTTGGTTTGGATCTAGGGTGGGGGTTAGGGGGTGGGGGTTGTGGGGATGGTTGGGGGCGGGGGGGTACCCAGAGGTCTTTGCGGGTGACGATGCCGAGTTTGAGGGCGCGGTTGATGGCTTGGCCGACGCCGGCTTCGTGGTAGTGCAGCTTCATGGCGGCTGTGTCGATGGCGCGGAAGCCGTGCTTGATGGCGAGGAAGGTCAGCTCGGCGGTGCGTTCCTTTTTCCAGGCGGTGCCGTAGATTATGGGGGGCATCTTGGCGGTGTGCGGGACTGGGGGGTCGGGGGTGGTGTGCGGGCCCGGGGGATCGGGGGTGGTGGACATGGCGGCGGCGGCGGCGTGGATGGGTGGTGATGGTGATGGTGATGGTGATGGTGATGGTGATGGAGAGGTCGAGATAGGACGTCGTTGGCTTTGGAATGGGATGAGGCTGCGACACCGGGCTGGGCTGAGGATGGGCCGCAGTGATGGTGTGTAGGTGTGTATGCGGACCATTGTCCAATGGGATCGGCGAGCCGGGCGAGGACGGTATTCAGTCGTCGACTCGTCGGTGCGTCCACGGGTGTTGCCTTGACCGAGACTCCAAATGTCGGAACGGGAACCCGAGAATCGGGGAGAGGGGAGGTGCCAAGGCGGGACGGCGGGCAGTTTCTACCAGGGATGTGAGTCTTGAGAGTGTGGCCAATGCATGGAGTGTGAATATTTGAATGTCGAGCAGGGGAAACGATCCAAGCTGCCCGGGGAAGAGAAGGAGAAAAACCGTCGGGCTGGGGCATGGGCCATGCGCGGGGCCACCCGATTTACACCATGAACAGCTCTGGAGTGCCTGCCGACCGAGACGTTTCACACTTGGATGTGAAGAAGTCGATACTACGTATCCCCGATACCCTCTGATGTCCAACTGCTGCATTTGAAACACTTTGGATGACGGGGGCAGTCTCACTTTGCTGTCTCGACCCCGCGTCTGTAGCTTCAAGCTTGCTGATGACGTCGTTAACTCTATCCCAGTCTCTGAAGTCGATGGTTGATGATAACGGGATCCAGGTACCGGGGAAATCCATATATATCGTATTTATTCACTCCTTCAAGCCCCAGGTGGCACCTTCCGTGTCTTGGTATCGAGGAGCTGGAGTCGTTGTGTCGGCACTTTACCCGCATCGCCGTTAGTTCCAGCTCCGGCTGCCCCGCCGAAGCCGAAGGAGGGGTAAAAAGGGGGCATAAGAACTGAGCCGAAGCCGCTGTAATCCATCGAACCACGAACCACAGCTTGAACTCTGTATTTCCCAGACAAAAAACACACCATGGCGTCAACCACCCCTTACACGGTGAGATGGGGCATCATGGCCACGGGCTGGATTGCCGAGAGTGAGCAACACCAACACCATATCCCTTGGCGTCAACTCACACCCCCCAGCTTTCGTCAAGGACCTCCTCAACGACCCGGCAGCCCGTGACGTCCACGATGTGCGCCACGAGGTCGCTGCTGTCGCCTCGTCCAGCTCCAAGGACCGCGCTGCCACCTTCATCAAGGACCTCGGCGTCCCGAGCACGGCCAAGGCCTATGGCACCTACCAGGAGCTCGTCGACGATCCCGACGTCGACATCATCTACGTCGCCACCCCCCACAGCCACCACTACCAGAACGCCATGCTCGCCCTCGTGGCTGGCAAGAACGTCCTCTGCGAAAAGGCCCTGACGGTGACGGCCTCACAGGCCAAGAAGCTCGTCGCCATGGCCAAGGAGAAGGGCGTCTTCTTCATGGAGGCCGTGTGGACGCGCTACTTTCCCATCAGCATCAAGATCAGGGAGCTGATCAAGGGGGGCGAGATTGGAACCGTCCACCGTGTCATTGGTATGTCGACCCTTTTCCCAGCATTCCCCTTCACTTTCACTCATTGTGAACAGCCGACCTCTCGGTCAATGGAAACGAGTCGGGCGGCAAGTTTGCCTGGGCCGATTCGCACCGCATGGTCAACCCAGACCTCGCCGGCGGGGCCCTGCTGGATCTCGGCATCTACGCCTTGACCTGGGTCTTCCAGACGTTGTACCACGTCCAGCCCGAGGAGGAGAAGGAGGCACCAACCGTATTGGCCGCCATCAACAAGTACCACACGGGCGCCGACGAGACGACCAGCATCATCGTGCAGTTCCCCAAGCACAAGAGCCAGGGCATCGCCTTGACGTCGCTCGTGGTCGGCAGCGATGTCGACGGCAAGGGCACGGGCGGCTCGTCGATCCGGATCCAGGGCTCGGCCGGTGAGATCCAGGTGATCGGCCCGGCGTACAAGCCGCTGCAGTACAAGGTCATCAAGAAGGACGGCGGCGGCAAGGCCGAGGTGGTGGACTGCCCCGTCCCCAAGGACCCCGCGCGCAACTGGGGGCAGGGCATGTTCTGGGAGGCGGACGAGTGTGCGCGGTGCCTGCGTGACGGCAAGAAGGAGAGCGCGACGCTTCCGTGGAGCGAGAGCATCGTCATCATGGAGGTCATGGATGAGGCGCTGAGGCAGGGCGGGGTGACGTACTCGGACCTGATCACCAGTGATGTCTTTGATGCCCAGAGCGAGCTCAACACGGGCAAGAAGCCGAGTTAGCCGCAACACGCTGGTCAACTGGATAGGTAGAGCTAGAATCAGGCAAAGCCAATGCAGGAACGAGGATTGTGTAACCCTACCGAGGGGGATGCGCTGGTCACTACCGAGAGCACTGGGGCAACCGGGTGAGGCGAGCCGGCGGACTAGCGTGCGAGATGTTGCACAGAAGAATCGACGTTGACAGCTGGGTTGGACTCGAGTCTGATGTTGGTTCAGCTCCAAGTCAAACTTCAGCCCGCTGGCCAGCCAACCAACCATGGGTTCCTCGTCCCTATGGTTCGCTCAACTCACCCCCCTTGAGGAGGTACGTGGAAACTGTGCAACGTTCAACGGGTTGTTCGGCGCTGTGCTCCCCCATGTGTCAGCTGTGTGACGGCCGTGGGGATTCCAAACCTTCCATGGGATTTATCGCGGCTAGAAGGCAAGAAGGATTTATTCGTTTCCAACACTTCGGTGCAGAGAAGGCTCCAACCCTCGGCCACGGTGACACGGGCAAAGCATGACACGGGCTGTTGGGCCTTGCACATCGGACGTCGTCCACACACCACACCACCACACCATGCCAAGACTCGATGTCCAGATCCCTGGATCTGGTATTCGGTAGAGTACAAACGAGTGACCTTGGAGGACTTGGGGAGTACCGGCACTGGAAGGAGCCCGGGGTCCGTTTGTCCCACGGCAGCAAGGCTGTTGGAGGCCCGGGGAGAGGGAGACCCAAAGAGGTGCTGGATTGGGTCTCGAATCGAAGGAATGTGCCGAATGTCGTTTGACTTTTTTTCAACTCACCGAGGAAAGCGCAAAAGGCAAAAGGCAAAAAATAAAAAAAGTCACTTTTGAGGCGAACGACAGGACCTCTCCCCCCTTGACCCCGCCAAGACGGAGTGGTGACCCCCCCTCCCCCCATCTCATCTCGCAGTTTGGTCCTTGTCAACTCTAACCCAACCTCTGCTCATCATCGTCGCCACCGCGCCCAGGTGCTTCTCTCCGAACCGGTCAGAGTGCCCTCTGTGCACATATGCACGTCTGAATTTTCACTCTTCATTCCAACTACCAAGGTGTGTGTCTATGACCATTGACCAGTCTCTGCTGCCACCCCACCGTTCGTGCCCCCTCGCTGCCTGGGAACGCCCACCTGCAAAATCCAGCACAACCCACGACACACGACAGACACACGACATCGCATCGCCGCACCAACCTACCTGACCTGCAGACCGAGTCGAGATGGAGTGAGGTGCCCTGGAATCCTGGCCTGGCCTGCCCGGGCCTGGAGCTAGCTCCCTGGGAGCTGCCCGCCGGTTCGAGTCCTGGCTCCCCGGGCACTGCACTGCACTACCCACATCGTCAGTGCAGCACGGCTGCTGCAGCATCTGCAACTCTGCCTCTGCCGTCACCATCCATCCACCCTGCCTGCCTGTCGCTCCACTTCTCCGCTTCATCTTGCCTCTTGTGCATCTGCTGACTCTTCCACCTGCTCGACTAAACCAGCGGTCAAGATCTCCGCCCGTCCTTCCCCTCAACAAGTGCGGTGTGGTGCCCGGAACCAACCCTGTGGTGTGCCTGTTGGGGCCTGACCACCGACACAAGTGCCCTCGGCGACGGTGCCCGGCCAATCAGCCCGACCTCGCCGACCTCTTCTCTTCTCCCACCGACGGAGCTCCCGTCTCTTTGCTGGCACCCACGACCCGGGAGACACGCCCGCGACTCTCATCCGCTCCTCTGCTGCTGCTGCTGCTGCGCCTCGGTTGGGCCTCTGTCCGGTCCAAGTAGGGAGTCTGTCGGCTGTGAGACAGTCAGTCGACCTCGATCGTCACCAAGCCAGACCCCCCCCCCCCACCGCCGCAGCGAAGCTAGGCCGCCCTTACCCACCTGTCGGGCCCCATGACGTCCTTGCCATCGTCGTCAGCGGCTCCTGCCGTGGCGAAGCTAGCTGCCGCCGCCGCCGCGGATCCCGCAGCCGAAGCCGAAGCAGAGGCCTACGAACGCACCCACGTCCACGGGGTCTACCAAGCCATCGCGCCGCACTTCTCTGCTACCCGCCACAAGCCCTGGCCCGCCGTCGCCTCGTTCCTGCAAGCCCAACATCCGGGCTCGGTAGGGCTCGACGTGGGATGCGGCAACGGCAAGTACCTTGGCGTGAATCCTGCCGTCTTCATGCTGGGCTCCGACAGGAGTTCCGCGCTCGTCGCGCTTGCCAGGAGCCGCACCGCCCACCCCGACGAGCCTGCGCCTGCGCCTGCGGGGCCACAAGGTGTAACCAAGGCGCGAGCCGGCCCTGCCGATGATGCGAGTGCCGGCGCCCCTGCCCAAGGAGGTGGGACGTCGACGTCGGACGTGCTGGTGGCCGACGGGCTCTCGCTCCCCTTTCGCAACGAGGGCGTCGACTTTGCCATCTGCGTGGCCGTCATCCACCACCTGTCGACGCGCGCGAGGCGACAGGACGCCATCAGGCAGCTCCTGAGATGTGTCAAGACGCGAGAGGCTGCCAGCGGCCAGGTGCTGGTGTACGTCTGGGCGCTGGAGCAGGGAAACAGCCGGCGCGGTTGGGACGAGGGCGGCGAGCAGGATTTGCTCGTCCCCTGGGTGCTCAAGAGCCAGACGCGGACCCCCAAGACCAAGGCCCCCAGAGGCCAGAAGCCGAGCAAGGACACCCCGAGTGGCGGTGAGCCGCCGGCTCCGACGGCGTCGGCAGACGAGGGCGACGCAGCAGGAACAGACACGGGGGGCGTGGGGCAGAGCGATCCCGTCTTCAGGCGTTTCTACCATCTCTACCGCCAAGGCGAACTGGAGGAGGATGTGCTGGCCGCCGGGGGGGTGGTAGTCACCAGCGGCTACGAGAGAGACAACTGGTGGGTCGTGGCCGCCAATGATGCCCCGATATCACGTCGCGAGGAATAAAAAACAGTCCCCTGGCAGGGCAGCGAGCCTCCCACTGGTCGGCCGCCCGGTGCTTCCCAGCCAACGTCCCCCTTTTTGCTGAGCGTGATTGTTGCTTTTGGCGGTACGGAACCCTCTCAACACCACGAGTCTGCCACAATCACAGACGGCTGCCATGTTACCTATCAAGTATCAACAGCGACACTCGAAAAGAAAAGAAAGAGGCGACGACGATCCCCGAGCTCGCCGGTTCCAAAAACGTCGTCCCAGTAATACCTAGACCGCCCCACACTCACCGCCGCCCGCCGGCCGCGGCCGCGGCCCGGCCCTACATACACACGGCCATTGTTTCAATGCACTCATCTTGACACGATCGGGTCTTGTTATTCTCCGAGGGCGCGCCGCCGCGCATCGGTACCGAGACACAATAGTTTACAAGTGACGGGCCAACCAAGGACCCCTGGTTCCTGGTACTCGAAACAATAGTATTGGTATTTTGTCTTGCCTTTTTGTGAGGGCAAGGTCCTTCCCGTTCGTTTGTCCGTCCGTCCGTCAATAGCCAGCCTGTTCCTTTTGCTGTCTTCAACGCCAATGTCCATCGCAGCAACCAAAATATGTGATGTGACGCCTGTTATGTGGATGTCTTGGACGACTATTTTCACACACGCCCAGTACCTGGGCCCGCCCGCCCCCTTTTTTCACCGTCCACTTTTTGACCTTCCATTTTGACCATCTTCCACTCGCTGTATCTCTCCCTCTCTATTTTGGTGGCAAGAACACAGCAGCAGCACATATGAGAGATGATGGAAATGAAATAAAACCAAGAAGGGTAGGTAGGTAGGTAGATGGTTAGAATGATGAGAATATGGCAAACAAGAAGAGAACAAGAAGAATGATAATAATGTCCAACTCCACCCACAGCTGCAAACAAACAAAGTAAACAAAAGTAACTCCCAACAACAAGAATACATCATCCATTACACACTGCCCATGCCCAAAAGGACAGCCGAAAAGAAGGACAAAAAAATGGCATGCCAAAAGAATAAGAATAAAAACAAAAAAACCCAAGCAAAAAATGCTAAACATGATGGTGTGTGCGTGTGTGTGTGCGTGTTATCCTCCGATGTGTGTGCTTTGCCGTGGTGCCAAATTCCAAAACCCAACCCAACCCAGAAAACCATCCCCCGCCCCCAAAATCGAAAACCAAAAGCCGTAGCATAACCCATCCATCCGTCGTCGTCCTCCCCGGTCGTTCCAGTCGAGTCCCCGCCACCGCCGCCGCCGCGCCCCGTCCTGTCCTGTCCCAGTTCCAGTCCCGCCCGCGTGTCCCGGTCGCAATGCCATCGCTAGATGCAGGTTCGAAGAAGGCAAAATAAGGAGAAGCAAAAAAGATTCCTTGTCGTGTGTGTTCGTGTGTGTGTGTTGTTGGATAAAGACATGGTTGAAGAGAAGATGTGTGTGTGTGTGTGTGTGTATCGTGTATGTGTCGTAAGGGGGTGTGATGACGTCCTTGTATCATGTGTCGGTCGTGGTGGGTTGTTGTAGGAGGTGTAGAGAGTGAAGATGGAGGGAGAGTCGATAGTCTGGAAAGGGGGGACAAACGGACGTTCCGTGGGAAAAGTATCCACTTTTTCCGTTTGTATCCCCCCTTGCTTCAATCTTGACCCGGGCGCCGTCTTTTTTGTTTCGGGCTTCTTTCCCTCTCCTCAGGTCCTATACCCCCTCCCATTGCCACGCCTCATACCCTCCCCTTCGTCATGGCCCTGACCATGCGACGGATGCATGTGCTGTCGTCGCCGGCTCGTCTCGCGCGAGCCTCCCACATCAGGAGGGCTCGCGCGCCGCTTCCCGGCCGTCGGCTCGAGGGGCCCGTACGACGACATGGAAGGGAGCAGCGGCCCGGGGCTGGCTGTGGCGCTGTGCACGGGGCTGGCACTGGGCATGCCGCCGCTCATCGAGTACGCGGGCGTGCTGTAGGGGCTGACGCCCGTGGTCAGCTCGGCGACGCTCGGGAGGAGACCGCCGCGGCCGGGGGGGTGGTTTGTTTGTATCGGCGCGAGGCCAAAGCTGGGCATGTTGCTGTAGCCCATGTCGATCGGGTCCGAGTGGTGGTGAGGGTAGCCGAGTCGGGGAGGCGGTACGCTCTCGCGCCGGGCCGCGAGTGGTCGGCCACCGGGCGGCCCGGGAGGGGGGATGATCGGTGTTCCGGGGTGCCCGTGCCCTACGTATCGGGGAGAGGCCATGCCGGCCATGTCGCGGGGAAGACTGCCCTGGGATTGCGAGTGCGCGTGGCCTCGGGTCGGCGAGACCCGTTGCGAGCCGGAGTGGTGTTGCTCGGGGGCTGCGATGTTGAGGGCGAAGGGGATCACGCCGGCTCGTCGCGCCATCTCTTGCTCGCCGAGTTGCCAGTGCATGGCCTCGGCGGCGCGCCAAGGGACCTGCATCTCTTCGGCGACCTTTGCCCACATTTCGGGCTTGAATCTACTGGATTGTCAGCACAAGAGTCCTTCCAGGGTCCCTGGCGGACGCTCTCGGATGGGCCTCAACACGAACCTCTCGTATAACCGCGCCAGCTTGTTTTTGCGCTCCTCGTCCCACTCGCTTCGCCGCTCAAGATAGTTCTGATAGTGAAGGCGACAGCTGATGGAGCTCCGGCCCGGAAGTTTCTTGGAGATGTCGTCCCATTTCATGCCGGTGCCTCGCAGTTCAATGATCAAGGCATCCTCCTCGGGAGACCACTTGCTTTGCTTCTTGGCCGGAGACTCGGATGTGTGCGGCGGCATGCTGCGCTTCCCGCTGTTGCCACTTCCTGGCCGTGACGTTGAGCCCGAGCCGGTCGAGTGTGCGAGGCTGGGGGCCAGAGAAGGGATGCCGTAGGATCCCAGGGACGGGGGGCCGCCCCGGCCACCGAGCCGTGGAGACGAAACGGCCGGGCCTAGAGGGAACGACGATGGCGGGGGACCAGCCCGGGACGCCGCCGCCGCCGTGGGGTGTGGGACTGGGGCTGCTGATGTTTGCTGGGAAGGAGACGCGGGGGACTCATTTGAGTCGGAGCTCTTGAGGAGTGAGGCGATATCCACGATGGCGGTGTCTCGCCCTGCTTTGCCTAGATAGGCAGAAGGGTCATGGGCGTCGCGGAGACGCGCCCGGTATGGAATCTGCCTCCTTTCGAAGAGGGTTTGCGAGGACACTTTGGAGGTGAAAGGCCGGGCCGGGCCTTTCTCGAGCTCGAGCTGGGAAGGTTATGGGGTGACAAGCCGGGTACGACCGCCTCGGGCCGCGTTCCGATCGTCGAGGGGGAGACCGGATGACCAGCGGGGGCTGGGCCTGCCTGTAATGGGTTGCGAGTGTGAGTAGTAGGTGGACAGGTAGCCACTGTTCGAGTGTGGATCTGGTCTGGCGACGGGTCGATGACGTGTGTTGTGTGCGGGGACTGGTAGGTATCGCCAACGAGATCGAGTTCGAGGGTCGAGATGGTTGTAGACGGAGCTCCTGAGGTAGCGGGAGGCGCGTGGGAAGAGGTGGCTCAAGGGGTATCTATGTACCAAGCAGACAAGCTCTCAGGACAGGCAGCTGAGGCCAGGGGGAGCTGAAGCTTTCAACAAGGCGTGGCTACTTCTTGAGTACGGCCAGGAACATGATTGGCGCCTTTCAAGCACACGCCCACCAATGGACGGGGATACGACGAGCTGATGAGGCGAGGAGGAGAAGGATGGGAGCGCCGGCGGACGGGCACGTCGGTCAAACTAGTTTGCTAATGCGCCTGGGGAGAACAGAGAGCGACTTTTCCATAGTCACCGTCCTCCACAAGCCGCAGGATGTAGATGGTCGACAGGGTAGGCGCAGGAAGGGTTCGGGAAGGCGCGCTTGTGCAGATTGTCGATGGGAGGGGGAGGGGGAGTGTGTGGGAGGAGGTGGAGGGGGAGGGGGAGGGGGGAAGGGGGTCGTCTTGAAATTTCTGACGATGACGGCGAACTTGTCCAGGCAAGGAGCAACTCGGTACTGCTGAGGTCGTGGTGGTGGGGGAGACTGAACCGGGGTCTGGGTACTGAATAGAGCAGCGTTGTTCCAACCAGGGCGAAGACGGCTTTAAGGTTGAGACGCTGAGAGAGGAGCAGAACCACTCCGGTTTGGGGGCTGTAGGGCAGATTGGGTGCAGATGTCTAGGAGTCTAGGGAGAGAAGGGCATGGTGAAGCCAGCCAGAACGACATGGCAACAGGGGGGGGGGGAGGTGTGTAGGTTGAAGGAGGGGGGTGGGCATCAAAAGTGTGGAGGCTTGGGAAACAGAACGAGGGATGTGCAAGTCAGGGCTTGAATGTCACTGTAGGGATCCTCGCAGTCCTCATGGGTTCTGCTCTTGCATAGGGCCTGGGCAGAGGGCAGCCACCCGAAGGGCAGTCAGGGTCTGTCTGGTGTGTACCCCAAGCCTCAAGCCAGCCAAACGCAGTACACAGTACCCAAGTACTTTCTCTGGCCTTGGCCTGTCAGACACCGGCGACCTCGAAGCAGCGAGCGAGGTACTCCCGTGGTCCGAAAAAGAGGAGGGTGACATCCAGAGCTTCGGCTGAGGTCGCAAATTCCACTGGAATGTGCGATTCGCAGAGCGAGCAGCCGGCACTACCTGCTGCTGCGTGCTGCGTAGGGCGGCTCTGGGGAGAAGTGTGCATTCGTCTCGTGCTGCCGTCATGGTACCAGGACCAGGACCAGGACCAGGACCCAAAGAGGACGAACCGTCGTGCTGCTCCGCATTGTGATTATCGTGGCGCCGTGTTTTGCAGACCGCCAGAGAGTGCCGATGGTGTTTCCAAAGCATGGCGCGAGCCGCATCGGATCGCCTCGGTCACCAGGGTAGGGAGGTAGGGAGGTAGCCCCGTCGTTCGTCGTTCGCCGTTCGTCGTGTCGTGGTCCTTCATCCCCGGGGGGTGGACCGGGGGGGCATTGTAAGGGGGGACTGGCAATTCGAGTGCAAACCCAATATCAAACGTGTGAATGATTGAAGTTGGCATGCCGATACTATCGACATGGGGGAGCCATATGTCCACGAATTCATGCATAAGCTGCGCGGAGCCGAACGCAGCAATCCTCGACAGCAACCTGTTGGTTCTGTTTGGTTTAGCAGTGGCAGCGCTACCAGCCTACCTGTCGATGATGCAAATCGGTTTGCAGCCAAGACTCCGGGAAGATGAAAGGTGAAGGCTGAAGCTTAGCCCCGCGATCAGGAGGGCGATGCGAGATGGGGAGGGTGCGAGGCCGTCACCACGCCGTCGGGTTGAAACTCGGTAAGGAGATCTCTGCAAGTTGGGCTCGACCGGTTCGGTCCATTTGCCCGTGTGTTATTCTGTTTTGGCTTTTTTGCGGATGTGCTCTTGGTATTTTTCCCTCCCTTGTCAGCGAGCTTTCCCCTTCCCGGTGCTCGCAGCAACCCACACCCACCGAGCCACCCACCCACCGCCTCCCACGATCTCTGGCTGATGTCGGCACATGTGGGCAGTGGGCACATGGCCCTGCGAGGAGGGAACTGGCGGGAGGTGCAGGCCGCCCCCAGCGCCAGGACCGGGCGCCCGGCCAAGCCCTGAGACCTGAGTCCCGACTGCCTCTGCGTCATCCCAACTTCCGGCAGGACTGTAGCCCCGGCGCGGCGTCGACGAGACGTGGAGGACTCTGGACGCAGAAGCAGAAATGCCGACCGTGGATTGACTGGCTGCCAAAGGGCCAGCGTCGGCATGACGGTTGATCTGGGTCAGAGGCCGGTCGGGCGCAGCGCCGTGAAGGGTTCCCGGTGAGTACTGTGTAGGATGGTGGGGGGGGGCCGACGACAGGGTGGACCGCGCAACTATTTGAGAGGTGCCCCCCGGGTGTTTTGCGACTGTCACTGTGGTGGTTTGGTTTCGATGCGCCGGCTAACATGGCCCATTGTTGCTCGAGGGCATGGCCATGGCATGCCATGCCATGGTCGGCAGGTCTGGCTCGCGTGCTCTCGCTTGGCTCCCGGCAGGCCACGCCGCAAGACAAGAGCAGAGGGAGAAGCTTGGTCCGCCGGTGCGCAGCGGAGCCCCAGAGATGAACAAGCCTATCCGGAATCGTGCAGTGCAGCACGGAGACTGCCAGATCGGCCCGGGCGACAATGCTACAATGACGAGCCTCGTCGACGGCGCTCGTCCAGGCGAACAACCCTGACGGCGGGCGACGGGCGGCGCTAGGCCCTCGGAAACATGGCGAACAGGCCATACCATGGCTCGAGCGACGGCCATGGGCCACGGGCCAGGGCGGCCACGCTCCAGGTCGCCGACCACAAAGACAATGTTGAAAGGCGCGGCACCACACGCAGGCAGGCTCGCTTCGATCCGCCGACTACCCAAAATCCACGACCTTCCGGCTCGCATATGTGGTCCGGGTTGCACATGGGTTTTGCTGAGACCCGAGAACCTGTCCGATCCATGTGTGAGATATCAGCCGCTTTGGGAGCCACGGCGGGCCTCCTCCAGCCCGATATGGGCCTGGGCGCCTCGGCCCCCGTCGGCGTCGTGAGCCGTGGCCGTGGCCGTGGCCGTGAATCTGGCCTTCTGGACAACGTGGTTTTATCCCGACCCTCTGTGCGCAAAATGGGCATTAGCAACGTGAGATTGCGTCGGTTCACCTGCCGGCTACCGACCAACCCCGGTCTCAATGCAACCTGCGCTCGCTGCGCAGGGTGCGCAGTGCGTGGCTGGCCGCTGGGGTCGGCGGAGAGTTTGGTGCCCTGGAGGAGCATTGACCGCATGATGGACACCGGCGACGCAGCATTGAGCCATCCTCGAGCAACAATGTTGTTGGGCGAGTGATAAACTTGGCCAAACGGTTGCAACACAGTCTGACAGTCCAGGCGAGACAGGACAGGGGGTCGTTTTTGGCGGGTAGCAGTGCGGGCGAACGCCACGCTCTTGTTGGCGTGACGGCGTCTTGTTGCGGACGGAGGAGTGCTTGGTTGATGAACCCACTGATGGCCCTGATGGACGAACCCGCAGCCAGAAAGAGAACGCCAAACAGCCGCCCACTGCGCTCAGGGACCCGGATGTCTGTGCGCTATCGGAACTTGAGCCACGCAGTGCGTGCCTCACACAGTCCCCGTCAGACGACTCCCGGCTCGTCTGGACGTCCATTGTTTGGCGGGGTTGTCTACCAAACACCACGCATCAACGGATTTGCAGTGTGTGTGCCATCAGTGGGCTCCTGCGCCTGAGGCGACCGCATGTCAATGCCAGCCGGAACATTCGTCCCAGGTCGGGCGTCCTTCTCCTGCGCACTCACTTTTGCCGGCCGAACGAACTGGCGGTCAGCTCCTCCCTCATGCATTGCCCTCCCCCCCCCACACCAGGATCAGGGCTCTTGCGGAACAGCACCGCCGGCAGCTCTCAGGTCGATCGTGAATCGTGTTTCTCAACCCGGGGTTTGTTTCCTTCGACCCAGGAGATGCTCGCGACGGTCTGGCTGGTCCGGCGGGTATGTACTTGTCCCTCCCATACTGCGACGACTCATCCTCCAGCCAAGTTGAGCCACGACAGAGCTTGAGGGCATGGGCGCTTGGCCACTTCCCGCTAGACCGCCCCCTCCCACCATGGGCCTCCCATTATTTGCCTCGGGGGTGTAGAGTAGACATGTCATCGTATGCCTTCTGGCTGTAGTAGTGTAGTCATGACATGCCATGCTGATGTCGATCAACCTCCGCGCCTGTTTGCAGGAACTGGTCTGTGGCGGGTGTTTCGAAGAGCTCGAAGCGGCGGTGACCACATTATCCCGGGCCAGGAGAGGGAATGTGCAGCCAAGCCATTACCCCGATGCGACCAGTCCAGCCATATTCGTCCGTGAAGGCTCTTCTCGGTTCTAGGCGATGCGGCTGGTGTCCAGTCTGGGTAACCGGCGTGGTGGGATCCTGGAACCAGTTCGCCATCCGTCCGTGGGTGCTCCAGTCTGCACACTTGTCAAGTTGTCATGTCTTGTTCAGTAGATGTCGCTTACGCTGCTGCGTGTCTTGCATGACTTGCGGGATCACGACCTGTGGCAAGTGTGAGGCTTACCGGGCAAGCCACTGCGAGACAGATCAAACGTACAAGGTACATCAGAGGTCTGTGAGCGAGGGGCTCTAGTGGTGACGAACTGGGGACGGGGCGTTGAACAAGCCAGCGGAGACATGGGATGCTGAACGGATACTGCCGGCTTTTTGCAGTTGCTGCCCGAACGAAGCAGCCGGCCCTCCCAGGATGGTGATAGTTGTTGATCGGTGAACCCGGACAGTCGTCCGGGAACCACAAAACTGTGAGCCTCATGATTACATATTGACTGCTTGCGTTGACGTGAATGTGAGCAGTCGACCTTGTAGCAGCAATCCCCTGGTCGGACGTCGTCGGGGTTCGTCAGCGGCGGCCCGATTGTCGCTAAAGTCAGATGAGTAGAACCTCATGTAGGTGACAGCACGTCGTCTCTTCTCGAGCTCCTTGAAAGGCCTTGTCTGAGTCTTTGGGAACCAATAAACCGCCATGGGTTCCGTTAGCTTCGTCTTTGCCGATAGTCCCCACTGGCCATTGGACAAGGCCCAACGTCTTCTCACGACGGCGCCGGGGAGCACCACGGTCAAATCAGAGTCCTTGCCGCCGTTGGTGACTTGCTGGCCATGCATATAGAGGGCGCCGCATCTGCGATTCGAAATATGCCAGTGTGCGTTGGCTACCGGCAGGTTAATCTGGGCGTGTCCGAACTCCCGTCGATACTGGGTATGGGTATAGGGGCGGCACTTGCTGTTCGTCATGGGAGTTGGCAGCCCCGGATCAGACGAGAATGAGCCCCTTTGGGCGTCATGGCTGTTTCGCAGGGTCCGCAGATAGGACGATGAGCAGGCTGGAGCGTTTCGATTTCTCTGTCCAGCAAAGGCGGTAGGGGATTCTGATCCCAGTCGTTGGCAGTGATGCCTAGCAACGGCGGCGATGCTGGCCCAAAGCGCCTCGTTCGCGCACCGTGGATGTACCGGGCTTTCCAATGCCCGCCAAGACGTGGGTGATAGACGCACGCCCCCAGTCGCATGGTCCGAAACCCGGTCATGGATGACGACTTCCCGTCATCTCTGCTTGTCGAAACGGATCTCGACAGACAAGAGATTGTCCGGAAACCCAACGTGGCGGTGAACGGCACAAGAAACAGATCTTGGGTAGCAAGCAAGCATGCATATCATCCGTTGCCTGATAGACAATGTCGAGGCCATGTCCTTGTCAGAAGTTGACAGGGCGGACTGAGCGATGCAACGGGAGCATCGTCCGGCTGCAGCATGAGCAAGAAACGGCCTAGCTTCGAATGCCCGAGGGGAAGACGCACGAGGTCTGCTTTTGAGATGCGGCAGCCAGCTGCTCGACCAGAGAGGGCGGCGACTCCGACAAAAGACGGGCATTTTCGGCAGTGGCGCAGGGGTCCAGGTGGAAATCTGAGAACCGGAGGGACAATAGCATTTTCGGCCTGCGGGACGTGGCAAGGCGAACCGGCGCCGGGGCTCACGGGCAGCCCTGCGGATGATGTGATTGCCCTGAATGGGTGGCGTGGGCGGGCCGATGCCGATGCCGAAGGCTTGACCGAGAAGGGACATGGGATGACTTGTCTTTTGTTTGGGGTCCTGGGTCCTGACTCCCAGGAATCCGTTTGCTCCGTCTCCCTCGCTCGTCTGTGTCGTGAGGATTTGCCCGCAGTCACCAGTGTGGGGGACTTTATTTTTGTCGTGTGCCGTTCCGTGGGCGGGCTCGGGCGTCGACATGACGGTCCGCGGCGGCGAGGGCCAATGGTGCACATCGGATCGTGGACCGGCGGGCAACTGTGCGGCGTGCCTGTCGTTGCCTTGATTCCTACTCATTCTTGGGGACGGGCAGCCGGAGAGGCATTGGCCTGGCCAATGAGTCCCCGTGGGGGGCGTTTGAATGTCGGCTTCCGGTGAAGATGCGCCCAGGCTTGATACACAGTAGGACTGTTCCACCGATGCCGCGAGCAGGAGTCCCGTCGTCTGCAGTACGTAAGTTTCCGATGATGTGGTTCCCATGGGAGCTCCTGGGGAGCAGATGCAAACGGACAGGCCCAATCACGACCGCAGCTGATCTGTCCAGCGCCCATTGCCCAGTGCCCACGCCGGCGCCGTCGATGTTCGGATCCGAAGGGACATGCTCAGGCTCCGGCTTGTTCGGTTTGATTGGCACCAGAGAGGCAAGCGAGAAGCCGACGGTGCTGCGCCCCGGGTTCGTGCGAGCAGCAGGTGAGCAGCCAGCAGGGCGGCCGAAGGGGTAGGATTTGAGGAGTTGGTGCCTGAAGAAGAAAGGAGAAGCCTGCAATGTTTTGCCGGTTGGCTGCCAGCAGTTGATGGCGTTGGAAGGAGGAGAGGATGGACGGGTGTTTGCAGAACAGCAATGGAATTGTGCGATGAAGTTGCAAGGTTTTTTCTTTCACGCTTCGAGTGTGCAGGGCAGGAGACACGAGATCGCGTCTTGTTGAACGCGCTTGCCAGGGAGCTCCTGCCCGGCCCCACCCAGATACATTTGTGGCTGAGATAGTATAGCGGTGATCTCGTCTTGATGACGGGACTTTCCTTGGGCTCACAGATGGAAATGAAGATTTGACAGGCATGAATATCCTACCAAGTCAAGCAGATGCTGATGCTGATGAGAGGAGGTTTGTTTGACTTCTTGACAGGCTGTTGCATACTTTGGGGGCATTCCAAGGGTTGGGGTTGTTGCAGCGGGCAGCGGGGTCATGTATAATGTTTTGTCCAATCTGACCAATCCGCGATGGCTTCTCTGCGATTCCATCACCACCTAACCTGGATGCCGGCCTGACTTTCTACCATCATCGTTGGGATAAAAAACAACCAAGGCCCTGTCGTGATACCCTCAACGATCTCGAAAGATATCCACCCATTTGTTACGTCAGTTCAATCTCCAAGACGAGGCTCTTCAACCGCAACCACCATCCCGACATTGCAGATCAACAACCCAACATCACCAGCCCTGAACATCACTCATCATGGCCGACGTACCCCTCTATGTGATTTCCGAGTACTCCTCCTCGGAGCGCCGAATCACACCATCATGGTCCATCTCTCAACTCAAGAAGAAGATGGAATCCATCACCGGCATCCCGCCCTCATGCCAAGTCATCTCGCTCAAGGGCCCATCGGGTGACAGCGTCCCCGTTGAGGCCGTTGACGAGGAGAGCGTCTACATGCAGAGCTTCAACCTGGTGCCGTATGCTGAGCTCAACGTAAGTCTGCTTTTCATGTTTCCTTGGGACAGTATCCCAGCCAAAACCACTGGTCTGGAAAACCACGTCTTGTGCCCGACGAAGTTGGGCGGCGCGGAGAAGAGGGGTTTGTTTACATTGCCCCATCAAAATCATGGCCACCGCAGTGGACTGGCCTGCAGCGCATGTCGGGTTTCCCATTGTTTCTCATGCACGGGAGGGCAGGATGCGGGGACCACGGACAGTGGACGACCGACAGCAGAATCCCATCATCATTGTCATCCAGACTTCCCATCTTCAACCATATACTACCTTGGGACGGGGCTCGGGCTTCCCTCTCCATCCTCAGCATTTTCTCCCTCTTGTCGTCAGCTTTACCAAGCAGGTCACTAGCAGGTCACTAACCAACCTCCAGATCGTCGACACCCGCCCCCCGGCTGCCCGCCCCAACTTCACCAGCGCCGTCGGCGTCGAGAAGTTTGTCCTGCCCGAGGAGGAGTACGAAAAGAAGTCCGACTCGGTTCTCGCCTGGAAGAAAGCGCAGAAGCTGGGGCGCTTCGACCCCAGCGCTCCGAGCCACGAGCAGGCCAAGATTGCCGAGATCGAGGCCGAGATTGCCGCGCGTGGCATCGCCGTTGGAAAGCGCTGCCGCCTCGGCCTCGACGACACGCGCCGGGGCGAGATCAAGTATGTGGGCGAGGTCAAGGAGATCCCTGGGAGCATCGGATCGTGGATCGGCATCGAGCTGGACGAGCCCGTCGGCAAGAATGACGGGAGCCTCGGGGAGACCAGGTACTGGGGCGAGCCGTCGGGCGTGAAGCGCGGCGTGTTTGTGAGGCCGGAGCGGGTCGAGGTTGGGGACTACCCGCCGCTGGACGATCTTGAGGACATGGAGGAGATTTGAGCTGTGGCGATGGGTCAGCGGGACACGTCACAGTACTCAAGTCAGTAAGTGTATCTTGAGAGATGGAATCTCACTGTCTTGTGACAAAGGCTGCGAGGAGCACATACGTCTTCCCCGGGCGATAGCAGCTGAGACTGTCTGGCAGATACCGAATCCAAGAAACATGGGTGAGCCAGGTCATACATGCCTCCTTTCTCCCACTTCCCTCGAACCGCAACCACCCACCGGCCAACTACCTAAAGCCGGTGATCAATGTTGAATGGGCTACCAACAAGCTTCGTCGTTGAGAAGTGGTCCACTCGACTGCCATGAGTCGTATGGACTGGTACCACCACGAAGACCATCCCCTCTCAGGAAGCCAGGCTACACAGAGCATACCACTTGTATGTTACAAGTAACGTCGCCTCTTGGACGACGGTACCCCGGACATGAAGTTGAAGCCATATCGGAAAGGATAAACATCCGGCCATCCAATTCGAGAAGCGGCTCTGCTCTGGCCCTCGACCATCCGGGCATCTGGTAACGCCAAGCCATCGGAGGATAATATTCATGAAATCTTTGGAATATCTCCGACGGCACTCTTTGCGAAACAATCCACGATGTCACGATGTGCCGCTCCATGAAACAAGCCACGATCAAAATTCTCCTCGGCCACGATCAGCGTCCCAATGCCTCCCCGCCTTGTTTGCCCGGTGGAAATCGCAGCAGCGCAAAGACCAGCGGGACCAAGATTCGGCAACAAGTTTCCGAATGCAAACCAAACTCGAAGATCCTGGGGCTCGTCACCAAAAACAAGCTGGCTCGGCTTGCATTGAGCCGGGTGGTGATCGCGGGCCCTAGGCAGGGGGTTGTCACGACTTGTGTATGAGACCCGTCGACGAAGCTATCCCTAGCGTTGCTGCCCACGCTATTTTTGGGAGGAGGGAAAAAAAGAGAGAGGTTTGGTCCGGCTTTTACGGACGGTGGGATTTCCACAAAATTCCCAAGTTCACCATCCCATCAGCCCAAGAAGATTCGTCCCATTCTACAACATGTGCTGAGCAGACCAGTCCAGATACATACATACCTACCTACAGATACCTCTGGTGGTCGTCCCCAAGGCATGAGGTCGGTTTAGCATCTGATACTCATCCCCGTCGATCAACCCGCAGGGACCGGGGTCCCCCAGAACCCCAGCAGGACCCCAGGATGGCATCGAAATGTTCCGAGGTCGCCAAGCGAAAATCGCCAACGTCAAAACATTGTTTGTGCAAATCAATCAGTCTCCATCATGACATTGACGGATTCGCAGATTCGCAGATTCACCACGGTACCCATTTTCAACGTCCAGACTGATGGGAGAGGCTGACTTTGACACGTCCTACCCACATGGCATCCGCCTGCCGCTGTTGCATCGGGGAACAAAACCAGATCATCGCTCCATCGACCGGAAGGCTACGGTCAGGCCAGAGAGAAGCAGACTGGACAACGCTGCAAACGCCGAACCGTTCAGGTCGTCAGCCTGAGCCCGCGCCTTCCGTGGTATACGGGCAGACATGACTGGAGATGGCCTCGAAAGGTCACAAACTCGTCCATGGCGCTGAGGAATCGCCCTGCCGGGCGCTTCCCAAGGTAGTACCGGCAACCGAATTGGGATTCCGAAGTTACCGAGACATCCCCCTTGGCGGTTCTGGCGATGGCGTCGACAAAACAACGGCTCCGCATTGCCGGCGTTTGCGCAGCCTCTGTCGGCCATGACGTGCCTCAGGTGAGAAGATGATCGTCTGGGAGCCCAATGCACGAGAGGGCAAGCCAGGGCGCGAAGCCATGGTTGGGCGTCTGTGAGGCGCTCACGGTAGTGGTTGCTTGAACAGAGTGTGGCGCTAAAACAGTTTCGACGTCTCAGATGAGCCCCCCCAAACGCCCCAGGTTCTGGAAAAAAATCTCCTTCCCTCCCCCCGGTCCTGTCGTCCTCCGATTCCATCCTAGGTGCGCGATTCCTCAACTCTACCAAAGGCCAGGACAGGTGGGAGATGGAAGAGCCAGCCAGCATCGACTGGATGGCCGAGACGGACGGTCATGGCCCGTTGGTCTGCGAATGGCCTCTGCCAATGCCAGGTCATCGCTGGCAATTCTCCGGATGCGCTGGAAGACTGTCCGGAAGCGTGGCGGCGTGGTTCACCAATCGCAGGGGCCGTTTTTGCTTGGCTCCGGTTGTACGATCGCCCTTGTTCGATACAGCGATACCTTACCCACGCTGTGTCCGGCTGCCCCAGGGGCCGTACCGCGCTATGGACTCCCTCTGTCCCTGACCTGACGGGAGAGTCCCTTGACAGCGACTCCCTTGCCGTCTGGCCTTCTTGTTTCTTCTTAGCATACCTCTTGACGACGATCAGAATCCGAGAAACCAAGGCGCACCATCAGCGCCATGCCCTGCCAAGCGGATTGAGGGAATGCGACGCTGCACCCCGGCCCTCTTGATCCCTCGCTGCCCTCCCTCGCCCCAGCCGGCACCCGCCCTTCCTCCAGAGTCCCGTCCAGCCTCGACTCCCTCCCGAGTCCCCGTCCCCTTTACATGCGCCCGCCCTCCCCACCACGAAACCGCTTCGTGCCTCCGAGCCTTGCGTCCAAACAAAAACAGCCCGCTGTTTAGTCTCCGATCCCCATCCCAACAGGCACCAGAGAGCGACGTCGACCGTCGCTGGTGCTGGGGAACATGGCACCGCACCACTTACACCGGTGGCTGCTCGCCGCCGCCGCCGCCGCCATGTCCCTCTCCACAGTATCCGCAGTATCCGCCACCAACGTATCCGTCAGGTGGATGCCAGACCTGCCGGAATGGCAGACCAAGGCCCTCATGCGCCTGCAGCTGACGGCGCCTTCGGCCGAGGCCGCGCCGCTGTCCTACGACGTCTATCCGCTCGCCGCGCTGCTCGCCAACGGGACCCAGATGACGAGAAATGTAAGCCGGCCTCGCTGCTCGGCCCCTGTTGGGTTGGCTGCTAACCTCTCGCCCCCAGACCGTCCGGATTACCGGGAACATCGCCATCGCCGAGCCAGAAACCTACGAGCTCATCAACCGAACCGATTCCATCGCCTATGTGTCGTGCGACCGGGAGGACGCCAACCAGATCGTCAACGATGTGCTGACGATGCGCGCCAACCTCAAGGCCATCCTGCTCTTCAGCTT
Source organism: Podospora conica (assembly GCA_030685255.1). Classification (NCBI taxonomy): domain Eukaryota; kingdom Fungi; phylum Ascomycota; class Sordariomycetes; order Sordariales; family Podosporaceae; genus Podospora; species Podospora conica. The sequence goes on from MU839490.1 coordinate 188,664, forward strand.
AAAAGGCGACTGCTGCGGCCTGCAGGGGCTCGACATCCCCTTTGACGACATCTACACCATGGGCAACGCAGGGGAGGCGCTCGAGACGCTCAACACGACGTCTTCGGCCGAGGGGGTCGTCCGGGCTTCGATCATCGGCAACTGGACCATGGGGCCCGACGAGAACGTGCAGAGCCAGGGCGGGAGCAACTCGGCCGTTGCCATGAGCATCCTGTACAGCATCACAGGCCTCATCACACTCCTCTTCCTGGTCATCATCGCCACGGGCGCCATCCGCGCCCACCGGTATCCCGAGCGCTACGGACCACGATCCGGCTACGGCGGCCGGCCAAGGCAGAGCCGGGCCAAGGGCCTCGCCCGCGCCGTGCTCGAGACGCTCCCGATCGTCAAGTTTGGGGAATCCGCGCCGGCCAAGCCCGATCCCGCGCTCGAGCTCGAATCGCAGACATCCCGCCACTCGCCGGATCCCTCGGCAAGAGCGCGACTCTCCGCCATCCCGGAGGAGCCGAGGACCCCGATGATCCAGCTCGGGAACACCACGCCCAAACCCGAGACCATCCCCGAGGCGGCGGTAGCCGCCACGGCCGCCCCGCTGAGCGCCATCGGCAGCGGCATCCGCCACGGCCCCAACGACGAGCACCTGGGGTGCTCCATCTGCACCGAAGACTTCAGCGTCGGCGAGGACGTCCGCGTCCTCCCCTGCGACCACAAATTCCACCCCCCATGCATCGACCCCTGGCTCATCAACGTCTCGGGAACCTGTCCCCTCTGGTAAGCCCCCCCCCCCACCCCCCACCACTCCCCCTTCCAAGCTAACCCCCAACCCCCAGCCGTCTCGACCTCCGCCCCGAAAAGACCGCCGACGGCGGCCCCGACGAACCCCCGCCCCTCGCCGCCGACTTTGACGACGCGTCGTCCGCCCGCGGAGACCGCCGACGCAGCAGCACCCCCCGGATCCTCGACCTCCACCGCCTCCGGCACGCGTCGGTCGAGGAGCGCATCGAGATCCTCCGGCGCCACCGCTCCCAGCAGCAGGAGCAGGTGTCGGCGGAGCCCGAGTCGGAGGAGCAGCGCGGCCGGCGCGCGAGGCTGGCGGATCGGCTCCGGGATACGTTCCGCGTGCGGACGAGGACGCAGTCGCCACGGGATGGGCGGGGGACGCCGGATGAGGGGCGGTGATGATACCACTTGGGGGTTTTGGGGGGGGCGACATGATGTGGGGTGAGCGGGGGGTAATATCTCGAATTATTGTAATGATGTAATGCGACTTATCGACACACACACACGACACACACACACACACACGAAGCGACACGACACGACAACCCAAGGGGGGGACCAGACACGGCGACGACGATGACATAGCATGGAACTGGATTTCTTGTCGCTCGGATTCCCTCTCTGGTTCGGCTTTCTTTTTTTTTGGATTTGGGAGGATTTGGCTTTGGATCTTCTGGTAGAATGGCGTTTAGATCGGGGAGGGGCGCACACACACACACACGCACAGCAGCGACAACGGATTGGATTGGATTGGATCGGAACGGAACGGAAATAGCGCGCACTTGTTTTTTTTGTGGTTTGGGACGGATGGATGGGTTCGGTCACTCACTACTGCCTGACGGCGGCAGCGGGCACATTTGGCATGGCGTTTGCTTTTTGGGGGGGTGGGAAGGGGAGGGTTTTGCGATTCCATCGATCTGGATTTGAGCGAGCGAGCGAGCAATGGAATATGATATGGCATTGTGGTTCAACACAGCAGGCGGCCGGCGGGTGTATATACCTACATATCTTGTCGTGTGAGAGAATCAACAGATGATGTCGAGTACCTAAACATTCCAACTCCCTGCTCACGTGGATTTATATGTCTGTCTGTGTAATGTAAGGCTTTATACGTCGGTCAAGAGGTCAAGTCAACGGCAGGCACTTGGATAGCTCGGTACCTACCCAGGTAGGTAGTGAGCCCCCGATATCTGCCGTGCTCTGTGGCTGTGACACCAACATGGACGTTCAGGGAAGGTCGGGTGGGAAGAGGTGAGAGAGGGGAGGGGAAGGGGATTGAGACAACGGCTGAGAGAGAGTCGAGAGAGCGGGGTGGCGGGTATGGCGAATGAGGAAAGAGAACGTTCTATATCGTTTCCAATGTTTCCAATGTTTCTCTTTGCGGGTGTTACGTGGTGCGTGCGGATGTCTTGTGTTTCCCGAGCATAGATAGGAGGTAATGGATATGGGTTGATGAGGTCTTCAGTGTCGATGGGCTTTGGCACGGCCATGGGAAGGGTCCAGACTGTGGAAAGAGAAGGAATGGCAGGCGTCTGTCACTTTGGACTGGTAGATATCTCTTGGGGTTTGGGTTCTTTTCTTTTCTTTTTCTTTTGCTTGGTGCATGGAGGGGATGGTGCCACGAGTGAGCCATATGGCTCAGGCCAATGTCTCGGTCGACCTGCCTCTTTCTACTGGGCGATTTCCGGAGGAGCTGGTGATCTCCCGCGGCCTGCTTTCTGGAGCTGTCTTTTTTTTCGCGAGGAATGTCTTGGTGTCTTGAATGAAGGGGTTTGCCGATTCTATTCTCGAGAAGGGCGCTTTCTTCTTGGGTCCAGCCCGGGTCGGAAGAAATGACCGGAACTGGGTGGCAATGGTGAAGTACCATGAGTGCGCACTTATACCGCCCTTGCTGCTGCTGGTGGCGGCTTGATGCAAAGCCCGCATTGTGGTTCCCAGTGCGAGAAGGGCGCATGAACTGATAGCTTTTTTGACAGCGGCGATGCTATCTGGGGATTTTGTACAGGGCTGTCCCCCTCTGACTCGACCGGCTGAATCACACCTGAAGGACAGCACACCCAAGATATGTTTATGCGAGAGACAATCCCAACCTATCAAGACGTCTGGAGAATAGGCCCTCGGCTCGGAACCCGGCAGTCCTGGGCATGAACAAAGGGCCCGGTTGCGAAACTTGGGACGTCGGATGGGGGAGGGGAAGCTCAAACCAGGTTTCCGGGGCTCTGGGTCTTTGTGTGCTCTCTCTTTGTCCTGCCTGCTCCCCGAGTCCCTTCTGGTCGGGGACGTGTTAGAGATCGGGTGCACGGGCCTGGAGCTCCTTGTCGGGGCCGGGGGCGGGCCCCGATGATCGATCCGATTGATCGACGCAGGGGTTGTTCGGGACGAGGGGACCTCCCCGGGGAGCACCGGGGGCCGGCCCTTCTGGCGCCAGGTCGAATGCCTCTTGGGATTGGGAGAGAAGGGTGGTGATATCTCGAATTAGCACTGTCGTAGCTGTGAGGGATGGCTGAAGTGTGTCGTGTTTGCTCGACGGTTCTTTTTCCGTGGTGGATCGGGGATGGGGGATTGGAGGGGACCGACCCGCCTGGGGCGCTCGGCAATTAAGGTTGGTGGCGGGCTGCTGGGGGGGGGGGGGGGGGGGGGGGGGGGGGGGGGGGGGGGGGGGCGGGGGGGGGGCGGGGGGGGGGGGCGGGCGGGGCGGGCGGGGGGGGGGGGGGCGCGCGGGGCGGGG
>MU839491.1:0-141046 GCA_030685255.1 Podospora conica
CTCTTATCACGGACCCACTTTAGTGGACCCACTTTTCTTCACTGCCTACCTTTTGCCTCCGTCTCCGTACTCTGCTTCCAAGTACGGCTTTTGAAAGAGTAGCTTTAATAAAGAAAGGCTGATAAAGAAAGAAAAGAATTAGAAGGTTATAGTGCGAGGACCTCTAAAATAAGGAGAATTAGACTTTAATAATTAGCTATTTACTAATTAGAGGTACGTTATATTATACAGCTTTAAACGAGGTATTACTAAAGGGTTACATCTTGTTTACACTTATATTCGGCGTTTCCGGAGGGTTATATCCTATTTACAGCTAATTAAAATACATCCGGCTTTATTTAATCCGTCTCCGAATAGTTATATCTCGTTTACGGCTTTATTCGGCGGTTTAAAAAGATTTTATCTTAATCTTAGCTAATACAAATAGATATAGCTGTCTTTAGCATGATTAAAAGTATATATCTTGTTTATAGGTTTATTCGGCGCTTTTGAATAGTTATATTTCGACTATAGCTAATTATATTAGCCGTTCCTAAAGAGGTCTATCTCGTTTACGGTTATATTCGGCGCTTCGGAGAGCATACTTTCCTATTATAACCGAGCGGCGATCGTACTCTTCTATTTAATTATAGTATAAAGTTTATCTTTATTTCCTTTCTATATAAGGAAGACCTTTTCTCCTTAGATCCAAATATCTTTCCTACTATAGTTATATATACAAGCTAACAAGACTATATATCTAATTAATACTATCTATACATTTCATAATTACTATTTACTAATATAACTCCGGTTCTTCTTCTTCTTCTTCTTCTTAGTCTTCTTCTTCATCATCATTATTTCTTTTACCCTTTTTACAATATCTTCCTTTAACAACTCCAGCAACGACTCTAACGCCAATCTCCTACCTACCTTTACTTAGTTAGTAATTATTATTACTAATAGTAGTAGTAAACTGGGTTTCTTAACTTTAAAGTTTAATAAACTATATTTCCTCTTTAGCTTATATCTGTATATAAGGCCTCCTTACGAAAACGCTACTATACCTCTCTCTAAGTCTTAATATAAGGATTATTAATTCTGCCGATAAGGCTACCAACTTCCTAAATATTGGAATATCGTTAAAGATACTATTAGAAGATATCCTTTTTATCGAGGAGAATACTACGATGGAGGAGGTTAGGCTAGGTGTCGGGGTCGACGCTTTATATATCTTCCTCTACAATTATGTTTCTGGTAGGAATAATAGGAATTCTAGTATATATACTTAAATTATATTTTAGGCTCGAGTACGATAACTTCTATTAAATAACTTAATTTCTTTTAATATTTCTACTACCGGCGTAGAGTATTAAGACTAGTATAAGCTCTTTAGGTTTAATAGTAGCTTTATAGTATACTAGTGCTAGCTCTATAGCTACGAGAGAACCGCAGTCTATTTATTAGCTTTCGCAAGAAAACTCTCTCTAATACTCCCTTTTTAGCGGGTTATCTCTATCGTCTTAGCGTATTAATTAGCTCTTGATACTTAATAAGGCTCTTCGCGCTATACTACTTTAAGACCGGTATCTCCCCCAGCGTTTATCCAGCTCTCGTTGCTCGAGCTAGCCTTCATATAAGCTCTCCCGTATATTACGTACTCCCTCCTCCTCCTAGGCCTTCCTCTAGTTCTTGTCGCTCGTCGCTAGCTCTCGTCGCTCGAGCTAGATCCCGTATATGCTACCCCGTCTTAGATTCCGTACGGGCTATCTTCTTTTCCCTCCGACTCTTAAGCTAATGTAACAGGTCTGGCCTGGGGGTTTAGATCTTGGCGGCGCCTCTATTGACATCGTAGCTTACCAAGCCTATAGGTCAGCCCAAGGGGGAGGAACTTTATCTCCTAACCAGTGGTTAGGGGCCGGGGCTACAGGCTAGGCCCTAGGCGATCCCCAAGGGATATCTAGGGATCGCCTACTCGCCTTTTCCTCTATTTCTCTCTCTCTTTATAGATCGTTTAATATACTACGTATACTAATAGAGCCATCTTTAGTACCTCCGTTACATACGATTTATCTACTACGATAGACCCGTAGCAGTAGTACCTGTACTAGTATAGCCTCCCTTAGTTCGGGGAGGTCCCCCCGTAGCTCGAGTCGGAGTAGGAATACGCGGCCGTCCCCTTTCCAGAGGAGGTCGCTTACTTAATCTAACTCCGAGACTACCTCGAGGAATAAAGACGTATCCTTACGGAATAAAACCGCTAGTAAGCCGTAGAGATTAACAACCTCCGCGCCTATATTAACTCCTAGGCTACCCCCTAGCCTACCGTCGCCTAGTAGCCCGTAGTATAGCCGGCCGTCGCCGAAGAATTTACGCCGGAAGTCTAAGCCCTCCTCGATAGCGTCTTATTTTAGAGCCGGATCTAAGCTATCGTTAACGTTACCCGCGGCCTTACTAACCCCCTCTCTACCTAGGCGGGTATTACCGGCCTTATCGACGCTATAAAGCCTTATAAGGAGGAGATCGCTTTACTTTCTAATAGTAATAAGGACCCCGTTAAGGGCCTTAGCTAGCTATAGTAGGACGGTAAGCTGTATACCTTTCCTTTCTACTTCTACGACCTACTATTCCGTTATAATATAAACGCCCCGTTAGGTATACTAGGCTTCTGTTTTAAGGCGTAAGTACTCTTAAGGGAGACCCTCCCTAAGTACCGTTAGTATGAGATCTCTAAGTTTTAGTATAAGGGAGGCGACGACGGAGAGTATAACCCCGTATCGCTCCTCCGGAAGATAACGTAGGTATTCGGTAGCGTTTAGACGTAGGAAAACGCTTAGAAAGCCTTATTTAACTATAAGTAATTCCCTAGCTAACCTTTCGGAGAGTTCTTTAATCGTTAAAAGGGCCTACTTAATTAAGCTAAAGAATCGGCCTAGTATAACGGGGCTAAGCTTACTATACTAAGGACTATATTTTATAACTCTCTTACCGACTAGCTTATAACGGTTTCTATACTTACGAACTTCGTCGACTATACTAACTAGCTTTACGAGATCGCCTTGTACTACTAAAGCTCGATGGAGGGAGTTACTTTAGAAAGGAAATATTGGAAGCGCTCGAAGGGTAAGCGGAATAATACCTTTATTATAAGTACTATTACGGGTACTTAAGGCTCCTATACGGGGGCCGCCGCCCCTATTATAAACTAAGACGGCGATACCGTTATAGTTATAGCCGCCTAACCCGCTTCCGGCTATAGGGGTTATAAGGGCGGCCGAGGCGGCCGAGGCCGAGGCGGAGGGGCTCCCGCTACTAATACTAAGGCTTAGTAAGTACGATAGGCGACTAACGAGGAAAGGGAAGCTCGACGCTTTATAGGTTATTACCTTTACTACGGTATAACGGCTTATATAATCGCTATATACCCCTATCGCCTTACTCGTAACCCCGACGGTCCGCCGGTCTATATTACCGTTACCTTCGTAGCCCCCGCTTTTAAGGAGGGTACCGCCGTTAACTCCGAGTTGGAAAACTAGGCGCTCCGGAGTAGAGTCGGGTTTTAAAGCCTAAAGTAGTATAAGTTACTATAAAAGAGTTTACGAATAAAAATAAGTTAATCGAAACTCCGTCCCTCGTCCCCTTAATTGTAAGCGGGGACTAGTTATTTAGCGCGTTTGTAAATAGTAGTTATATATACTATTCTATAGTTAATAAGGCTATAACGGAGGAATTAAGACTACCTATTATCCTTATTCCCCTATAGTAATTAAAGGGAGTCTCGGGGAGTATAACGGCCCCGGCGATCTTTAGTATAACGGCGTTCGTTAGAGAAGTAACGGGGGTAATTTAAACTTTCGTAGGTTACGTTATCCCTATAATAAAGTTCCCTTTCGTTCTAAGGAAGCCGTAGCTTAAGGACGTAGACGCCTATGTAAAGGAAAGGAGGAGTACGCTATAGTATGGGAGAGTAAGGAAGAGGGTCCCCCTTATAAACCCTAAGTATAGTTTATCTATACCGTATATCGAAGAGTTAAAGGCGGTAACCTTAGTAATAGCGAGTACTTTCGTTAAATTAGTTAAGAAGGCCTATAGGGAGATTAAAAAGACGTTAGGTAAGACCGTAAAGGCGTTAGCTTATTTTAAGATTAACTTTATAGATATAAAGAAGGCGTTACGATAGAAGACGGTAATACCGGAGGTTATACTTAGGAAAATAATCCTTAAGGAATACTACGACCTTCTCTTACTATTCCGAAAGATTAAAGCCGATAAGCTAAACCCTTACCGGCTAAGGGTAAACTACTTTATCCCTTTCCTTAAGGACGACTAGGGCCGCGACCTAACCCTTCCTTTCGGTAACTTATATAGTATATCTAGGAAGGAGCTCCTAGTTTTAAAAAAGACGATCCGAAACCTACTAGCTAAGGGGTTTATTAAGCCTAGTAGCTCGGACGCGGCATCGCCGATCCTCTTCGTTAGGAAGCCCGGCGGCGGATTACGGTTTTACTACGATTATCGGGGGCTAAATAAGATTACGAAGGCGGACTATTATCCCCTTCCCCTAATCTTAGAGACCCTTCGTCGCCTATAGGGGGCTTGTTAGTTAACGAAGGTTAATATCGTTTAGGCCTTCTATAAGATTCGTATTACTAAGGGCGAGGAGTAAAAGACTACCTTCCGTACGCGTTACGGCCTATTTAAGTAAAACGTAATACCCTTTAGCTTAAGCGGGGCCTCCGCGACTTTCTAAAGGTATATTAATAATATACTTAGGGAGTACCTTAATAACTTCGCCTCCGCCTTTATCGACGATATTATTATCTACTCGTTAGGATCTCGAGTTAACTATATACGTAAGGTTTATAAGGTACTTAAGAAGCTAAAGGCCGCTAGCTTTTACCTAGACCCCGAGAAGTACTAATTCGCTGTTAAAACCGTTAAATACCTCGGCTTTATCGTCTACGTTAAGGTAGGGATTTAGGTAAACCCCGAGAAGGTTAAGGCTATATTAGAATAAAAGGCCTCCGTTATATAAAAGGGGCTCTGTAGTTTCCTAAGGTTTATTAACTATTATCGGATATTTATCTCCGATTTCGCGGAAGTAACGGCCCCTATAACGAATCTAACCGGTAAAAGGGCCCTTTTTCTCTAGGGCAAGGACTAGAAGTACGCCTTCTACCTTATAAAGGCGCTTTTTACGTAAGCCCCGATCCTTACGGAATAAAGAGATAACTTACCTACCTTCCTAGAAGTAAATTATAACGGTTTCGCGTTAAGGGAAGCGTTAACGTAAGAGGTTAATAGGATATACTACCCCGTCGCCTTTTATTTAAAGAAGCTTAACTTAGCCGAGCGGAATTACTCTATCTATAATAAGGAGATATTAGCTATTATCTATTACTTAAAGTAATAGTAAGCCGAGCTCCGGAACTATAAGTCGTTTACTATTTTAACGGACTACCGGAACCTTAAGTACTTTATAACCCGTTAATTTCTCTCCGAACGCTAGGCGCGTTAGGCGGAGTATTTATTACGGTTTAACTTCGAGATCCGTTATAAGCCCGGTAAAGACGTTATAGTTCCGGACGCCCTTTTTCGTAAAGACTAGGACCGGCCGACCGCCGATAACTTTAAGGCCCGCGAGCTATAAATAATCCCCGATAGTACGCTTAGGAACTACGCTATCTTTATCGGTATAACTAGGGTAGGAGGGGGCTTAAGTTTACCTAAGATATAGGTATTTTAAGATCCGGAATTATAACGCCTTTAGAACGAGGTAGCCGCCCGGGATAGCTTATATTAAGCGGTATTCTAGGTTATAAGAGAAGGCGCTCGTAAGCTAGACGTAGGGATATAACTAAAGATTTAAGTTAATAACTACTTTATCGACTAAGGCGGTTACCTTCGCTATAGGGACCGGCTTTAGGTCCCCGGATCGCTAGCTACTTCCGTCTTAAAAGCCGAGAAATAAAGGAGCTCTCCCGATAAGGAGGCGAACTAACTAAGAACCCGCCTTATCTAGTAGGCGTACGACGCCTACGTTATTAGCTATCCGGGCCGAGATAGTATTATTACTACCCTTATAAGGAGCTTTTACTAGCTACTATTAAGGTACTACGTTAAACGTTTCCTCTGTAACTACGATATTTACGGTAGTACGAAGATCTAGTATACCTATAAGTAGGGGCTTCTAAAGCTACTACCGGTCCCCGACTAGTTCTTTAAGGATATCTAGATAGATTTTATTACCGACCTCTTATTATTAGGGGGGAATCGGTACCTTTAAGTTATTAAGGACCGTTTAAGTAAGGAGGTAGTCCTTAAGCCGATAGAAACTATAAGAGTAGAGGCGTACGCTAAGCGATTCCTATAGTATTATACCCGCTTCTACTAGTAGCCTAAGTTTATTATAAGCGATAAAAGGTCTAATTAGACGAGTAAGTTCTAGTAGTACTTATACCGCCTTTTAGGGATCGAGTAGCGGCTAAGTACCGTCTATTACCTTAAGATAGATAAGGGAACCGAGCGTATAAACTAAGAGATCTAGGCTTTCCTAAGGGCGTATATCTCCTTTAACTAGGATAATTAGGCGTAATAGTACTTTATAACGTAGATAGCCTTAAACGCGCGAACTAATACTATTATTAGTATATCCCCTTTCTTTACGACTTACGGCTACTACCTAAACCCCGTTACCCCTATCTTCGGTACGGAAGAGACTAACCCCCTACTCTTCTCGGCGGAGGATTATACCCGGTAGTTCGTAGATAAGACTATTTAAATTATAAACCTTTATTAGGCGGCTATAATAGCTACGAATACTAACTACGAATATTCCGCTAACGATAAAAGGTCCCTAGCTAAATAGTTTAAGGTAGGCGATAAGGTATAGCTAAACTTCCGAAACTATAAGTCCGGCCGCTTTAAGAAGAAGCTAGACTTTCTATACGCTAAGTATACCGTTGCTAAGGTAATTAACTCGTATATCGTCGAACTAACCGACCTACCCTTTAAGATTTATAACCGCTTCTACGTCTAGCTCCTCCGTCGTACTAACGTAAACCCTATACCGGGGTAACTAACGGTTAACCCCTAGCCCGGCTTTTTAAAAGGGGACTACTACGAAGTATAAGAAGTACTTTACGCTCGTACTAAGAAGGTTAGATATAAGTCCCGCCGAAAGGTTTTAGTAAGGTAGTTAGGATAGAAGGATTTAACTTAGGAGTTATTTACTAACGTCCCTAAGGAGAACGAAGCCCTTCGTACTTTCGAGGAGCTCTATAGCTTAGCTAAGGATAATAATAAGCCCTTCGCCGAATATATAGCTAAGGAGCGAGTACTAAAGGAAAAGTTACGAAAAAGGGTATAGAAAATAGGGGTATAAGACTTATTACCCGTAGGCGGGAAGGTTGTACCGTTAAAAGCCGTAACGGCTAATACTATCTACTCCTCCTCCTCCTTTAGCTTATCTATAATCCTTATCTTTACTAAGCGGGTTAGTACTATATCCGTTACCTTTTATACCGCGCTTAGTACTATATAACCCTTTACCCGCTCTACGAGTTAGTCCTTTAATATAGTAAAAGCCGTACTAAGAGGGGCTAATAACTTAACGGGGGGGAGGGCCGGCGATAATATAATAGTAGTAAAAGTAACGCCCGTAACGGCGGTAAAAGTACCGACGAAACCTAATATAACTTTAATCTCGGCCCTAGGAATCTTAACGGGGTTAATAATCTATACAGCGAGCTTTAAAGGGAGATATATACTCGGTAAAGATATTTACAAGTATTAAAGCGGCGAGGTACTTTATAGCTACGAAGGCCGATTTAATCTAAGCGAGGCGGAGGGCTTACGCCTTACTTAGGGCCTCGTACCCCCCGGCCCTTTTCTAAGAGGCGCGGAAGGGAAGTACCTATATAGGAAGGGGGCGGTACGGCTTCTTATTACCGGCGTAGCCGGTATAAACGCCCCCGGAGCGGTAGGTCTTTACCTTCTTAAGGTAAGGAAGCCCTACGATACTATAGTTTACGTAGGTATAGGCGCGAACTTAATAGGGACGGGCGGTAAGCTTTAACGCCCTTTTAAGGGCTTTAACGAAGCCCTCGCCCCTACCCTTATCCTTTATATAATAAGTCTTCTTTTATAACGGGTTAATATAAGCTTTAAGGCTACGACGCGGTACTTAGTATATACGGAAGGGCGACCCTCGCTAAGCTCGACCGAGGTTTTACGCTTACGCGCGTTCTCCTCCTCCTCCTCGGGGTTAGGATTAAGGAAGGGGGTTTCGGGGACTTTTAAATAGGGGTTAAAGGAGCTTATAGTAGTAGTAACGGGGATAGTAACGGTAATAGCGGCGGTAGGAGCGGTAGGGGTAATAGTAGTAGGAAAGGCGATAGTAAGGGTAGGAAAGGGCTTAGCCTTATCGTCCGATAGGAACGGTATCTTTTCCTTTTCTTTTCTTTCGGAAGTTAACGTATAAAGTAAGGAGTAAAGCGTACGCGCGCGCGTACGTAAAGGAGACTTACGGTTTTATAGTAATAGTAGTAGTACGGTAGTCGCGATTATTAGAAGGCCGAGGAAAAAAGGGGAGGAAGGAGTAACGGAAGGAAGGTTCGCGAGAATTTAGTAGTATTACGACTCCTCGCGGAACGTATAAGCTCCGAAAATAATATTATAAGTAGGGCGGGGGGCTTATATAACAGGTCTGGCCTAGGGGTTTAGATCTTAACGGCGCCTTTATTAACATCGTAGCTTACTAAGCCTGTAGGTTAGCCTAAGGGGGAGGAACTTTATCTCCTGACTAGTAGTTGGGGGCCGGGGTTACAGGCTGGGCCCTAGGCGATCCCTAAGGGATATCTAGGGATCGCCTACTCGCCTTTTCCTCTGTTTCTCTCTCTCTTTATAGATCGTTCAATACACTACGTGTGCCAATAGAGCTATCTTTGGTACCTCCGTTACAGCTAATTCTTATTAATCGCCATTATATGCCGGCTCTACGGGGGTAGGCGGCCGAACCCTAGAAAAGCTTTACGAAATAAAGGCACGCAGGGCCCCGGCCTTCCCCTTCCTTTGCCCTTAAGCTGGCTCGTCGCCGTTCCTTGCTACCTCGCACGCCTGCGGGAGATCCCCCGTCTCTGTTTTCTTACGAAATTGTAAGACTCGCAATGACGGGAGCGTAGCGCTTATCGATTAGCTGACAAAAGTAAATCCTATTCCTACACGATCGCGGCACGCGCGGGCATCAATCCTCCCTACGCGGCACGCGGCACGTTACTCCATCTCGAGACTTTCTTCCCCGAATAACTAGGACTAATCTCCCTCCGTTCTAGTCGCTATGGCCTATAGTCGAGCCCAAACACTGGCCCAGGGGGCGCTCCAGTTGCCGATGCCAAATTAACCCTAAGGCATCCGTCCGCGTAAAGGAAGTTGGCGAAAGCCCGCAACCAGGCGCGCCGAAGGCAGTTATCGCCTGCGTCTCTATTGAAACGCAGTGAGACGCGGGTCCTACAAGTATGTCTACTCTTGCCCTCCTTCGTTAGTATATAGTTCACTAGCTAATTTGGGTCGCGGGGTCTACAGGAACAACCACCGGCGCCTGTCCAGAGCAGAGGTCACAAGCGCAAGCGCTCCATCAAACACGCACTCGAGGTTGACCCGGAGCCAAAGCGACAACAGACATCCCCTTCAAGCACTGCCGAAGACGCATTCGACGAGCCGGCGGTTAGGCGCAGCACCCATAAACATACTGACCCGGTTGCGTTCTGGGTGGAGGAAGCGCGCTGGCCAGCAGAGCAGGACTGGCCTGAAGTGACGCCGGAGACAGATTCCACTATGGACCGCCTACCCTTTGCGCGAAAGAAACCCTCGTCCAACCCGTCCCGGAAGCGATCCAACTCTGCTATATCCACGACGCCCAACTCTGCCATATCTACGACGCCCAGCGTCCAGAAGCCGAGGGATGAGAAGAGTGCGCCATACCGAGACCCGCGTTATAAGTACATGCTTAAGGAACGCGGCAGCTTTATGACTGAAGCTCTGTCAGACTTGGCCAGCCCTAGCAAGGCTCTTTGTCGGTCTCTCCTAGAGAAGATGCCGCCAGTTCCCAGCGATACACTCTTCCACGACAATGTCTTTGCGACGACATGCCGCAAGATACGGAACAAAAATGAGGCGCGAGTCGTTCAAGACATCAGTCGACTCATTGTCCTCAGCTGAAAGTTTGGGGACACTCGGTGCAGCACACCTTGACATCCTGACAGAGAGCGTGAACGAAGGGTGGAACAATTCGATTTCCCTCGACAACCCCCGTCCACAGCCTAACTACTCGGTTGGGTTCAAACGAGACGCATTCACCAAGGACCAGCTCGACAAGCTGTCGCCCTTCGTTGGCACCTACCTCCGCGGGGACCAGTCCTTGTTCATAGCCACACTGGCATACTACATGTACTTCCCTTTCCTGACCTGCGAGGTGAAGAGCGGCGCCGCTGCGTTCGACCTCGCAGACCGGCAGAACGCCCACAGCATGACCTTTGCAGTACGAGGCATCGTCGAGCTCTTCCGTTATGTGAAGCGTCAAAATGACGTCAACCGGCAGATCCTCGCCTTCTCCATCTCGCACGACCACTAATCAGTACGCATCTACGGCCACTACCCGGTGGTAGGCGAGAAGGACCCTAAGTACTATCGCCATCCCATCCGCCAATTTTGCTTTACCGAGCTGAACGGCAGGGAGAAATGGACAGCATATCGATTCACCAAGGCCGTCTACGATACGTAGATACCCAAGCATTTCGAGAACATCTGCTCTACTATCAATCAAGTGCCGCCGGATGTGAACTTTGATGTCTCGTCCCTTTCTAGGCTTTCCCAGGATTGGGGAGACCCTATACAGTCGGCGGCCTACTCCGCGTCTGCTGGCGAGCAGGACAGCTAGTCGAGTATTGCTGGCCAGCAAGCGGCTACTCCAGACACGTCAATCAGTAGGGCAGTAAAGAGGAGGAACGGCGGGAAGCAGGCGGATGGATAGATAGGATTTCCATTCCTGAATAAATTAATTTACATCGCAACTTTCGCCTTAGAACCCCGCTCTGGCTCGCCTTACACCCTCGGTCTCAGAGGCGAATACTTGTCCACCCGACCGAAATATATGCACCTCCCTGCCGCGAAGTCTCCATCGCCCCCTCCGCTATGAGCCGGGCCGTGAAGCTGCAGAGCCAAATGCCGGAGGCCGCGGACATCATGGAGAAGATTGCCGGCGGCATTGCCGTGGAAGGTGTGGAATCTCTGGCCCCGGTGCTCGTTGATGAGATGCTGCCGCTAATGGGCGAGCTGCCCGCCGGATCACTGTCAGTGGTGGTGGAGCCCGAAAAGATCCGCGCCCGCGCGCACGACGAGACCGACCTAGACATCGACACCCTAACCATGAACGCCCGCGAACCGCGCGGCTACTAGGGCGACGTCGCGGAAATGATACAGTTGATCAGCTCCCGCGTCCTCAACGCCTGGCGTATCGTTATCGTTACTAAAGATCCCGGCCGGGCCGCCCGCGAAGCTAAGCTGTACCGCGATAACGACATTCCGGCGTCGCTGACCGAACCCGTAGACACCGAACCGGCACCGGGCATTGTCTCGATCACTAGCGCCAGCGCCGGCCGTACTTACTTTTTTAACGGGCTCAGGACGGGTTTACTAACCGAGGCGGACTTGCTGGACCGGGCCAGGGCATACTCCAGTCGAGATATGCGCAAGATGCCATCGAAGCAGCGCAACGCCGTCGACCCGCTGCAGCTGTACGAAGGCGACTTTGTGGTGTATGAGCAGCACCGTGTCGGCAAGTTTATAGAGCTGATCAAGCGGGGAGCCGGCGCCGGGCAGAACAAGACTGTATGCGAATACATAGTGCTCGAACACGCGCCGGCCAAACGCGGCGGTCCCAGCGACCGGCCCTTTATGCCGACCGACCAGCTAACCACCATTCAACGAGGTCAGGGTGGTCATGGACAAGGAAGTTCCCATAGACCGGCTGGTCTCCAGCGATATCGGTTATAGCAAGCCTGAAAATGCGGTTTGCGTCGCGTTCAAGGCGGTGCAGGACGGTAAGCAGGTGGCGATTCTGGTGCCCTCCACGCTGCTCGCGCAGCAGCACATGGAAACCTTCGGCGAGTGTCTATCTGGATTCCCGGTCCGGGTAGAGTCGCTGTCCCGCTTCCAGACCCCCCAGCAAGGCTAAGGAAACTATCGAGGGCATAAGGAACGATGGGTAGACGTGGTGATCGGCACCTACCGGCTGGTATCACAGGAGGTCCAGTTCAAGGATTTAGCGCTATCTAGTTCTCATAGACGAGGAGCAGCATTTCGGCGTCGAGTGCAAGGAAGCGTCGAGGAAGATGCGCACCAATATAGACGTGCTGGCCATGCACGCAACGCCGATTCCCCGCACCCTGGAAATGTCGCTGACCGGGATCCGGGAGACCTATATACGCTGGCTACTCCGCCGGAGGAGCGGCATCCGGTGCTGACCGATGTCGGCCCGTACACCGACCGCCAGGATTCGGCTGCGATCCGCCGCGAACTACTGCGTAAAGGGCGGGTATACTTTGTGTATAACTGGGTGTCTTTGATAGACTGCACAGCCGCGCATTTGCAGGAGCTCGTCCCGGAGCTACGCATCGCCGTCGCGCACGGGCAGATGAGCGATGGCGACGGAGCGATGGCGGGGGACAGCAGGGTGAAAAGGACTCGTCTGGACCGTCGGAGCTGGAGCGACTGGACGGAGCTTGGCCTCACGCTCGATGTTGTGGTGGAATCGCGTGTCGGGACTCGCTGTCGAGAGGGTTGGGGAGCGCTCGTGGGCCGGCTATCGTAGCGGCCGTGTCGTGGATATCGCGTCGTAAAGGAATCGCTGGCGCCGAGGCCAAAGGTTGAGACGCCAAATCAGAGTGTCGGGACAGTAGTCTTGTTGTCCTCAGAGCATGGAACACGAGGCGGAATCGCTTGGCCTCATCGGAGGTACTTGAACGCGCTCGAGGCGTTGTCGGAGCTGTCGGCCCCTTCCGAGTCCTCGACGAAGTGCCCCGATAGCGTACATAGATTGTGCAAACATGCAGCAGTCACCCAACCCTCGGTGGACACGACATGAACTCGGGCCCTTGGAAGCACCTGGACCCCGAATCACCCAGCCACATGGTACTGTGCCATCATTGGGAAGCTGTGATAGGACTGCCATGTCCCGGAACTCACATAGACGTATGACCAAGGCCTCCCAAAGAACTCTCGATACACATTTCCTGCCTTGTACTTTACTGGGCTCAAGCCGACTGCCAGCTGCTTCGAGACATGCTATAGTCTGATTAAGTTTCTTTGTTGACCCAGCATTCTCACCCTCACTTTGCAGGCGTGACGCGTCTAACGGAGGCCAGCGAGGCCAGCGAGGCCAGGGAAGCCAAAACAACTCAAACGCGTCATCTTGCCCTCAGCAAGCGGTCAAGTCGGAGTCTGGGCGAGGAGGCGCGACGCGTCTGACGGAGGCCAGCGAGGCCAGGGACGCAGACTCGATGGCGGCGTGGTCGCTGCCGATGGCGATGTTTGAGGGTGCTCGACACGTTGTCGGAGCTGTCAGGGGACGCGTGTGACGGACCGAATCTCTGGCGCCGATGGAAATGGACGAGGGCGTCGTGACGAGGCGAAATGCGTGGCACCATGCGGGAGGTGTTGCCGACGTAGACCCGGATCCTGGTGTCTGGGCGCAGCAGCCTTACTGGCATGTCCCGGGATGTGGTTGGGGGCCCTAGTCACGGGGGCGTCTTTCACGTCTTGCGTGACCGTGACCTTGGGAGTCTGGGCCTTCTGGAACTTGTTGGACCCGATCTTGCGAATCTCAGCGACCCGCGTCGTGGGTAGGAACCTGTCAATGCGGCTTGTTGATGTAGGGGCCGAAGACGCCGTGGTGGACGGTCACGACGAGCAGCGCGATGCCGCAAGGGACCCAGTCTTGGTCCAGTGGGACGGCGCCGATGATGACGAAGAAGATCAAGTGGGCCTCGGTGAACCCCTCCACAGGTGGACCAGCGCGACCGGCCCCGCCAGCAAGCTCGTCGTAGTTGCGACGGCTCTCGCCTTGCGCCCCCGAGATGCGACGACGGGCCCGGCGGCGGCGCCAGGGCGAGGACGGCGGCGGGCTGACCGTTCCCCAGCAGCGAGGCGAACAGCACGAGCAGGGCGGCCGACGCGAGGCAGAGCCGGACGATGGCGCGATGGCGGTGCTCCTGTACGGCCTCGGGGAGCAGGCGCCGCTCGGGCAGCAGGCCGGCAACCCGGTCACGGAAACGTCGGATGATGACTCCCGCCCATCGTCACCTGCACGGGAACTGGAGCCAGTCACCCTCCCAGGCGGGGATCAGTGCAGGTCGAGCCGGCGAGGGGTAACTCGTCGCAGGTCCTGCTGGGGATGGTGGGATGCCGAGCAGGGTGGGCTGGCCGCGGACGGGCCCTTGTGGGAGTGGTCGAGGTGGCTGCGCGGGGGAACCAGCAGGCACGGGATTGGGAACCAGGCTGGCGCGATGGATGCGGATGAATCGTGGGGTTGGCGTGTGGATGCGGATTGGGTTGTCTGAAGTTGATCAGTTCAGCAGCCGAAGCCTGGGCAACATGAATGTCGCAGGGCAGGTCGCTCCAGCGATGGCATGGCCAGCGTCACTGCGACAGCGCCATGATGGCCAGATTCACCGAGGCAGCGTGACGGCACAGAACTGAGGAATTGATCGACAGAGTTGTCCCCTCCCGTGTTGGCGGTCGTGTGCTTTGTCGAGGAGGCTGGCAGTCGAAGGCTGGGCAGCATTTGCGGGAGCTGGTTCGGGTTTCACGGCAATGTCCTCGGGTTGTCGTCGATTGACTGGGCTTGATGCTGCTGTGTGTACAATCGTCAGTTGAGTGCAAGAGGGCTTGGTGTCTGCAAGCTGGTGTCTTGCGTCGCCTGCTGGATCCCAATATACCTTGACAACTGCGGGCTTCTTTCACTCGCTCGGTCACAAGTCCAAGAAGACCAGTAGGGGGGGAATTTGGCGGTTCCTGCCCGAGACTCTGAGCCCCAAATGTTCAAGTTGAGAGACACGACAGAAGAATGGAGGCTGGGAACAACGCCGTCATCGGTCGATCTGCGGGCGAGGGCGAGGGCGAGGGCGACGGTATCGTGGCGAGAGATGATGTCGAGTGGTGTTTGGCGTCGGTCTGTGGACAGAGGCAGGACGAGTCGGTCGGTTGGGAAGGCGGCGACGGCATGGTCGGCGACGGCATGGTCGGCGATAACAATTGATGCAGACCGGCGGCGGCGTGGCTCGGAATGCCGGGTGGAGGAGGAAGCATCTGGCTTTCGGTCGCGCCCGGTGGCGAGGCCGGCAGCGATGCAGCGTTGGGGCAGTTGGGCAATTGATGGGTCATGGAGGAAACCTGCAGACGCGTCCGAATCCGCCGAGAACGCGTCAGGTCGCGACGCAGCACAAAGAACGACAAAGAAATCTCGCCCGACGCGCAGAATGGGGCGACCACGGCGGGGGAGAAAGACAACGCGCCTCCGAACCAGAAGCGCCCACGAAAAAGTCAGAGGGATAGGGTCGCGATTGGGATGCGATGCGTGGAATGCCGCGAATGCCTGAGGATGTCGGCCCAAGCTTGTGGTCAATGTGGAGCACAATTCCCTGATTACATAATTGGACATCTCAATTGTCACTCCCCAATCTTTGTCAGCACCCCAACGACATCATTGGGCATACCCAAAAATCATCCCCATCATCTTTGTCCCCTGTCCCCCACTCCACCACCACAGATTTTGGCAGGGTTAGCACCAGGACCGAAAATCCGTGACCGGAAAATGAATGGCACCCCTCCCTGGTGGAATGGCCCTCACCACAGTGCAGCATGCCTTGGAGTGTCCAGTGAGCCAGTTCAAACTTCCAACCGCCACCCAGTCGCCAAACACCACTCGACGAGTCGACATCATCTCTCGCAACGACACTGTCGCCCTCGCCTTCCAGACCTTTCTTGGGTGCCCAACTTGGGAATCTCTTGCCCCCCCACGATAAACCAGCATGGAAGCTCCATCAACCCGGCGCTCAGATGCATGGAAATTGTGGTGTTATGACCGCAGATTGACATGATGTTGAACTCGAATCGAATGCCACACATGACTGCCGCTACAAGGGACCATGACTTGATGCTCGCATCAAAACCGCATCGCTGACTGATGAACTCATGTGAAACATTCCCGTCTTCTGTTGAGCCATGCTCATTGCACCTCCCGGGCAGCCAGCCACCTCTTCCGCCACCTCTTGGCTCGTCCATTCCTTTCCTCCTCCCTCCCGCCCAGGTCCGCTTGCATCGCCAACCGAGGTGGACTGGTGGTCGCGAGAAGAATACTTCGGCCCTTACGCCCTATCCTTCTCTTCCCAACATACTACGCTCTAACGGGAAAGAGTCCTTTAACCTCTCCCCATCACCATGACTCCCAAAGACTTTGTCTGGCAACGCCCTTTGGCTTCTTTGGTTTGGCCTTCCTGGGCCGCTGGGAGGGCGTCGCAATGCCGCCACCGTACATGTACATCTGGAAATTCAGTCCAGACCGTGCGGTGAGAGGATGGTTATCACGCACATCATTTCTTGCGGGTCGAATCGGGCTTGGACTCGCCCTTGGGGGCCGAATTGGGCATGGACTCTCCCTCGCTGAGTGCTCGAGTCTGTTGTCCTGATGGTAGGAGAAGGCTGCCCGGATCTTCTCGAGAACCTGGCTGGGGATGCCAGCGGTGCCGTGGAAGGGTTTGGGTCCCCTCACCCAGTCCGTTTTGACCCGAATTTGTCTGCCATCCAGAGGGGGTAGGAAGCACTCAGTCACAGCAATGGCGACCTGGCCACCAGCTTCCACCACCTCTCGCGGTTGGAAGGTCACACCTGGCACTCCAAGACCTGCCAAGTGGACGTTCGAGCTCTCGGCCGTTGGGATCAGGCACCAATGGACTGGTGGAGCCAGAGGACCTTGAAGCAGACCCGCGATGACAAGAAGAACAGGGACAAGGGAGCGTGGTCTGACGATCGAATGCCAACCCGCCGACCCCTCTGGTACGTACCTACCTACACACATATAACAACCTCTACGAATTCGACAAAAACATCACAAAGATTTCGACCAGTCATGGACGACCTGAACGACCCTTAACAATACCATGTCACTCCGACAAGTGACGGACAAGTATTCTACAACTACCCTAAGGGGTAATACCTTCGAGGTCACCGTCAACAATTGGGTCATCTTGTGGCTCGTTGCCAATCTGGCAATGGACCAGGTCACGATTGGCCAGGTCCCTCATATCTCCACCGAGGCCAATGTGTTGTCCCCAATCGCCTTTAACGTCAACGCAACACGTGCCGACTCGACCACGCAGCTCGGCGAAAGGTATCGTTCACGACTGTTAATGGCTTGCTGGCGCGATGCGCCAAAGGCGACGAGCTCGTCGATCTTCCGCATGACGGTGGTGTATATTTCCTGCTTCACGAGGTCCTCCATCTCGTGAGTGGTTGTGATGGGGAGTGTGGTGTGAAGGGGGTGTGGTATTGCAGCCGTTGCACAACTTGAGAGTGCGTGAGTCGAGGGAGGGCCGAGAGCTGCGCCGGCGAAGAGGAAGTCGGGACATGGAAGTGCGGCGAGAGACTCGGGGTGGATGCGGGGGCCGGAGCATTATTCTTGGTTGCCTGCATGGTACAGACACTCCTTGGCCTGGTTGTCAGTTTCGTCGAATGCTTCCTCGCACTGCACACAGATGGCCAGGTCGCCCGCCTTGGGCTTTCCCGCTCGTCTGTCTGCTGCGGCCTGAAGGTCTTTTGCAATCTGGGCGGTGTCGGGCTCCGTCTGGGGACAGGGACAGGCTTGGGTCGACCTCCGAGGACTCGAGGCTGAGACACCACCAAGCACAGGAAGAAAACCATGAGGCTTCCTGGGAAAATGGCCTCCACCATGACCAGTACCTTCTTTGGGCCCAAGTGGATGGGTGGATGTGCCCAGCGCATCATCGACATTGCTGTTAAAGGCTCTGCTATCGCCCGCCCGGGAGAAAGAGTGCGGTGTGTAGTCATCGCCGTGACGAGGGGAAACTTCAACTCGGTCGACTGTGGGGAGATGGGAGGGATGTAGCACGGATATAGGCTGAAGCATGTTTTAGTTGGAGAGGATGTGATGACGTTGATATAGGCAGAGAGGGTCGAAAGAGGACGTATGAATCACACCGGATGTTTGATAAAGTCGACAATGTATTGTTTGGCCTCCCTCGAAGTCCACCGGGGAAACAAATGATGAGGAGGTGTAAATCGCCTCGGGCATTTCACCGAGCCGGTCATGTATTTTTAGGCCTTGCTCGGGACCTGCTTGCTCCTCCGCGGGGCACAAGATGCGAATCGCGTTGGTAGTTGCAAGGGACGGACATGATGGTGATGGAGTGGTTGGAGAAGGGCGAGGGAGAGGATGCAAGTCGTACAGGAGAAGGAATCGTCAACTGACGACATGTGACAGGGCCCCAGTCGTGCCTCGTCCAACCCGGTGGAGCCAGCGACCCCGAAGCAGATCAGGACGACAAGGACAGGACAAGCATCCCCAGGAGTGTCAAGACAGCATGTGTCGCCATGGCTGTGACAAAGTGCTTCCCCCTCCCCTCGACGAGCAACAGATAAGAGTTAAGACTGAACGGACTAGGTCCGAGGCCCTAAACCGTTCAGCGGCAGGGATCAAGGCCTCTTTCCTCCATTACCAGGACGACCGATTGGATCAACATTGAGGTCCGAGAATTTCCAGCTGTTCATCTTCCATGAACAGCACAGGAAGGTTGCGCTGGCCAAGAAGTACAAGCTCGATTTGACGACCTGACGACCCAGACCTTCTCATCCCGCGCGGGACTTGTTGTCTGGGAGGAGTTTGACAAGGCGGTCGCCCTTGAAGGAGGACTTGGGAACATGCAACGGCAGCGGAGCCTGGGCATGACTGTGCCGTACCTAGCCGGGCCCAGAAAGCCGAGAGGGTCGTCATGATGGATGCTACGGACCCGGGAATCAAGAGCAACGTAGACGGTGGCTGCGGTCGGCAGGGGAAGGCTGGCCAACGACAACAGGGCGTGCGTGAGGGAGTCTTGCAGGCGAGAGCGCGGACGAAAGGAAGCCATGTGGCATGTTGGAAGATCAGAGGCTCCAGCGGTAGGGGTGAAGCTCTGGTTGGTCACAATGACCCGTTGCTCCTCGGCTGGTTGTGTTTTGAACTTGTCGGCCACGGGCAGGGGCTTGTGTCGAGACAGGGAGACAGGCTTGGGTCCATCGGGGTGGGAATGATGCTTGCTGCGTAGTGCCACTGGAAGAGGAGAGATGGACAGGTTGCGATGACTTCTTTCTAGTTTCCACGTGGGCTCAGATGGAAATGACGAGGTGGTCTTTGTTCAGTCAATGTTCTTTGAAGAGTGAGCCGAAAGAAAAAAAAAGAATTTGGACCAGCTCCTTCTTGTCGACTGCCGCGATGGGAGGCGAGAGCTTGGGTCAAGATGGATGGCTCGGACAGATCTAAATCGCTTGGGCGCTGGCAAGATTGCTATTGGAGCGATGGGGGGTGGTGCAGTCGGGGATGAGGCACTGGGGAGGTGGTGGTGGCATTGCCCCCGACGGTGACCTTGCCTTGTCACGGGGGAGCAGTTTTTAGATTGTCCTAATGCCAGGACCTTGCTTTGTCACAGAGGAGCAGCTGTTGGGGTTTCCTGTGACAAAGCAAGGCCATGACATCATAGGACGCTGCAAGAACTGGTGTTCGACGATGTCATGTCGTCGCTTTTGAACCTGACCCCACATCGCCAGTCGCGTCCATCGCGTCTCGACCCCCGCCACCCCCATCCCCATCTCCATCGCCATCGCCGGCCATCTTCACCTCTTCATTGCCAGCGCGCCCCGACCTCTCGAATTGCCCCCATCACGGCCATCTTCATCTCGTTCAATTGCCCCATCTGCCTCGTCGCCAGCGTACGCCAAACTCTCAAATCACCTCATCATCAGCGCTGACCTCTCAATCTTTTTCCCCATCGCGGCAGGCCGGAGCCCGGGCCATGAAAAATGGTGACATGGTCCACCTCCAAATCCCGTGCGCAAGCCAGTTCCAACCTGCCGCGACAGCCCTGCCGGTGGTGGGGGACTGGACTCGACGTCGTTGTTGTGACGGGACCTGACGAGGGCCGCCGTCGAGGACATGGATGACATGGGCGTGCTGGGGGGCATCAAGCCCTCGATTATCACCAGCCACCTCGTCTGGGCAACCAAGTTCTTTCTCCTTTCTACAGTACTATTTACATCTTTCCTTTCTTCTTTTTTCTTCTTCTTTTGTCTTCTCTGTCTTCATTCTATTCCCCACTCCCCTCTCCCTTCTGCTGCTGCCGTCGGGTCTGGCCTCTCCCTCGACTTGAACTCGATCGTGTGATGCTGATGGTCGCCAAGTTGTGTCCGACTGACGACCATGATGATCGGCTGTGGTGAAGGATGGAGTTCTGTCCCTGTCATGACGACGGCCAGGGTGCTCACTCATGACCGGGCCACGAGTTGCTGACTTTGCCTATGGGCTATGATGCATGCCCAGGTGCTCTGCTGGTGTTCCGGCCCCTTTTGAACCTCAATCCTTTTGTGCTGACAGGCCGCGGGCTCTGATGTCTGATGTCTGATGTGAGGAGGATGTTGAGTTGAGGTGTGGACTTGTGCTGTTGCCTCTGTCCCATGCCGGGTGTGTTTTCTTTTTTGGAAGTGCCTTGCAGCGACGACCGCGATGTTGAACCCTGGGGGCAGTGACTGTTGATGTTGTCGTTGTCCCCTTTGCAGGTGTTCTCCCCCTCCCCCCTTTTTTTGTTTGGAAGTGCCTTGCGGCGACCACCGCGGTTCATGTTGAACCCTCAGGGCAGTGACTGTTCATGTTGTCGTCCCCTTTGCAGGTGCCCCCCCCCTTTTTTTTTGGATTGGAAGTGCCTTGCGGCAACGACCACAGTTCATGTTGAACCATAGGACCATAGGGACACTGACTGTTTATGTTGTCGTTGTCCCGTTTTTTTGAAGATTGGCGACGGCAGTCCATGTAAAACTCCTGGACTGGCCATGTCCAAAGTTTGACGAGCAATGGATGAATGCAGTTGACCGCCGTCACAGTGAAATACGACCCCAGCGGTTGCGAGGCCGGTGCAATCGGCCATGGCGGGCGGTCCAGGCTGCGAAAGCTGATGTGTGATGTCGGCACGTGGTGTGGAGGGTGGCTGTACTCCAGGTCAGAGGCGCCAGCAAGCCAGAGGTTCCTCCACCTTGGATGGTCGTGGTCGGGCCAGTGGAGGGAGCAGCCCCCTGGCTTTGAGAGTCGATGTGACCATGCCGATGCCCTGAACCCAGGACGGTGGGGGGCCGCCGTTGAGCACCACCAGAGCGGCGAGTCGTCGTCGTGGACGTTGTCGTCGTCCAATGAAACAGGCCCAAGATGCCAGACCTCGTCCTGTATGTTGTAGTGTTCCGTGACGGCGTGAGCTTGAGAGGCGCAGCCCAAACACCAAACCAGAATGAGTCGATGACACGATCCCGTCCAACCCAAGAGAGAGACCAACTCCAAGCAGCACCCCGAGTCCCCGACCCCTTCCACTCCATGACCAAGGTTGTTCCAATCCAAAACCCCCACCCAAACCCATCCACTCCATGATTCAATCAATGGCAACCCAAGTTTCCAAGCTTCACCCCAAATACCCGAAGCCATGACATCGTCAACCCAAATACCCAAACTCCAAGGCCATGATGTCCTTCACCACAAATGCCCACCCAAGGCCATGATATCCATCACCCCAGATTCCCAAGCTCCAAGACCATGATATCCTTCGTCCCAAATGCCCAAAGCCAAAGCCATGATACTTCACCCCAAATACCCCTCCAAGCTCATGATATCTTTCACACCAAATACCCAGACTCCAAGGTCATGATATCGTCCACCCCAAATATCCAAACTCCAAGGCCATGCCATGATATCCTTCACCCCAGCTATGCAGACTCCAAGGCCATGACATCGTCCACCCCAAATATCCAAACTCCAAGGCCATGATATCCTTCACCCCAGATACCCAAACTCCAAAACCGTCCCTCTCGCGGAGGGCATGATAAGGTTCCCACCCAAAAACACCCAAACACCCCAACTCCAAACCAACACTCCCATGCCAATCCCTCACAAACACCCAAACTCTCCAGGCTTTCTTTTTTCTTTTGTTCTTTTTTGTTCTTGTTTCTCTTTTCCCCACAACTCCCAACCAAACCCTCTGCCCCAGAGGCCATGACAAGGTTCCCACCCAGACACCCAACTCCAACCAAGCGCCTCTTTGTTTGTTCTTTTTCTTCTTCCTTTTTCTTCTTCCTTTTTTCCTTCTTCCTTTTTTTCATCTTCCTTTTTTTCATCTTCCTTTTTTTCTTCCTTTTTTTCTTTGTCTTTTTCGTTTTCTTTTTTTTTCCACCCAAAAACACCCAGACACCACAACTCCCAACCGAACCCTCTGCCCCGGACACCATGATCAAGTTCCCACCCAAATTCGTCCCTCTCCCCGGAGGTCATGACAAGGTTCCCACTCAAACACCCAACAAATTTCCAAACTCCAAATCCCTCCCACTCCCCGGAAGCCATAATATAGTTCCAACCCAAATTCTCAAACTCCAAATACGTCCCTCTCCCCAGAGGCCATGATAAGGTTCCCACCCAAAAGCATCCAACACATTTTCAAACTCCAAATCCCTCCCTCTCCCCGGATGCCATGATAAGGTTCCTACCCAGAAATATCCAAATAACCAAACTCCCAAACTCCCGGACGAACCCGCCCGCCCCCAAGAGGCCATGATAAGGTTCCCACCCAAAAACTCCCAAACTCCCAAACTCCCGAGTCCCAACCAAACCCACCCGCCCCCAAGAGGCCATGATAAGATTCCCACCCAAACACCTAAACTCCAAATTCCAAGCCAAGCCCTCCACCTCCCAAGAAGCCATGATAAGATTCCCACCCAAACACCCAAACACCCAAACTCCAAACTCCAAACTCCAAGCCAAACCCTCCTCCTCCCGGGAGGCCGTGATAAGGTTCCCACCCAACGCCCAAACTCCAAACTCCCAAAGAAAAACTCGCAAATGGAAACAAGACAGAACTCCAACAAGAAACACACACCACACACCACCCAACTCCCAAACTCCCAAACAGAAACTCCCAAATCCCACAAAACATACTTCCAACAAAAGAAAACACACACACACACAACCCTCCCCCCTCAAGCCGCCGTCCGTCTCGCCCATCCGGCCTCGCCCCTCTCCACCTCACCGCCAAGGTAGGCCAGCGAGGCCCCGGCATCCCTCATAGCTTGAGCAACGTGGGCGCCCAACCGGTCGACAACCATGCGAGCAAGAGGGCGGCGGTCGCTCGCGGCCTGCGCCGCCACCACCAACGACTCGATCGGCCTGAGCTCGGCGACGAGGCGCCGACGGTCCCGCATCGCCCCCCGGGTCCTGGCAAGCGTTTCCTCGCCGAGTTTCTGCATAGCGGCAGCGAGGTCGAACGCCTCGCCGGCGCCGGCCCGCCCCTGCGCCATCCTGGTCTGCCGGGCAATCACGTCGTCCGGGGGAGCGGCCGAAGCCGCGGCCACGTCGTCGGCCACCGTGTACGGCCATATTCGCCGGCGGCCATCGGTCCAGCGGGGTTCCACGAGGTAGGTCAGCACCAGCCTCCACATCTGCACATGGTATGGCGCGATGGGCACCGCCCACCCAGTGAGAATGTGCAGGGCCGTCGCCAGGGCAAACACGCCGCACGACGACCTGTCCGTCTGTTGGGGGCCGGCGGCAAAGGTAAAGTGCCACAGGGCCGCATTGTCGCCGAGAAACTCGGCCAGAAACCGGCCGACGATGACCTCTGCCTCGATTTCGTTCCCGGGCGATTCCACTGCCATGGAGTCGTAAACGGTCGCCGCCCTCCTGGCTCGATCAAGGTGGGCGACTGCCCAGTGGTTCCCGTTGAGATGCAGCGGCAACATCATCAACTCGTGCTCGTGCAGCCTTGCCGTGTACACGCGGTTGTTCTGGGCCCGAGCCACCGCTGTCAGAACGTAGCAGGTCACGGGAAAGACTCGCGGAGCCGTGACGGCCGAGGCAAAGGCGTCCAGCGCCGCGTCCATCGTGCTTCCGGTGAGCCAGCCCACTGGACGGACGAGGCCCTGCCGGTCTGCCTCGACCAAGCCAGCGGCCCAGCTTGCGGGGAGCGACGACGAGGTGGCCGAGGCGGGGTGAGGGAGAGAGGCCAAGAGAGGGCGGCCATGGGACCTGGGAGAACTGGGAAGAGGCGCGGCGGGATGGCGGTCGCGGGGGGGAGGAGGAGGACGAGCATAGGACCTGGGAGAACCGAGAGGAGGCGCGGCAGGATGGCGGACGCGGTGGGGAGCAGGAGGTGCCGCGGTGGGATGACGAGGAAGATGGCGACGAGGAGGACCAGAAGGAGGAGGAGCAGGACGAGGAGGAAAAGAAAGTAGGGGAGGAGGACGAGAAGGGGGGTTGTTAGGGAAGAGGGCGGCGGGCTCGGAGAAGAAAACGTCGGGCGTTATATAGTTGTTATTATGCGAGCAGAGCTCGAAATCGGCCGAGGGCTGGGAGAGGGAAACGCGGGCTCTCTTGGCCGGCGGGGACCGGGACATGGGGGTGTGAGGCGGCGGCGAGGCCCAGTTCCCTCCGCTATAGTCGCCGTTGTTGGATGGGACGCGGTGGTCAAAGTCGAGATCCGCCGGCGAGGCCCAGTCATCTCTACCATGGTCGCCGTCGTTGGTTGGGGCGCGGCGGCCCAAGTCGAGATCCGGCGACACAGGGCCGGGAGAAGAAGAAGATGACGGGGAATCCGGGCCCTCGTCACCCCCAAGAGCACTTGGTTCATGGTCTCGGTTCCGAGGCCTCTTCCTAGCCGCCGCGTTCTTCCGGTCGGCCTTTCTCTTTTCGACAATCTCCTTTTCGGTCAGGCCATCGAGCCTCATCGTGGCAAGCTCCACGTCGCGCGGCTTCCACAAACTCGTCCTGGTGCCCCTCTGGCCGTTTCTGATGCGGCGGTCACGCTCGCAGAGAAGGGCGTTGCTGGTAGTCTCCCAGTTTGGATGTTGTTTTGAGAGTTTGGTCAGCTTCTGGAAGAAGCCAGCCTTGTCGGCCCCGTAGAAGAACTCGTTGAATGTCTCGCGCGATATGTTCCACTGCACCAAAAGGTTCCCGATGCGAGCGTCGAGGCCAGGCGGAAAGGTGCCGTGGGAGGCGATGCCCTCGACCAGGAACCTCGTCGGGTACTGCATCAACCGGAGGGCGTGGGTCCACACGCGGGGTCCTTCGTCTTTGCATCTGGCCTTGAGGGCGTGCACATCCTCGATGACATTTTTGGTGATGATGAAGTCCCGGAGCGAAGCCTTGATCCGGACGCAGGATTGCTGGATGTCGTCGGGGACGGCGGGGGGGAGATGGCGAGGGCAGTTGGACGACATGGTGATGCGGCGAAGGGGGTTGCTGTGAAGAAAAGAAAGCTGGTATAGTGCGAGTGCGGCGAATCTCTGGTCAAACAATCCGACTCGAGTCTTGGAGCCCACGGTGAGTCTGGAGAAGAAGAGACAGACCCCGGGGGTTGGGAGGGCCCAACAACAACAACAATCACAACACATGGGCTTCAGGAAGGCAGAGCGCGGGATGCTATCAGCAGGAGGATTCACTTTTGTCTGGCGAGCCAAGTGCTCCCCTCCCCTACAATGTTGACAAGGGCAGTGTCGGACAGATGCTGCCCGAGCAAAAGAAGCATCGTGGCAGGAAGAGCATGCGCAGGTTGACCATGTCGAGGAGCGACCCAGGCAGGAGGTTATGTAGTGCAGTCTCAATCGACCACAGACGGATGTGAATCCCGCCCCTTTCCTGCCGAGATGAGTTGGGCACGATGCCAACTTCGGTGTTGATGTTTGGCATCTCGGAGCAGACAATGTTGACTTTCCTACAAGGGGCGAGATGGGTATCCCTCGAGTGGTTGGCAAAGACTCTTTGCCAAAGAGTCAGACAAGCAGAAAGGGCCATGGATGCCATCATGTGTCATGTGCACGGGCGAAAAGGGCTCAGAGACAGCAGAGAGACCAGCTGTCCTTGCAACTTGATGGTGTCGAGGAGCAGTCAACATCAGCCCAGCACCCTCAAACTCGGGGACTCACGAGCAACCCATCCATCATCAACGTCGGGCCGTCCCGACAGCTTCCCAAGTGCCCGCGTGCCCGCCAAGCCCATCAATCCCCGTCATCCGCGTCGGCCCGCCGGGGATGCATCCACTCCCCACTCCCCACTCCCCAGCTCCACCGTCCCGAGTCCCGAGTCCCGACCATCCGGAACGTCACCCATCGTCTGCCGGTCCCGAGTCCCCTGCATTCCCCCTGCGATGCACGGCGGGGGTCACGTCTGATCAGGCCTGCAGGCGAATGCAGGTCCTCCCAGCATTTGCATCCCCTCCGACGACGAACTCCAATGCGGGTCTTGGTATTTCCAGCGGGGAGGGTGGCGCAATTGACATTGCTGGACCTTGGGGCAGCTCTTGGGGGTCCATGCGCCTTGTTTTTTTGTTGCTCTGGAGAGAAGGAGGATCAAGACTTGCCGAACCGCAGAGGGCGCAATTTGCTCGGCGAGGCGGCCTCGGACCGCAGAAAATCTCGGGGGTGGGTGTGCAGCATTTTTGCTCGGCGGGGAATTGCGAGAGGTCTGGAGGTGCGCTGGTGATGAGGGCCCCGGATGGTTGCAATTGAGAGGTCGTCAGTGGCGGTGGTGATTGCAAGGCACCCGACAGTGGACAGCACAGTGGATGGGAACAATTTTTGGTGGGGTGGATGGCCTGGATGGAGGGGTGGAGGGGTGGATGGAGGGGTTGCGATTGCGTCGCGTGGTTTGCACGAGATCACCTGACCGGCCGCTGGAATCGCTGCGATGGATGCCTTGGACCGACACTGCTGGGCCCTGCTGGGCCCTGCCAGTGGGCTGTGGTCCGTGCTTTGTTTGCCCACTGAGCCACGTTTGCACGGATTCACGAGAACCCGTGCACGTGCCGTGGACTTTGCATCTTCGTCAAACGGGCACCACACAGCAACTGGCAAGACCTCGTCGCCTCGAGCACCTCTCCATCACTGTCCGCGCCTCTCCATCGGCGGCGCCGCCTGGGCATGCTCAATTGTTCGTCGCGCCCGTTCGCATCCGCGACCTCTCAATTGAACACCACCGTCTCGCACGCCGCGCCGCAACAGAGCGCGAACTGCACCACCACTTCCACCACAACAACATTCGGCCAACTTCCAGGTCCCGTCCCTCCTTCGACCCAATTGAACTTCCGCCGCCCCACGCCCGCCTCGCAGATCCTGGGCACCGGGTCCTCCCCCGATCGCCGCTGGGTCCCGCCGCCCCAGCAGTTCCTTGCAGCAGCTGTCCCGTCTACTCCTGCGTGCGACCCACTCCCAGTCGGGCCAGACTCCAGCAGCAGACCCCCACCGACCCCACGGGTGCTGCAGTTGGCCCTGCCAAGCCTGCCTGTCTCTTGGCGGCCCCAAGCGACGAAGACACGATCCCATCGCCGTCGTCCACTCCGTCGTCCTCGTCAGCCCCCGGGCTCGTCAACATCGCCGGTGAGATCCTGGACGCAGGATCCTCCCGCTGCTTTTCTCCCAAGGCAAAAAAGGTATGCATACTCCTCCAGCCGCCTGCCACCACCTGCTGACACCACCAACATCAGAGACGGACATGGCCGCCGACATGGGTTCCCCGGGCCAAGTCCCGCCCTCGAATTCCGACACCGACGACGACGACATCCCCGCGGCCATCCGATTGGTGTACTCCGATTGTGTCCAACGTCTCGACCAAGGCCTGGACGAACAGCTCACCACGGACATCCGGAACCTCATACTGGCCTGCCAAAAGCAGGGCGTCTGGGAACGGTTGCGCGTGACGATCCCCTTCCCTGGCCGCGCCGTGTTTGAGGTGCTGGCCCAAGCAAAACCCATTCCGAAACGTGTCGAGCGCTACATGGAAAACATCTGTCTCCAGTGGGGGGTCCAGAAGACCGACTTCCAGACCAAGTTCTTTGGCGCTTCATCGCAAGGCTTCTTCGAAGAGCTCAACAGGCTGGCCTTTGCCGAGGACTGCCCGGTATGGACGCAATGCTGGAGCGCCCTCTTGGCGGCTCGTGAAGAGCGGTTGCGCGGTGCCACAGGTCCCAAGCTGGTCCTTTGGCTGCCCAGCGACATCCATCGCGCCGCTCGTTCCATGGGTGTATCCGTCGCCTTCAAGCGCATACATGACCCCAGTTTACCTGGCAGCGGCAGAGGCAAAGGGGGGCGCCGCTATGATCTCGGCCCTCGCCCCTTGTCTCCTCCGCTTTCCGCGCCTGCAACGGAGGGCAGTCACGGCGAGGAGTCTGACTACGAGTCGGACGACGTCTCGCCGGCCAACGGGAGCTCCACCCGCCAAGAGCCAAGTCAAGAATACGACGAGGAAGAGCCCCCCGGGCGCGAATCGAGGCGCCGACGAGATCCGACTCCTGCGAGATCCTCCTTCCTGGAAGACTTTGAGAACGATGATATTCCAGAGGGTGGCCCTGCCCGCAAAAGGCAACGGCGCAACAGTCACACTTTCGCAGGTGGCACCATCCTCGAACGCATCCTCGAACACCCGCCTCATGACCCGCCTCATGACTACCCCGACTTTGACCCCCCTGATGACTATGCCGATGCCGACTTTTCCCCGCAACGGAGCGAGCTTGGTCACGGTGCCGCGATGGATTCCAAGGCGTCAACAGCATACCCCAATCCACCTCGTCCTCTCGGCTCCCCTTTCCAGCTGGAGACCGCCGGCATCAAGGTCAGCAAGGGCTCCCCCAAGAACACGGGGTGCCAGTTTGTCGAACCAGCACCAATCCGCGCCTCGGCTCCACTCGGTTTCCGTCAACTCCTCAATGCTGGATCTCGGGACGCAAACCGGCCGGGGACTCCCTTTCCCCTGCAGACCTCTCTCTTCCCCGCTCACATCGAAAAGTCCAGCCATGACATGGGCACGCAAGTCGGATTCGGTCCATATTCCGCCCCCGCACGGGAAGCTGGATCTCGGGGAGTCAAGCGGCCGGCCTCTCCCCTCCCACCCCAAACCTCCAACCGTGACGTGGGGACGCAGACCTCTCTCTCTCCCCCCCACCATCCCGCCCACATCAACAAGACCAGTAATGACATGGGGACGCAGACGTCCGAGCCCAAAGAGATGGAGGAGGGGTCGCCTCGCGACATGCAAACGAAAGCAGGACTCGGTTCCGACCCTTCCGGCACCCTCACCCTCCAACCTGGCTCCCGAGGGGCGAAACGGCTCATGGACCCCCAGGCATGGCTCGACGACACGGTCATCGACATGGCTCTGAGCGCCTGCGCGGCTCTGGGCGGCCAGCACGATGAACTCATCACCATCCCGTCATCCATGTCCTCGCTGGAGTCCAACCCCGAAAACTGCCCAGTGTACATCCAACACCTCAAGTCGCTGCCCAGAGACCGTCTCGAGGCACTTGTTCCGTTGAACCCTGGACGTCATTGGGTCCTGGCACAGGCCAATTTTGGAGATCGTACCGTCTATCTCTATGATTCCATGTCGTCAGCGAGGCAGGGAACCGTCCCCGCCTCCACCCAGGCACTCATTCATTCATTTTTGGACCGCCTTTTTGGCGAGAACCCAGCTCACTGGCGGGTGACGCTCTGCTCCTGCCCTCAACAGGTTGACGATTCCAGTTGCGGCATCTTTTCCATTGCGACAGCGTTTCATGTTGCGGCGAGAAAGCCGCTCCCCGCCAACTACAGCCCCT
Organism: Podospora conica; assembly: GCA_030685255.1. NCBI lineage: Eukaryota > Fungi > Ascomycota > Sordariomycetes > Sordariales > Podosporaceae > Podospora > Podospora conica. The sequence goes on from MU839491.1 coordinate 29,910, forward strand.
TTTTTTGGCGGTCCGTCATCTTGTGCCTGCTTTGCCCCTCCCGAAAGAACACCGCCCTCTGGCCTTTTACGGCCCAAGACGACGATGCTGCGATTAAGGCGTGGTCAACCGAACAGGCGTCACCAGACACTGAGCGGGATGTCCACGACGAACTGTCGTCAGGATGCTCGGTAACTCGGAGAATGGCGATACTGCAACAGATGATGGACAGTGCCAAGGCCCGCCTCGGCAAATGCCAGCAGCGCATTGAGCAGGACATCGCCGCCAGAGAGAGTGTGCTGGCCGAGCTGGTGGTTCTCGACAGCATCTCGCAGGGCCCCGGTACCGCGGAAGAGGGGGCGGTGCCACAAGGAGGCCTTGGTCTCAGCGCCGAGGATGTCGACAAGCAATGGCGTGCGATTGAGACTACCATGAGTCAGTTCGCCCTTTGCCCAGAGCTTGCGCACCCGGAACAGATCAGCCTCCTCAGCAACCGGAGGGCCGAGCTGAGACCCGTCAAGCTGCGCATGAAGCTGGCGGCTGATGCCAAAAGGGCGCGAGAGGTGCTGTTGCAAAGACTCGACGGGCCCCTCAAGGAGGCGGCGGATATTGGCTTGGCGTCGGTGGACAAACTCGGACAGGCTCGTCGGGAGATGGAACTGTGAGCCAATGTTTGGTAGTTGGAGGCATCGCATGTATTTAACCCCTGGGGCTATTCCTCATGCCATACATAGGTATTCTTGGTGCTCCTATCTCTCCCTTGTGCTGCACTTCAAGCGTCCCTGTCATTTCAGTGCCCCAGCTGCCACTTTGAGGATCAGAGAAGCCCAGCCTCGACTACCCTCATGGGCGGCCAACCTGGGCTTCGAGGCGAGCTGCCGTCGGAAAGGAGAGACTGGACATCACCCTCCCTCCTCAGCTCCCTCACTCATCCGGGGACTCCATTGCCCTTATCTAAAGAAACTCCTTGTTCATCCAAGACGTCGACAAAACCCCTTCTTCCACGACCCTTGCTCCCCCTCTCTTGTTTTCCGCTGATGATGCCCCGATGCCCCCCCCCATTCCCCAACCACGCTCTCAGTCGGCGATAGCCCTGGCACGGTCTTCGACGACATACCTGATGGCCATACCCTCCACGACACCGGCCTCCCACCCTCGATGCCGCCCTGCCCCGAGCTTTGCCTCCCTCTACGTTGTCCCACTCTACGCCCTTATTCGACAGACTCTCGTGGGGTTCACTCTTGGAAGTGCAAAGATTGTTACCTCGAAGAACCAGCTAACCTAGGTACCTACACACACACACACACGAGGGAGGGGATGGCGTCGTCCAGTTCCCCCAGAACGTACAAAAGGGAGGAGATGTTTCAAGGTACCTATGCAGCAGCCTGTTGGACACGAGACTTTCTGTGAGGTGCTCACCTTGGGCATCCATCTTGGCGCAGGAAGGTTGGCAGCTGATCCAAGATCGCCCTGGCGTGGAGCGGGCCGAGGAACTAACCGGCAATTTCAGGACATGGGAACCTGGCGGACGTTGGTCTTGAGCTGTTGTTGCTCTTTTGGAAGGACAACGGCCTGGATGCCAACCCTTTGCAATCCCGACCCGATAATTCTCCGCGACCTGCAACGACATGCCGGGTGGCCGAGGAAGATGGCAGCAGCAGCAACCCCAGCCAAACGTCCATCAAAGCCCGCCATCCTTTTCATGCCTGCTGTTCTCCTGAACGCGCTGGTCTTGCCCTTGGCTATGGCTCTGTGCTTTCTGCAAGCACGACTGCTCCCGCCGAGGATGTGGAATCTCTCCCCGCGGCGGCCGGATGGATCCTCACAGCAACAACTTGTCCCATCGTTGGCGCATGCCTCCAGTCTCGGTTGATGCTCAGCAAAGTACAGCACAGTACAGCACAGCTACAGCACTGTCAAGGGAAAGCGCTGTGTTACCCCCAGCCGACTGCATCGAAATGAACAGGTTGAACCTCGGGCACGCGGGGCCCATGATCCAACCGCCGCGCCCGTCACCCCACCAGCTTCGATACCATGATCCCCCCCAAGCCATTGAGCCCCTTGGGTCGATCCCGACCCATTACATCCCCGGCCCGACTCATGCCACGCCGGGCACGGTATATCTCACCCGACCCGCCTGGCCGCCTCCCACCCCCGTCGCCGCGGCGGCTTCGGTGGTTTGCTGTCAACGCCGTTGCGAAGGAGGCCAAAGCTTACCCCTTCTTCTCAAAACGCAGCGGCACCCGACGGCGTGTCCGCCGACCGTCCCACCCCGCGCCTGACGACTCCCGCGCGCCGAGCACCCGGCCTTTTCGCCCGCCCATGCGTCGACGACACCTATTGACGAAGATGAGAAGGACATGTACCTTTTCGCCATTTTTAGACATCCAGCTACAAGTGGAGGGTAATGTATCCGGGTGCTTTCTTGTCATGACCTTTTGGTATGAGTTGGGCAGCCCGAGTGCTGCAATCCATGGTCTCCTGCGAGAGGAGGCAAAAGTTCAGGGTGGATGTTTGGACTGGTTCTCTGGGATATGCGGGCAGTGTTGCGATCTACCGTGTCATTTTGCTAGGGTTCGGGGGGATAGAGACATACCTGGCAGTACTTGCATCCACGGCGCCACGGACGGATGGACCCAAGGCATGGCAAGGGGCTGCTATTTACGGTGTCGTTCGGGCGGGCTGGAAGGATGGTCGGGAAGATGGACATACGACATGGCTTGGGCAGTGCTGGTTAGTTCTGGGTGGTCATTTGAATAGGGCGATACCTTGTCTTTGGTCCAGGTCTCGAGACAAATGTGGTTGCTTTGCTGTCCACTTCTAGGCATCGAAACGTGGAAACGAGTCGGTCCTGGATGCTGGGGATATGGAGGGACCAGAGATGGGCACCGATCAATGTTTCGAGGGTGCAAGAAACAAACCCCGTGTCACAATGCATGCCATTTGTAGAGCCTCGGTTCCGAGCCAGTCGACCAAGTTGACTTTGCCGCATATCCGACCCAGCCCATCGTCAGCCCTGGACTTGCATATGGAATCAAGGCATGGGCAGGCAGCAACATGGTGCAAGGGTTGGGAGCTCGATTTCGTCCACGCACACCGCCGCAGGTCGAGGGTGCGGACCCATCGGTGATCTTGTCGAGAGGGAGGTCGATGGTCAGCTACGAGGAGCCTGTACGAGAGAGCATAGAGAATCCTGGTCGGGCAGGTAGATGCTGGGTGCAAGTGGCCCTGCGTTGTGCAGACTGGAAGGTTGGTGTGTCTACTCTTTGGTCAAGAATTGGGCGTGCCCGAGGTCGTCGTTGTTTGTTTACATTACCCCTTTTCCTGTCGCCAAGAGTTTTAACTGGCAGTCAGGTATTCATCATTGCTTGATCTTGTTCCTGGCCCACCACCACAAGAGGCAACATGCAAGGGCTCCCGGCAGATGGATCAAGTTGCCTGATGTATCCCCTGGCCCGCCATGGAACCCAGCAAGGGATTCGAACAAGGTGAGCTTGTGATAAAGAAGTGCGACTGTTGCGGCAGGCCCTTGACGATATGCAAGTGTGCTGAGGAACCGGGAGAATCCTTCCCGAGTCGAAAAGACCACCATGGGGAGATGCGATGCTTGGTTGATCCCGAGATTCTGCACATGGCTTTCGCAAGACAACGCCCTTCCCCCTATTTTTCTTCTCCCGCGGTTGAGCGTTCCGGGTGCGCGCTGGGGTTCAGAACTTGCGGCCGCCCAGCGGCTTCAAGTGTCTGGACGGCAGTGGGCGAACTTGCGGCCATGGACACGGATATGCTGTTCTCGGCGGTTGTCCCGATGATATACTTTGAACGACCGTGATGCTGTGGTAGCTGGGCAATCTTGCTCGTCATTGCGGACCGTCACCCGCACCGTGTTGGAGCCCGCAAACTGCTCATCAGAATCGTCACAGTGCTTGTGATGGTCTCGATCAGGCGTGAACTGTGCCTCTGGGGTGTCCAGACGATTGTCATCATTGATGGCATCAAGGGGGAAGGCTGCTACCCCCGGCCCGTTCCCCTGTTGCCTGGCTTGATGCAGCCCGGGCGATCACCACCTCTTACCCCTGTGTATTACGTCTCGACAACACGAGCGTCCGATTTGTCTTTGGACGACTCGATGCGTGCACGCTGCTTGGTTTTCGGTGACAACATCGTCGACGGTACGACTAGGCCGGGCGTGCCGGGACGGTCCGGCACCACCGATCCGGGGCATCGTCAAGGAGTTCAGGCATGACCAAGAAGATGCAGGCGAGGACGTATGGCCTGTTGAGCTCCCTGGGTTGGCGCCTGAGATGTGCCCCTGCTCAGCTCCCATTCTCCATCTCGAGGTCCCTGCGTTGCCTGTGATGACCACGGCAGACATTTGAGGGCCGGGTTCGGCTCCGTGAAAACCGCTCGTCGGGGCGGGGGAGGGCAGATGCGGTTGCTTCCCTTCATCAATTGACAATGTGGCATACCACACTGACAGGGCTGGGTGAGTCGTGACCCCCCGACGACATGCCTGGCGATGCAGCCTTTGGTGGGGAGTGAATTGTTTGGCGCAGGAACCTGACGGTGGTGTCTGGGTGGTGCCGGTTGGGAAATGGGCTCGCGAGGGCCTGGGCAGTCACTGGGCCTGGCAGTCACTGGGCCTGGGGGCTCGTGGATCAGTGACATGATGGTTCCACTGTCCACACAGAATTGTGGTTCCATAACCTTATTGCACAATTGTCAGTGGTACCATCAGGTCACTGCACCACGAGCCCCCCAATTCTGTCACTGCACCCCCACGCCAGCAAAGCGACGTCGCGATTGACAGACATGACAATCGCCATGACAATTCACAACATGACAATTGACAACATGGCATTGACGCCCGCACAGCAAACAGCGCGCACTTGACCGCCACCTCTGGGTTCCCACGACGTCCAGCACGGAACCAAACAGGGCCTGGCCTGGTGTCAACGAGACACAATGCCCGGGAAGCGTCGGCCTTGACGACCTTGGAGTCAACCTCGGCCTCGATTGCATCAAACGGCTGACACCACACCCCGAGCATCAGACGACTGCTCCAGATGAGCAACCGAAGCCCCGTCTTGGAAGTCACGGGAGCCTTGTTGGTGCTCACGATGTGTCGACGCCGACCATGTCCTTGGGGAAGCACGACATGACGACGAGCACCGACTTATCGAGCGTCAGCATCTCGGTGTCTCTCTTGCGGTCGACAAGACGCTCGCGGAGCGCGTGACCGCGCCACTAGATTACAACCTCGTGCCCGTCTCTCGCAGGCAGTAGCGGCAATGCCTTTTCATCTTCTCAAGGCATTCGGAACTCATGACGGTGTTTCTTCACCACTCGCCGCCTTCTTTTCAAACTGGGGCAGACGGTCGATGAAGCTCTGGATTCTGGGCCCCAGCATCTCGACCGGCACTGCCACGTCATATTTGGATGCGGCATGTGGCACGTCGTCCTCGACGCGGTCAAAGGCCCCCAGCTCTTTGGTTGTGAGCCCGCAGGCGACGACCACCTTGCCGGTATTGGCCACAGACTTGTCGAGGGGTCTTGCCGGGCGCCAGCGTCGGCGATTGGGGAGGCTCCTTTGTGACGGCGGGCGTCGTCGCCTGATGTCGGGTGTGTTGCAGTTTCTCGCAGAGGTGGAAGGGGGTGCGGTTGTCCACGATCTCTGGATCTCAAGATGATGGGTTGGGGCTCGACTGAGGAGGGGGGGCATACATGCTCAGCCATTTGAACGGCGACCTCCACGGGGGGCGTGTCCTCGTCTACTGTCTTGTCTCGATGGCGATGATCCCGGTAGCTAAGCACTCCAGCTGGAACTAGGTTGCTCGGGGAGGCAGGGGAAACGCATCCCGGATGGCCCAAGCGGAAATAGACTCGCAGACTCGCACACTCGGCGAGCGCCGCCCTGAAAAGGGTCTGGGTCATTGCCTGTCGAATCCCAGGCTGTGTCCCCGTATCTTGGTTGATGGCGATAGGATGCAGAGTCTCTGTTCCTGGCGTCCACGCTGATCAGGCTCTCGACAGCAGCCGATACAAACGGAGGAACCGAGCAGGGGGTTGCCGGGGCCGGCGACGGAACCATCGGGACCATGGACCATGGAGAGAGCCTGAATATCGGGAGAGTCTGCAAGGTGGTCCTGTCCAGTGAGGGAGCCGTTCATCCCCTTGAACTGCAGAAAGCCGGCCCATTGTCGAATGCCATGATATCGAGGGCGACATTCAGCATCCGCCAGCACCGCCAGCACCTGGGAGCCCCCGAGTGAGTACCTCGGGGCCCGACCTTTGTCCCCTGCATTCGGACAGCACTCTTCCTTTGTTTGACCTGTCGGTCGGCGGGCTATGTCTTTGCCGAGGGGACGGCGCAACTACTCTTCCTCAGGTCCCTGTCAAGCCAGCACCATTCAGGCCTTGCCAGGCAGCTCAATGCCACGAGCCATCTCACAATGGCGGGGCTCCAAAGGTGCTTCTCCCGCCGGGCAGCTGTCTCGCATTTTGCATTTCGACCAGGAGGGGTCGAAGACTCTGTCATTCAACTCGGGCAGGGCATCAATTGACGTCGGGTGCCCTGTGACGCCCGAGTGGCCCGTCACTGCGCCCTACCGCTGCGCACTGCACCCCAACGGCCAGCCCAACGCCGCGGAACAGGTGTTTGCAGGGCACAACAGGAGAGCAGAACCTCTAAGATACGGCGGACAGCTCTCCAGCTGCTGCTGCCACCCATCTCGAATCGCGATGGGTCAGTCGTATGTCGCAGCACCTCACTTGCCCTCCTAGGTTTCCCTCCCACCACGGCCGACTCCGGCTTTCATCTCGAGCCTGCAGCTGTTTGGGCACGCACAACACTCATTATATCAATCACCGGGCTGGGAACGACGTCACATTTCGGATCCTCCAACCAGCGCCAACGCCATCGACATGGCATGCCATCGCCATCGACATCGACGTCGCCGTTGGAAGCCTCACCGGGACCACCATCCTCACGACTCACGTTGCCCCTCGATTGCAGCCATCGATGGACCTGTGGTGCATCGTCGGCCGGCCCAGGCCCTCGGTTTTCGTGGTTTGGCCGCCGTGGACTTCTTGGCCCTTGTTGTCTTTTTCCCGCCCTGCGTCATCGTCGAAGCCGTGGTCATCACACTATCGTCATGGGTGCTAGTTATGTCGGCAAGGGACTGATGATCCGTGGCGACCGTAGCAACTGATTGAACCGAGAGACGAGAAGCCTTGGAGGCCCTCGCCGTCCTTTTCGCCCTCGGTTTCTTCGGGGGTGGGAGCTGTGACTTGAGGATGAAAAAGGGACAGTCGGGAGTCCGCAGCATCGCCCTCTCACCGGTCTCTGCCAGGCCACGGCTTTGGTGGCGGTGTGGTACGGTCGTGGCAGATGAGCAAAGGATGAAGAGGCGGCAACTTGACCCTTTCCTCACGATAACAAGCAGGTCACTTGACATACACCCTCAGAATTCAGGGCGGCTGACTTGTTGATATCTCACAGGTTCCCAGCTCCCCTGGCTGGCCCATCTCAGCCACACAGCACCGGTCATGGTGGTGTCGTTTGTTTGTTTCCTCTGTCACGAGTATATTTGGACCTTGTCCCTGTCTGTGCCAGGTGGCTCTTGTGGATTTGACGCCGGTCTGACTCCCCCGCGCTGCTTCCGTCAACAAGGCGACAAGACCATGGGCAAGGGCAGATCAATGTCTCTCTGCTTTCTGTCGTGCCGTCTTCCCTTTCCTGGCCCCGACGTCAACAACAGTCAACACCATCCGATTCCCATCATGGCTCCTCCTGGCACGGCCTGGGACCTCTGGAGGGGGCCTCGCGACAAGCTTACCGGGAACACTACTTTCGCAACCGCCCGACCTGGGACATCGACGCCGATGGGCAAGAAGAGGAGGAATACGTTGGGCCGGCCAGTGACCTTCAAGTCACAGAGTGCGCTCAAGTCGCCAGGATCCTCTGCAACCACCTAAAGTGCAAGGGGAAGGCGCTGGAGTTCAAGCAGTTGCAACATTTCAAGAACCACGTAGAAAATGTCCACGGCGTGAGACTGCGTGTCACGGTCACGGCAGTCGTGAACGGTTCATATGCGCAACCAAGAGTCCAGAGTCTTCGACTTGGAATTTTGACAATCCCTTTGGAAGGTTTTCGCATTTGGGTTGCGTGTCATTTGCGAGACCCTGGTAATGACGAGGTATAGTTGAGCCGTTGGCAGCTCAGTGAGGAACTGTTATTGTTCCTCACGCAAGCAATATCATGTTCATGTCTACAATCTTACAAGCTCCTTTCAAGCTCTTTGTAGAACACCGTGTTTGAGACAGTGGACGACCTGTCTGGACTTTGCGTCAACCTTTCCATTAACCCGCGGCGTACTGCCTTACAGTCTGACCCACCTTGGGTGCAGGTTGTAACATCATAACATTAGTATAAAGTAATCATACCACCCAGGCCCTTCCACTTAAACAGAGAGAGAAACAGAATTTTACAAGTCATCATTCGGTAGATGTAAACCGTAAGAATAATACTTAACCAGAGGTATATCCAAGGATAAGTGTACAATCATAAACTACTATAGCAGTTGCTCGGTAGTTAGTAGGAAGCGAGAGAAGATTCGCGCCATCCCGTATAATCCATTCATTACCCACAGAAAGACGCCCTATCTATCGATACGCGCCGGTCGCTGCATCCCAGAGCCGTACGGTCTTGTCGTGCGATGCTGACGCGACGGTGCTACCGTCCGGCGAGAACACTACTGCGCTGACCCGGTCGTTATGCCCCTCGAGCGTCTGTCGGGACACGCTGGTCGCTACATCCCAGAGCCGTACGGTCTTGTCGATCGAGCACGCAGCTCGCGATCCTGCCTCCTGGTCGCTCCGGCCGCTCAACCCAAGCCAGGCGCCGCCTGAATTCTCTCCCTCCCGCCAGCTCGACATCTCCTACCACCCACGCTTCTCGTTCGTACCGAGGACAGACCTCTCCTTTGCGGGTGGTGGCGGATACAACATCAGCCAGCCTGCCATCAACTCGATCTCTTCCATGGTGCAGAACACGTTCGCTACCTGCTGGCGCAGATGGGGAGGGGAGCCGGGTGGTCGGGCGAGTGGGGGTTGTGACTGTACTGTACCGGGTGGATTGGAGATGGATTGTCCTGCATGGGCTCGTCGTTCTGGGTGCGTTCACGGCAGTCGTTTGGGTTCTCACTCGGTCCGGCATCAGGGGCGGGCATGTACCCGTGTGGGGAGGGAGCACTCTTGCTGTTATGGCCAAGGGCGAGGAGATGAACGGGCTGTTCAGGGACGCCGGGACGGTGGGAGTGATGGAAGACCGAGCACGAGGGACCGAGATATCTTGGTTTGGGGAGCGGATGATACCAACGCAACGGGGCGAAGAGAGCGACGAGGAGGCTTGGCGGATGATACGCTGATGTGCAAGACATCTATCCTGCGCCCTACCTACCATTAATCAAGGGAATTCCATGGACGGGGTCGAATCAACAGGGCAACCCGATCGTTGTATCTGGCAGTCCGAAATCGGCCCTGATTTGCTCACATCCAATGCGGCCTAACGTGGGACGAGGTTGGGCCACCCTGGGTGCATGACCAACTGCTGCCTGGCCATCGGCTTCTCTAACCCGACACTCGTTTCCATATTTGCGGCTGAGAATCATCAACCGGTCATCCAACGTCAACAATGGAGATCAAGAGATCCTCCCCAGCTTCAGGAACATGGGCGGCGTCATTGGCATCGGCAACACTGCTCGCCGAACTAAGCGTTGCAAGGCTGCTCTGGCAAATCCGCGTGGCAACATTCCATTACGTCGCAGCTCTTCGATTCCTGGAATTCTTGGTTTCGGGGCCTCCCGGTTACATTCTCGCGCTGTTTGTAGTGGTCGGAAACTTCATCCTGCCGTGGTGGAAATCCCGACGTTCCAGACATGCCGTTACCACTCCAGGGGTTTTTGTTCATACCGCTCGGAGTGTTGCGTCGTTTCGAGTTGAGGATTTCGGCGGTGAGGCACTTCGCCTTGAAGCTGGTTGTCGACTCGCTGTTGGCGAAATACTCATCACGACAAAGAGACAACAACAGGGCAAGAGCCAAACGATACAGCTACACAGGAACCAACGAACCAGATACGATACGCTTGTTGATGCTTCATCCGACGCTCGGCGGTATACACTTGAAGGGCTCTCTGGTTCACGCATCGCTTCATTCAGCTCCCCGGTACGAGGCTATTTCCTACTGCTGGGGCGACGCCACCCCAAAGCACAGCATCACGATCGACGACCAGCAACGTCCCCTTACCGAGAGCGCCTTTCAAGTTCTACGAAACAGGAGCTCATTCTGGTTGCCACGGCTGATATGGATCGACTCCCTCTGCATCAACCAGCAGGATAACGACGAAAAGGCGAGCCAGGTGCAGCTCATAGACCGCATCTACTCCCAGGCATACTTTGTGTCTGTCGTACTTGTCGAAACCCTACCAAGGACAAAAGGGGTGAAATCATGGCCCGGTGATGGCCAAGGGGTACTGCCGCTTCTCAGACGCTTTTACCACGCCCTTCTCGCAACCGAGATGCTCGACAAGCTGGCCGGGACCGGCGCCGATCTCCCGTCCAACGCTAGGGCGGTCACAGCGCGGCTCACACCCAAGAGCCCGACCGAGACGGCCCAGTGGGCCGCCCTGCGGGACCTGTTCAACAACCCCTGGTTCGGCCGGGTCTGGGTCGTGCAGGAAGCCGTGCTCGCGCGCCGGGTGCGCGTGCTGTACAACGACTTTGAGATTGACTGGGACACGCTCGTGCACGCGGCCCTTGCGTTCGGCCGCTTCCCCGCGCTCTGGACCACGCTGGCGTCGCTCGAGTCCCGCGCGAAGAGGAAGCCGGGTGGCGTAGGGACGGTGCTCAGCATCCACGACTATCACGACAGGATCTCCGCCGGGGAGGTGATTCCCGTGTCGGACCTCCTGTTTGGCATCATCGCGTTCCAGTCGACGGATCCGAGGGACATGGTGTTTGCCATCCACGGCATGTGCTCGGAGCTCCCGAAGGACCTGATGAAGCCTCGGTACGGCAAGACGTCCGTCAACGAGGTCTACACCAATGCCGCGGCGTGTCTTGTGGCCGCCGGACACGCGAACCGCATGCTCTCCGTCGCGGGAATCGGCTTCCGGAGCCCTGGAGCCACGGGAGCCGCCGGGTCCCTTCCGACGTGGGTTCCCAACTGGTCCATCCCGACCAGGTCCGCGCAGCTTTCCTTCACCCGGCCGCAGATTGACTACCACGCCGGAGGAACAACGGCGCAAACCGTCCAAGTTCCCAGCCCGTCATCTTCATCTGCGGGTGGGCGATTGGTGCTGCGAGGATGGATGACGGATCGAATCGTCCACGTCGCACCGCCGGTCGAGTCCACGGGGCCAGCCGACCAAGACATTCCGGTGGCCGTTTGTGGTGAGGAGGGAGGGGAGGGGGGGAACCAAGTCTGGGGAGTATCTACACGTTGGGGAGTGCTTTGTCCATGGGATCATGGACGGTGAAGTCGTGAATGGTGGGACGGAGCCGAGGACGATTGTGCTGGTTTGAGTGTTTGAACAATGTGTCGCTGGCTTACAGACCTACTGTTCTAGCAGCTGGGAGCTTTCGATCAGTACATCACGGCCTTCTTACGAGCTTGTGTCTCATGCCGTCTTTTCTGCCGCAGCACTTGGGCGTGCGTTGCTCCCGCTGGGCTGCTTTCATGAGTCTTATTTTCCTGGCTAGGTACACCTACCTACTTCTTTACCTACCTACCAGTACCTAGACCTCGCCATCTCATCATCTTCCTCCTTGGCACTTCTCAGCCGCCGGTTGAGAACCGGGATGACATTCTCAGCGAGGAGCACGATCTTCTCCTGTTCACTCTTGCTCTCGATTGTCCCGTCGCCGCCCCTCCCCATCTCCCCCTCGACTGACCGACCTTGTGTTGGGTATCGCTCGTCACCGTCTGCATCCATGGGCACGAAGTCCACGTCGGTGGCAAACCGGCTCCGCAGGCCCCGGTTGCACCGCATCAGTGCATCCATCTCGTCCTTGTAACCGGCGAGGACCACGACCAGGTTGCCGAGGAAGCGCTCCTTGGTCATGCAGTCCACAATCTCCCCGATGGCGTCGACGGACCGGGACTCGGCCAGTCGATACGCCTCGTCGATGAACAGCACCTTGCCCAAGGCCCGCTCGAACGCGCGAATCACGCGCTTGCCGGACCCAGCCGTGTACGACGACAAGAGGTCGGCCACGGAGCACTCTACGACCTCGGGGGCGCTCAGGAAGCCCATGTCGTAGTAGATCTGGGCCATCTTGCGCGCCACCGTCGTCTTGCCGGTCCCCGGCGGCCCGCGGAACACGAGCGCCCAGGGGATGTGGGCACGGGGGTCGTGGCCGCGCGCCCGGAGCCGCGTCGCCATGACCTGGTACCGCTGGAACTGGGCGATGATGTCGCCCATCCCCTGCATGCCGACAAAGGCATCGGCGCATCGCCTTGTCGCGTCCAGCGTGCGCTGCCAGTCGGCGTCAAAGTCCTCTGGCATCAACCGCATGTCGAGCTCCGCGTCGGCGGCCACCCGGGCGCACCGCGCGTTGCGCGCCGCCTGCGCCGCGTGCACGAGGTTCTCGACGTCGCCGCCGTTGCCGAAGCAGGGGCGGTGACGCGCGATCGAGAGCATCTCCTCGGCCACGCGGATGGCCGATGTTGTTCACGAGGGTGTCGATGATGCCGGCCCGGTACGTGTCCCACTCGTGCACGCTGTCGGGGAGGAGGGTGTGGGAGTCGTCGATGATGAGCACGCCGCCGCGGGCTCCGTCAATGGCCCGTTTAAGCGGCGCCGGGTTGGCCACGTGCCGAGGGCGGGTTTGCCCTCCAGCTCGAGCCGCTCGTTGAGCGAGGCGTAGCTGAGGAACTGCCGCGCAGACTCCTTGGCCTCTTCCATGCCGATCATCTGCTCCAGATCGGCCCAAGCTGCGCTCTGATTCCCCAGGTCGGAGGCGCTGCGGCCGACCATGTCGGACATGGTGAAGTGGACAGCCCCGGGAGGCCGGAGGACCAGTCCCGCCTCTTCCGCCGCGATCCGCCTGGCGCGCCGCTGCTTCACCTCGGCCACCGATGATAACACGGAGTCGACAGTCCCCAGTTTTCCCTTGTCCTTTTCGCGCGAGACGAGGGTTCGCAGCGGACGTCCGTTCCAGCCTCCTTCGATTCCGCTGCTTCCACATTCCTTCTTCATCTCCATCCTGAACATGAAAACCAGGTCGTCTTCCGGGTACCGCAGTGGGATGGTGCGTAAGGCAGGCAATGTTGAATGATTTGCCCCGACTGATATAGAGGCAATCACTTACCAAAGTCGCCGCCCCCCACAAAGCATGTGTCCAGATTCTCCATACGCTGCAGATCGTCACCACGCCTCCGGGCTGCCCGCGCATTTTCATACACGGACAGGAAATGAGCCTTCACATTCTCGAGGCCGTCAAGCAACATGAGTTCGTCGAGCGCGTCGTTGTCTTCGCCATCCTCTTCTTTCCGTCGGATGCACTGCTGCCGAGAAGGTAATGACTATTATTACTCGGTAGGGTTTTGTACCCATACTCTCTATATGGGAAACGACCGCCGTGTACTTGTCGTGTAGGTAACTGACCGCTTCTCTATCCCCCCATTCTACAAAACAACGCCACAATCCCGACACATTCGGTTGTCAAGATCCTCTGCACCAACAGGTATTCAACCGGGCGGTAACTACCCACAGGTAGGGACCGGCTGGGCGTTGAAGCATATCTGATTGCAGCACAAATCGGGACGGGACAAGTCGCATTGCTGCCCGGGTGCGGCACACGCGGGCTGGCCGATGCAGACGGTCGTTGTCTGGATCAGTCCAACCGTCGAAGTCTACGACACGTCAGTACGTCTCCATCTACGGTGCACGACGGCGGGGCTGCAGGATGAACATACCACGGCAGTTGCGGCAGTGTTGGTGATGGTGATGGTCGTCGGCGGCGAGACCGTGACGCCGAGACGGGAGCAAGCCGACGAGAGGACGGAAGTTGGGAAGGCCGACAAGACAGGAGGCAGAGTAACGGTGGGGACGCCCGTCACCCCACGACGCAGCACTGTCACGGGAGGGACGCAGTTCGGATCGCTAAAGGTAAAGGTCGAGGTGACGGTGCTGATGGTTCTAGGTGGTGGGAGACACTGATTAGCCGCGTGCAGGAAGAAAAAGACTTGAATACCTAGGAACATACGAGGTGGGCGTCACGACCGAGGTCGAGGTGATTGTCGCGGGAATGATGTCAAGAAGGGAGCTGCAGAACTGCGATCCCTCGGCGCCGAGGCCTTTGAGGACCTTGAGGGCCCCCTTTTTGACACTGCACGACGACGACTTGCCGTCTCGCTTGTGCAGAGGCGAATGGTTGGCGAGGGCGCCGACGGACAAGAGGGCGAAAACGGCAAATCCCTTCATCGTGAATGTGTTTTTGCAAAACCGATACAACTGAATATCGGAAAGCTGGGCGCGGCTCTTGGTTCATTCTTATTCTTGGGACATGTTGGGTCACGTCCCCTGTCGCGTTCATTTGGTGGCGTTTATTAGTCGTCGGCGGCGGTCAATAATCCACATTCCAAAACTCTTCTCGCGCGCGCTGCTGCCAGGCTCGCGCATCTTAAATTGCGATCGCTGCGGACCAAAAGCTCCTCAACAAAAAGTCAACGCCATGGAATGGACTCGACGTCAACAAGGATGGATTCCTGGCCCGTGATCCACCCCCCTAATAATCCGCATCGCGCTTTGCAGCTCACGAACAAGCTTGACTCGCAACCGTGACTCTTTCTGCTTGCCAAAATCCTTCCAGGTTGCGGTAACAAGCGGCCCTGTGGTACCAACGCTCCATCTCGTATGGAGAGAGACTGCCCACCTGCTGTATGTAGCAAAGATGCCCGGGCCTTCTTCATCAAGATCCTCTCCCGGCCGCGGGCGGGGGCGGGCTTGGTGGGTATCTAGCTACGGCAGCCGGCAAGGACTCTGGCATCTCAGCAATGCGGAGAGACAAGCATGATCACAACATTGATCATCGCAAGATGGGCGCCCACGTGCCGCTTACCGCTTCTGCCCGGGGCCGACACACGACTCCTGTATCTGCTGAGCACCTCGAAATGAGTGCAGTCCAACACCAGGCCCTGGACGACAACTTGACGACCATGATGATGTAGCAAGGACGACGTTCAGCGCCAAGCCGGGCTGTAGGCGACCTCGCCCGAACGCTCGACGGAAGGGGAGGCCATCTCGATCTCAACGACGCGACCCGCAGCCTCGTTTGGATCGCTGGGTGGTCCACTGTGAGCTATGGCCTGTCCCTTTCTCGTCGCGCTGGCCGGCGTCCTCCTGGAGCGGGTCGGTGGTTTCGGGTGGGTGATACGCGCGGTAGGCTCGGTGGTGGCCCTGTGGCACTCCCAGACAGGGACAGCAACCAACGCTGCGTAGGTACGACGACGTCGGAAGCCGCTTCCCGGTATCCACGTCATGTCGCGCGCCAAAGTGCCGATGGTGAGGCGCAGGGAGGTGGATAGTGCATGGTGTGTACAGCGTGTCCGTGCTGCCCGGTGTCGACGACGAAATTCTTGAGCTGAACGGCTCTCTGGACGTTAGGATGAGGCTTCTCGACAAGACCAGCCGCTCGAGGTGGAGGCCCTCAAGGAGTGAGGGGACGGCGTCGTCGATGGTTTCTACGGCCCGTATGACATTGAGACGCGGTTGTAACGTTGACGGGGGGACGTGCTATCCTGTCGTGATCCGGACAATACCTGTCTTCTGTCGGCCGCTTCTTCTGCGGACGGGATATATGTGCGCTGCAAGCCGACCAGGACCAAGTGTAGAACGTTCTTGTCGGCTATATGGCATGTGGCGATAACGAAGATAATGGGCTCTCCCCTCTGTTGAAAGCCAAGGTGCTCCACGAACCAAGATGACCAAGACGCCCCTGACCGTCGTCACTCACAATAACCTTAGCTGGGTCCGTCAGTCGGACCACGAGAACCTCCGCGGCCAGGCCAAGGCCGTATCCACTCCCTTGACGCCAGGCTGACTTTGTCGGCGGCGGCACGAGGCGGAGGCGCGCTACTATCCCTTATTCTAGTAGATGCCGTCTTCAAGTTTGTTCTGGTTGTCTCTGTCTCGAGACGAGAACAGGAACAGCGACGGTAGCGGCAACCGCGAGAGCAACAGCGTTGATGTCGACCTTGATGCTAATCCCGATCCGCTGGCCGCGCCAGGTCGGCGACGAGGCTACTGTGTTGCATCGTGCCTGTTGGGATATTCTGGAGCACTGTCATGTCAGGGAGCGGGCTGCCGTGAAAAGAATAATAGACTATGGTGGGGTGGCGTACCTGAGGACATACTTGTGTGCCCTACCTATCTAGACCAGCCAGATAGGTACGTAGATCAGTCCGTTAGATTTAGTAGGGGCAGAGATTTCCTCTCCCTTACTACCACATTCCACGATCTTTACGTATTCGTGCCCTTCGGGTGTGCTACATAGACTGCTTCATCTTTTGTTGGGAGTGCTGGCCGTTTCACCAGTTGCTCCAGCATCACGTCCCCCAAAGCAGCCTGTGAGTCGCGACCCGGACGTTGTGAGCTCCGTGACGGACTCTCCCTTTTTGGCCTCCTATCTCCAATCTTACAGCCGCGTTAGGATAGGGGAAGGGTCCCCTCGACTCCATACGGTTTGGACTGACCATTTTCCAGCGAGGTTGGTCGCTAAGAAACTGCAATGTACCAAGTCTCGAAGCGGCGTTCCCCTCCCCCCTGACCTAGAGTTGGACTCGACATACTCAGGACCGTTCCTCGCGGATGCCCAGACTGTGCTGGCTTAGTTACTCGATCCGAAGGGCACGGCTGTGTAACACAGCAGACGATTAGCGATGACAACATCTTACCAAAGATCATTAACATGGATAGCGGTGTTACGGAGCTGTTTAAGCAAATGGAGGTGGCAAGATAGGATGTGGGATTGCCTGCATTAGGCGATACCGACGTCGCCGCATATATCAGCGGGCTCAGCACATTGGTTAAGGGTACAAAGAAGTACATCACTTGCATCCAGGACGTAGTCGATCAACAAACTTATCGCAACTTTTGAGGGTGATATGGGGATCTACGCTGGAGAGACGGTTCCAACTACACCTCTGATGTATAGGGGTGATGGACCTACCCTGAAGTAGAGCTTGTCTGCGGAGATTCGTCGAAGGAATGCGGCGAGGAACCGTGATCAGATATTAGACTCCAATGCAGATGACAATGACAGAGAGGACAATGAGTGTGTTGGTGACAACGATGCTCACCGCGCCGGATGGTCTCTGGGTCGGGCTTTCTTCGTAGCCTTTCCCTTGCCTGACTCGTCCTTGGCCGAAACCTGTGGCCTCGATCCAGTCTGCTCAACTGCTGTCTGCTCATCTGATCCCCTGGGCGCCTCTGGTGCTTGAAATATCCTTGGGAGCCCACGAAGGAGAACCTCTGGTGCTTGACCATCCTTGGAGCCCACCAAGGATTATCGTCCACGGATCGTCGGTCTCTTTGACTGCATCGCAGAGCACGTTGACCGTGACGAGAGATCGAAGAGGGCTACACAGACAGCTCCAAGGGTTGTCCCAGTGGCCAACTGGCCGTCCAGCAGCATGACTGGTGTTGTGGATGATGGACGCAGACTCTTTGGAGAGATGGTGCTTGCATTAGTCCCCCGTTCGCTTAGCTCCAAAGGTCCATTGGCTCAGACGAGATGACCCGAGTGCCGCGGACGCCGGACGAGGGTTGTGGAGATGGCGGAGGAGGCGGATCCTCCTCCTTCTCGCTAGTCATTGGCTTTCTGACGGGACATAGCCGTGCCAGTCAGATCGGGTTCATTTCTGCACACACATGGGGTACTGGAGCTTGGGCTGACGATTGCGAACCTCCAGCGTAGGCGCTGGAGCTGCCAAAGGTCGACATTGACTAGCACCTCCTCTGCGCCGTGTCCGGAGTTTCTGGTAAAGCGTATGTGTCCTGGAGCCCTGGCTTCGCCACCAAGCCGATCCGGGGCCCAGAGCGTGTAGAGGCATCTTGTGATATTGTCTTGTACCTATTCAGCATTGTTCTCAGACGCGGATATAATCGGCAGGCAATAGGTCTATCATTCCGTGTCATCACCTTTGGCGATGGTGACCCCCAATGATTGTAAATATGATTGTAAACAAGCCCCTGAGTCCCACTTTGGACCATGATGTGCCGAAGAGGCCACTCCATCCGGGATATTTCACAGAACAAACAATCCAAGCAGCTGAACGAGAAGGAATGGACGGCCAGGAAAGCAAAATAAAGGCGGGGATACCTAACAACCTACCTTTCTATACCCGTGCCAGTGCTGGAATCTCCGTCGTGCGCTTTATAGACTCGAGATACAAAGGCAGCACTTGCAATCCATCGCCATGGTCAAGTTCCCCGCCGAGGTATCTTATTCTTTTCATCGCGACTGCGAGCCATGCAATCCCTGGCTGTGCAGTGTGCTCCAAAGCCCCCCAACCCCCCTACATGGTCGGCGTCGGCTCGGGGTGGGACGAGTGTTTCCCACGATTCGTGGACGCTAGGAAGAGGGATGCCTGCCTGATATTTCTTTCATTTCCATTTTATTTCCTCGTCAATTTATTTTCCATCTAATGCGCAAGAATCATCCATTCTGGGCCGCCATTTCTTCTATGTTGCCCTTCTCCTTGCCCCGTCGCAACAGGATCTAACAGCTATATTTACAGTACCTTGTTGTCTCTCTTCTCTTCGTCTTTGGTTGGGACAGACCGGACTCCCATTCGGTTCCAGTGTAATATCCAGCCGGGCCCGCGTAAACGGGGTCAGAGGGGCTGAAGCCGAGGTGAATGCTGTCCGGGTGCCGGGTCATTATTGAGAGTTGAACGTGATAGAGCTGGGCACAGTAGGTCGCGTTGTGTATCATGACATGGAATCGATCCACGAAATATCGCAGGCGACTCCAAAGGTTTCCATGGTCACCCATGATGAGATTCACCATCGACACCCCCCAGGCCCATGTCCAGCAGCACACACACACGTGGTCCTCCATCACAGACGAGAAGTAGGGGATTCACGAGGACTACGAGAATAGCAACAATGTTGCGCCCACCCTCCAGAGGCACCATGACCGGCATTTCCATCACTGACACCCGTTCCGCCGAGGTTCCATACAAGGAAAGAGAAAGCCTGACCCCGACCAAGGTGTCGAGAAGCCTTTTCCGTTCGACTGCCATCGCTTGTAACTGCAATGACGGCAAACAAGAGAGACGGCCAATGGAATATTCCCTGACGGGGCTACTCTCTCCACATCCTCTCTTACTTCCTCCTCGGTCCCCTTTTGTTCCTCAGAAAGGGGTAGTCCTTATAGCACAGGTCTTTGCTGAGGATTTCTCTGCGTCATTATACAAGGAACAGCATCATTTTCCACTCGATGCCGAGTGCTTCATTGCGTCAGGGGCCACATCGCACAACATCCTCTTCGTGAACAGCCGCTGTGTCACTCGCGTTCCATCGCATATCCTGGGTTTCTATGCCGCCGTCCGGCTTTAACACCACTGAGCCTCTGGCATCGGAGGGTCGCTCCGTTGAACAGGGCTGTCATGTAGAACGGGAGCTCGTCTCTATCTCGATGCTCGAGGGTTGCTGTTGTGGCCTTTCCGGCCAGGAACCCGAAAGCGATCGCTGTAGGCAACAGAGTTGAAACCATGAAGCTTCTTCTCCATGATCAACGACCCCATTTGCCGGATACCTCTGTGCCATGCAAGTCTGTTCCTCTCGAAGGCTGGTCATGGCAAAACGGCTGTCCCTCACACCCCAACGAAGGACGAAAGATGGTCCGAATGCCAACTTTCAAACGTGAATATCTTGTCGCAGATTGATCGCACAACAAAGCCGAGTTTAGATTTCAATAGGCTATACGTCCCCGTATCTAACGGTATCTTTCTTATCTATAAGGAAAAAATAACAAAGTATACATTTCCATCAATACCTACGCGCGCTTTATCAACATTGTAAAATATACTTTGCCCTTGGATAGCTCTCGTTATTCCCTATCGAACTATAGTAGTCTCCTATCGGCGCGAGAGCGCGCTGTTGAGATATTTGAACTTTACGCCGTTTGTCTTGTTTCCTCCGTCCTCGTCGAGCCGGTGAGGGACAGCTGTTTTGCCAAGACCAAGTGGGGAGCCCCTCGCCAAGGTTCTTGCGACAACTATACAAGAGGAAACATCTGCCTTCTTTCTCTTCCCTGGTAGAAAGAAGCAATTCTTCACTCTCGGCTTCGGCTGTTTGTCTTCGGGCCACCGAATGCATCGATGCACCTCCATCCATCCGCCACCAGGACCGCCAAGACAATGTCGAGAGCTTGTCATCTGCAGCTTCGGGCGAGGGCGGCGGCAGCACTGCCATGCTGTTCGTCCTGCAAACGGGCCTCCTCACGCGTTGTTGTCGTGCCTACACGTGGCCGGTCCTGAACTTGGTGGGGGCTTGGGGGTTTGATCGATCATCGCATGCCATCGCAAACGCCACGCCGCAACATCGTGACAGTCCATCTCGGGTGACCTTGGTCCCCGTGGGAGTTTCTAACACACATGAAGAGGGTGTCCGGACAGAAAACCGAACATCCAAGCGGCGTGTGGAGTGGTCCAGTGTTCGGTTTTCTGTTTGGACAACCTGATGAAGTCGAGTGGGCGAAGGTTGATAGTAACGAGGGAGGGTTACAGGTAGGCAGAGAGTCAGGGAGCGAGATGCTCGAAAACAAAGAGGGAACAAACGAAGAAAAGCACAGACGATTGCGACCAGTACCTGGGGACTCATCAGTCTCAACGACGTGACAAACACGAGCTTCTCTTTTCCAACTAGTCCACGCCCCGGATTTGGGCCCATCAACTCCTCAACAGACGGACCCCCTTTTCCCGTGTCTCCCCAGCGCATGGCGCGCCGCCACAGCGAGATGTGTGAATGATATAGGCTAGGGGGACGGACGAGCAGGCATCGGCCCAGCTGCAAAAGGAGACTCGAGTTGAATTGGGGGAAAACCATCTCTCCCAGAAAAGAACCCTCTCCATCTCTCCTGTAAATACAGGGGGCGCGCTAGGGAGGTACCGGCGAGCGTCCTCGCCGTACACCTCCCACCGAACAAATCGACAACTCCTCGACGCGAGGGGGCGCGCACGAGCAAGGGAGCTTATCCTCAACAAGACCTCCCCGGGGACTGACTACCCACGACCAGGCACCGCATGTCTGTCTTGACTGTCGGCGGTTTTAGGGGCTGGCTACCCTCTGGAAGGAACCGCATTTCTCGTCACGGATTTATCGTTTCCAATGTCGGGGGCTGACTACCCACTCGAGGCACCGTACGTCAGTGGACGGATTTAGGGGGGCTTCCTACCCTCTCGAGGCTCTTCTTTTCCAATGTCCAATGTCCAATGTCTAATGTCGGGGCAAACGGGCCCAACAAGTCTCTCGTCTCTCAAACAGATCTATCGCCGTACAATCAAGACAACAAGGCTCTCTGCCATCGTCAAAGGAAAACAAGTCTCTCAGAAAGGGGTGGCACTCGCCAGGGGTGTCGTGCCGTGCCGTCAAGGAAAAACAAACAGAGATGCCAAAATGAGGGAAATACTCGGTCGAGGAATGCGTCTGGTTGTGCTCAGAGCCAGCGACAAGATGGCGATGCCGTGGCGGAGCGATGGGGCGGGTCGTGGCGCGAGAGCTGGTCGGCGAAGCGACGGCGGCGACGGAACGGCGGCGGCTGTCTGCTGGCTGTGTTCAGAGGAAGCGACATGGCGAAGGCGTGCTTAGGCGCGAGGGCGGAGCAATGGCGGCGGCCACAGGGCGAAAAGGACTCGCCTGGGCTGTCGGAGCCGGATAGACGACGGAGCTGGTCTGGTGGAACGCGGGCCAAAGACGCGACGAATCTTGCCATCGCCGTGTATGACCTTGTTGGGCGCCCCGACCTTGCCCTCTTGCTTGTGTGTGCTCCGTCGCGTGCCATCGAGGCTATCTTGTACGTTGTGCACGCGTGCCATCAGGGCTGATTGATCGCGATCGGGGCTGATTGACCGACAACGGGCTCGCCCCCGCTGTCTGGTATTACTTGTGCTCGCCCCCGCTGTGTGGAATCGCGTGTCGAGAGCGTCGCCGTCGAGAGGGCTTCGGAGCGCTCGCTCGTGGGCCTACCGTCGTGTCGTCGGTGCCGTCGTGCTGCGGGAGTCGTGTCGAGAGAGAGAATCGCTGGCGCCGGTGCCAAAGGTCGAGAATTAAGCGCGTCTGGGCCGTCGTCTTGTTGCCCTCAGAGCGTGTGACACATGCTGGAATCGAGTGGCCTTGTCGCAGGTGCTTGAACGCGCTCGATCGAGGACGTCGGCGTCGGAGCTGGCGGGAGACGCGTCTGGCGGAGGCAGCGAAGCCAAAACAACGGAGACGCGTCATCTTGATGTCCTCAGAGCAAGCGGCGTGTCGGAATTGATGGCGGGAACGCGCGACGCGTTGTCGAGTCGAGATGGAAAGAAAACAAAGAGCCCACGCGCCAGCAAACAAGTGAATGCCTCCGGCGCGTCTTCTGGTTGTGCTCAGAGCCAGCGACACGAAGCCGTCGCGGCTGTGGCTGTTGTGGGTGTGCTGATGGGTGTCGCGATCTTGATGGCGATGGGCATGATTGACGCGTTCGCTGTGAAAGGTACGCGGTTCATCTGGCAGGAAACCACAGCAGGCTGCTGAGCAGCTATCCGGTCAGATGCCAGATGTCGTGCCAGATGCCAGCACTCCGCCCAATCGCCCTGCGCCCTAACTCAGAGTTCAGACGGTTCCAGCAATGTGATGACGACCACCACTTCAGGATGCGCCCGCCCTCCAACCACCTTGGGATATTTGCAACAGCCTTGCTCAGCTTCGCCGCGGCCTTCAATCCTCCCGGATTGTAAATCTTGTCGCCGTTCATAGCAGGCCTTGTTGAACCTGTTTCCGAGCGAATGGTTAGACCTGCGTTTTGGTTGGTCGCCCTGATCATTTCCCGGCGAGGTCTGGGCGGAGCCTAGCTCTAAGACTCGCCCTCCAGGTCGTTGTCGGGGGTTGCTGCTGTCCTGCCCGGATCTCTCTCAACTCTTCATGCTTGTCGGACGTCCTTGGGTATCTGTCACAGGACGGCTCCGGCGGGAGGCGGGTGCAGGGCTCAAGATTGTCCGGCCAGCGCCATCATCGTCATGGGTTAAGGCGGCACGCTTTGCTTTCTCCAGTCCTGAGCCCTGAACCAGAGCGAGAGCTCGATCCTGTTGTCGTCGTCGGTGGGTCTCAAAGAACAAGCGCCGCTGAACAGGAGGACAAGCCCCCGACAGAGCAACTGGATGGACTGGCTGGACTGAACAGAAGAACGGCCGGCTGGCGCAGCCGGCCAAAGAAGATGGGGAAAAGCAGGTGTATTACTAGATGTCTAAGCTGATGAAAAGAGGTGATGCCGACCTGCGTGCCTTGCCTGGAAAAGAGGTACACCAGGAGACTAGAAATCTCCGTCCAGAAGCCCAAGGCGCGTTGTGTCAAGGCACGTATGCCGGCATTTGGGCGCGGCGCCCCAAGACACCGCTCCCTGACTTGCCTCGACAAGCGGATATTCCCCCCTTTATCGGTAGGCTCAACAAATACAACGACAGGCAATGACGTCCCCTCGGGATGGGACAGCCGGGTGAGGAGACTGGTCGTGGTCGAGCGTGGGAATGTTTGGATGATGGCAGGTTTCGGCGAATCGTGGCTCGAGAGCCGCTCGGAGGTTGGCTTCGTCGTCATCGTCGGAAAGGTACGACTGGGACTCGTACCTAACGCCTGGCGTCTGTTTCTCGGATGTTGGGGGTCGAGATGGTGGCACTGGGGCGTGAGTGCTTGGACACTGTTGGTAGACGCATATTGTTGTCCCCAGTGGGTTGGTTGCCCGAGGGCTGCAGGATTGATGTGATCGAATTTCCTGCGGCATCCTCGGCAACAACAACGTGGAGGGCGTCGGACCACCGGTTCACATATCTCGAGCTCACATATCACCACACATCTGCCTTCCTCGTCTGACACACAGACCGACCAGCCCGGAAAGGAGAGTCCGAATGCCGCATCAGCCACGGGTCTGGGAACTCTGGGAGCGCTGGGTAGGAAGGCTCGGGGGTTCGGGGAGTTCAGGAGTAAACTCCAGATCGTCGAGGGAGTCATCGCTGTCAGACGCATCGAATGGACTGGGCCGCTGTGTTGGGTTGATAGAAACGACGTGATGGCGGCTCGCCAGGGAGGCTTGAGATGTGAGATGGGGGTTGTCCGGGGTCCCTCGAGAGTGGCAGCTTATCGGGGAGCCCGAGATGTGAGACGGTGGTCCAAAGGGAGGGCAGAGATATGGTCCGACGGGAGGGCGGAGATAGCGGCTCACCAGGGACGCGCGGTGTCGTGGCCCGCAGCAATGTGTGTATGTAGGTGCGAATGCGCTCCGGCTCAGCTGGGGAGCGCTTGGGGGCATGTATTCCAGGGCCCGAGATATCGCAACAAAGGAAACCCATCTGGAAAAACGGCAGCGTCGACGGCATCGTCGTGACCTTGTACTGGCGCCCGAGCGGGCGAAGCAGAGGAGCGAGATATCGGGCGGGTCGGGGCAGAGAGACGGTGGGGCAAATTGTTCATTGCCAATGGGCGACAAAAGCTGCGATGGTGGTGGCGATGGCGATGATGACGGAAATGATGACGCGATGGGAGGGGCGATGGTGGTGACGATGGCGATGGCGACGGGGATGACGATGGCGACGACGATGGAGATGACGACAACTGACGAGCGAAGGTGACAGAAGAGACGTGATGGGGATCGCCGGTCGGTCAAAAACTAACAAGGGAGAGGGCGGGGAGGAAGGTTGGTGTGCTCGCCGCCCGGCAAAATCGACCCACGAGTACGAGATTTGATGGGCGGGCTTGGTGTCCTGCAGCGGACTCGGATGTCTCCGGCGGGGCGACGGAACAACAAAGCTGGGGAAAAGAGCCGTGGCCGGTGGTGTCTCGAGATCGCGATGGCGGGAGAGACGCAAGAGGGCTGACAATACCGACAAAATGGGTGGGACAAAAGAGGTCGAGGGCGTTCTGCTGGTAGACACGGATGCCCTGGGCCAAGGAAGGGGGATTGGGAGGCAACCTCCAAGCTGGCGTTGATGGTCCCAAAGAGATGGTTCCTGGTGATGGGCCGAATACCTCACTGGACCTTGTGAATTCGAAGGTGGGGGGATGACGCCGTGTTTGCTGAAATAATACATGTACCCCCCGTCGGGGTCGGGACCGCCGTCAATGTCAGCAGCACCGCCGTCAAGGTTGGGGTCGGCGCTGCCGTCAAGGAGGGGCGCATACTCGACGGCGCGCATGCTCCGCGTCTTGACCAAGGGCCCTTCGTCGGCGTCTGGTACAACGTCTGCAGTCTTGTCCTTCTTCCGCCGTTTCTTTCCCTTCTCTGTGATGGCCTCGTCGCCCGAGTTCTCGAACCCGGCATCCTCCGCTGAATTGCGTCGCCTGGTTGTGCTCAGAGCAAGCGACAAGGCGGCGGTGTCGTGGCGCGAGAGCTGGGCGGAGGAGCGACGGCGGCGATGGCGGCGACGGAGTGATGGCGACAACGGAGCGATGGCGACAACGGCAGGGCGTCTTTGACGTTGTGCACAGAGCGAGCGACGTATCGGGGACCTCGGAGACGTGCCGTGGCGCGCGGCGGCGCGATGGAGCGATGGCGACGACGGCAGGGCGGAAAGGACTCGTCTGGGCTGTCGGAGCCGGACAGACGAGACGGAGCTGGGCTGGCGGAACGCGTGCCGAAGACGCGACGAATCTTGCCATCGCCGTGCCTTGTGTGACCTTGTTGGGCGCTGTGATCCTTGCCCTCTTGCTTGTGTGTATGTGCTCCGTCGTATGCCATCGAGGCCATCTTGTGTGTCGTAACGCATGCCAACGGGGCCAATTGACGGCCCTCAGGGCTGATTGACCGACAACGAGGGTAATGGATCGAGACCGCTCGCCCCCGCTGTCTGGCAGCACGCCCCCGATGTGTAGAATCGCGTGTCGAGAGCGTTGTCGAGAGGGTTTCGGGGCGCTCGTGGGTCGGCCGTCGTGGGCGTCGTCGCCGTCGTGCCGAGAGGGAATCGCTGGCGCCGATGCCGAATGTCGAGGACGTCGTGACGGGGCAAATGATGCGAATTGAGCGCGCGTGGGCGTTGATCTTGTTGCCCTCAGGGCGAGGAACACGTGGTGGAAACGCTGGCGGTACTTGAACGCGCGCGACGCGTTGTCGGAGCTGTCGAGGTCTGGGCGAGGAGGACGCGTCTGATGGAATCTCTGGCGCCGGTGCCCAAAGTCGAGGACGTCGTAATGGAGCGAAGGCGTACCAATTGAACGCGTCTAGGCCATCGTCTTTTTTGCCCTCAGAGCAAGCGACGTGTCGGAATTGATGGCGGCGTTGTTGCTGTCGGAAATGCTTGAACGCGCTCGACGCGTTTGTCGGAGCTATCGAGTCTGGGCGAGGCGCGAGGAGAGACGCGTCTCATGGAAGCCAGCGAAGCCAAAGCAACGGAGACGCGTCATCTTGATGCCCTCAGAGTGTGCGATATGTGTTGGAAACGATGCCGGCGTCGTGGCTGTCGGAATTGATGGCGCCGTCGCTGGAGATGCTGATGCCGGACTTGACGCGTTGTCGAATCGAGATGGAAAGAAAACAAAGAGCCCACGGCTGCAGTCGCCCGCAGCCGCTGCCAGCAGACAAGCGAATGCCTCCGGCTTCTTCTGGGGGTTGTGCTTACAGCGAGCGACAATAGCTGGAGGCCATTATCGTCGCCGTGGGTGTGTTGTGGTTGGTGGCGATGGCGGGGGCTTCGCGATGGGGATGATTGACGCGTTCGCTGCGAAGGTACCGGTTCTTCCAGACAGGAAATCTGGGCCGTACGGGTTTGCTCTGGTGGCACCAATGGCATGACAAGAGCCACTACCATCGTCGCACAACCCTCGCGCCCGAGACCGCTCCTTGCCACTGTCGTGGCGGCGACAGCTCCGAGTCCGTGCACGGGTACCTTCTCGACTGGAAGACCAGACTGGCGAATACGTGAGCGAGACGGGGACGAGCCAGTCCGGTTCCTTGATGGCGAGCTACTGGAGAGGTTCCTGGGGGATGCTGGATGGGCATGAACATGCACACATTCATGAGACGCCAACCTGATCGGCTGGAAGCCTCGACTGCCAAAAGCTCGTGAGTCCACCTCGGAAGCAGTTCCACGCGATCTTTCTGGCGGAAAAATAAGGTGCTGTCTGCTTCCAAAGGTCCCATGACCACACCTCGTCTATGGCCTGGTTCTTGTTCGTCTTGAGGGCGAGCGCGATGGCCTGGAAGTCGTGGAGCACGCCGAGGGAGAGGTACGGGACCATGTCTTGCCGATGACGGTGGACGTGATGAGCCCGCGGGTGGCGTGGCGGAGGGAGGTCGACATGGTGGTTGGCGACCGTAAAGCGCGGTGGTTGACCTCTTTGCGTGGGGCCGACTCAGACTCAAACTTGCTCGGGCTGCATCCCATGGTCGCGGAGTTGTGGGTGTTTGGTGTTTCCAGCGGCGGCCAAAGGATTTTGAAGACACTGTATCTAGACGCTCACAAGAATCACGACATGCAGTCGTCAAGTTTCTGCGAGACAAGGGAGCTCCCACTCTCTCGGCCCCTCGGGGGCCGGGCAGCTGAGGGATGATGCCATGGGGAAGTTTTGGAGCCACAGCAAATTCCCTTCCGAGACACGAGACACGGCTTCTCGACTTGGTCCTGACAGACGGACAGAGGTTGAGGGTCGCATCGTCCAGCCTGCCAAAGATCGAGGATGTATTCGAAAGAGCGGCGAATCGC
Source organism: Podospora conica (assembly GCA_030685255.1). Classification (NCBI taxonomy): domain Eukaryota; kingdom Fungi; phylum Ascomycota; class Sordariomycetes; order Sordariales; family Podosporaceae; genus Podospora; species Podospora conica. Next base: position 57,835 of record MU839491.1, read on the forward strand.
GATTCGAGAGAGAAATCCTGCTGCGGTGTGCCATGGCCGCGCGTGGACTCAAAGGCCCCGTGGCAACAGTCCTGACTGGTCCCAAAGTACTCGGTATCGTCCGGTTCTGTTCCTCGCCGAGGGCGAACGGAAAGGGTGTGGTGGCCCCTGTGACTTGGCAGGAAGCGGGCACACGGCGACGTGCGGATGATGAAGATGTCCTGCAAGATGTTAGCGTCGTCTCTGGCAGCCGACAGAGGATCGACTCTTACCGTGACAAAGGTCCAAATACCAGCCCATATATGGCAAACACGCTGGCGGGCCTGACGCTGGCTGGCTTGTGCGGCTCGGCGCCGGCACAGGCATGCTGCGACCGCACTCGTCGGGGTCGGTTCCGACGAACAAGATGCTGCTCGAGACGACGAGGGCCGTCAACAACAGCAACAGACCCTGTGGCGCCACCATCTCTGGCGTTGTCGGGGTTGCGATGCTCGTGTGGTCAGGGTAGGAGTCGGAGGCAGAGCCGCTCCCCCCATCTTGTCCCCCTCGACCAGACCGACGAAAATGTATGTTCGGGGGGACAACGCCGATGGGAAAATGTAGGGCGGGACAGGTGGTCAATGTCGCATCCCCGCCATCTTGTACCGTTGTCGCTGTCGCTGTCGCTGTGGTCGTCGGTCGCTGTGGTGGTCGAAGCTGTCATGGCCCGCCGTCGCGATCGTCGCGGGCATCGCTGCCATTGCAGCAGTGCCGATGGGAAGATGTAGGGCGGCGCAGGTGGTAATGTTGCATTCCTGCCATCTTGCACCGTTGTCGCGGTGGTCGTGGTCGTCGCTGTCGCTGTCGCTGTCGCCGTCGCTGTGGTGGTCGAAGCTGTCACGGCCCGCCGTCGCGATCGTCGCGGTCATCGCTGCCATTGCAGCAGTAGCATTTGTCGCACTCGTCGAAGCCGTCGCGGTCGGAAGAGTCCAAGATGGAAGACGGGAGGCGGGATGTTTGGGAATGATGGCGGTCGCCAGCCCGCCCCTTGGGCGCGTGTGTGCTCGCGTTGGACGCCCTGCGGTTTCCTCCGAGGGGTTGCGCGCCTTGAAAAGACGACAGGCGGTATTCATGGACGAAGAACCGGTCTGTGTCGGCCACGGTCAAGGCCATTGCTGCGGTGCGACGCCTGCTGGCCGCTGGTCGGGGGCAAGTGCTGGCAAGGGGAGGACGGGGAGACGCTGCGCGGTGGCGCGACGGAGGGCGGGAAAAGTCGATGCTGTAGCAATGCTCAGAACAAGCTGACCATGTCCAGAAATGGAGATGACCATGCCCAAGAATGGAGATGAAGGAATGCGCAATCGCCGGGATCGTGGGGGTGTTGTTGAATCGTTGCAATCAATGCTGGTGTTGTTTGGAGGGGAAATGGGTATTGTGGAAATTGTTGCATTCCCCAAAGCCGTCGCGGTCGGGATGGTTGAAGACGGCGACCATCATGCTGTCGTGGAGGCACAGCATGTCGTGGTTCTGAGGTCGAGGGGAGAGGAAATCGAATCTCTGGAGTCTGGCAGTCTGGGATGCTGGGCTGGTGCATGGGCCTCTGCTTTTCTGCCGCGTTTTACCGCCGCGCCCGACCAGAGACAGAGTCAAACTCGGTCGTGCTGCAGCTCTCTCAGCTCTGGAACGGGTCAAGGAAGGTGGCGACGTCATTTTCGGGGGCGCAGTGGCACGGTGCGCCATCTCGGACACGACATGGTGGAAGGCGACAAGGCCTCAAGTTCCTGGAGACGAATGGGAGTCGGGTCGAGACCGACGATGGAGGCGCGTGCAGTTGGAGTTTGGAAGGTGACCTCTGTTGCCTCTGCAGCCGAGCCTGGAGTCTGCAGCGTTCCAGTGCAGATAGTGGGGGAGGTACAGCACCCCGCACCCCGCACCCGCGCGCACCTCGCACCCTGGTTCTTCTCCATCGTCCATCGTCTCCAACTCTCCATCCCCGGCCAGCAGTATGTACCTCTCTTCCTTGGCCATGCAGCCATGTACCAGGACACGAATTGACTCTCGGACCTGAGACTCGCAACCTTCACATGTGCGTATGTCGCCATCAATCACAGTACCTTGGCATATCTGCTCTCGGTCCCCATCACCACCATCAACCAAGTCGCAACATCTCCTCAAAAAAGCCATCACGGACTCGGTCGTCGAGCAGCTCCCGCTCGCTCTCAACCCCTCCCAGCCCTCGACTGAACTTGCCGTCAGGTGAAATTCGTGATTGATGACTTGATCCTGCTTCTTTGTCGACCTGTCCTGCTCCATATGGAGTGGTGCCATGAACAACCGTGGCATGCGGTTTTTGAATGGAGGAATGAACGACATGATGTGGGAAATGGTTTTTGAGTCGAGGTCGGAACAGAGAACCCTCTCGGAGGGGCTCCTGCGCCAACCCACCACCAAGAGTCCATACCTCCTCTCTACCCTTGGCCTCGGCCTCCTGTGCGCCCAACAGTGCTGGCGCGGGCGGCGGGAGTGACTCGGGAAATGCTTTTGGAGTCGAGGTCGGAACGGAGACCCCTCTGCTCCTGACATTCCTGCGGCAACATGGTGGGGGTCGTTCCCCGAATACCGACAGCTCGTCCACACCTCCCCGCCCTTGGCCTCGGCCTTATGCGCAACGGTGCTGGCGTGGGCAGCGGGAGTGCCTCGGGAAATGCTTTTTGAGTTGAGCATGGACGAGGAACCCGTCTGCGATGGCTCCTGTCGCAGTGCATGTTTGGCGCGCTGATGCATCAACATTAAATATTCCATGCTGCCGCAGCAGGTCCATCGCTGCATCAGACAGGGTGACCCCAATTGACACGCAAACCAATTGCCTACCCTTCCAGGACATTAATTCGACCTTGAACTACCAGCACGCACGCTATCATCCCTGTTTCGTGTCGTCGAACCCAGGGCCGCGGACAGTCCAGGAGCTGCGACATCCGTTTTTTCTTTTACAGGAAGGATGCGCGGAGTTGGTTTGCGTGTCGGTGCTGGCGGCGGTGAGCTGAGGTGGGGGGCCGTTTTTTGGGATACCAGGGTTAGGGTTGCGCTTGTTTTCGAGAACCCGCGCAGCTGATTGCGCGGGTTCTCAACTGATTGCGCTCTTTTCCGAGAAAAGGTGCAACCCTAACCCTTATCAGCGCTGGTCACGTGACGGACTCTTCCATTTTGGCGGGAAGGAGGTAAGTCTTGTCGATGCCTTGTATTTTTCCTGTCGTTTTTGGACAAATTCACAAGGGGCATGCGATTTTCGAACGAGGGAATGGACGATATGGTAACACGAGAGGCATTTCCCCTTCCCTGCCCGGGGGGCTTGAGACTGTCCCCTCCCTGCCTGGCCTGTCCGCCCGCCACTCATCACTGGGTCTGGAAGAGATGCAAGGATGGATGCGGGTTGTGTTTTGGTCTGGACATCAGTCACACAACATCATGGGAATGGCGCCCGAACATATCCAAGCGGGCTGCTTGCCGTTATGCGGAAGAGCGTGGTACCTGGTCTGGCTGCCGCCCGGGAAGCCAATGGCCGAGATGATGCTCTGCGTCATGGTCGCGGCGCCGCCGACCTCGATGTCATGGTTGCAGCCGATGCCGCCGGTCATCTTGCGCGCTGTCTCCCACCTCCATCAGCGACTTCCATGCAATGTACCTCGGGACGTGCCTTGGGCGTGTCCTGGCCTTGTTGTGTGCCGTAGGTCAAGTCTGCAGACGCCAGAAAGCAGGGTCGTTCATACCTGTGTCCAAGCAGGCTGGCAGGGTGGCAGGGTCATCGCGCATGCCTCGATTCAAACCCCGAATGCTGATGGGTCCATTTCCAAGACAAAATTCGTTTGCCATATCGCTCATGCCTCAGTCCAAAATCCGCATGCTGCGGGCCACATGCCCATTCCCCAGGCGCGCGAGGGTGCCAGGCAAGCACGGACTCGAATGGCCCATGCCCCCAAAGTTCGGTTGTCATGTCGCTGTCAGTTCAGACCCCGACGCTGAGGTGGTCTCGTCCCCCCCCCAAGAAAAACTCGTTCATCATGTCGCCCCGCGATGGCGATGATTCCAAATTGCCTTTGTGTTTTGCGTGCACAAATTGCCAGCCCCACATCATTTGTGCTGTCGTCCTCGTGAGATGCATTCCCCAGTGGACGTCTTCCACCCCGCCATGCCCCGCCAATCCATCTGCACCGACTGTGCGCCCCAATTGGGGCGACGGTGTCTGGCTCCGGCAGCCAGGCACACCAAAATATAGGGGACAACAGCCTGCGAGCCCACCTGGGGAGAGACCCAACCACGACGCGTCCACACGTCTCCATCTTTTTCGCCAACGCGTCCATTCGCCCACCCAGACCTCGCCATCTTCCACCTTGCACCTTGCACCCCCAACAACGCCGGCAGGCTCATCATCAATCCCTTCATCATGCGCGCGAATTGATCAGGTAACGTGATGGGAAAACCCCCACCTTGACTCCAACACGCTTTGCTCACTCGCCGTCTCTTCCAGACTCCTCGTCGCCGCCGATTGACCGATTGCCTCCACGATTTGCCGGCCCGCGGCTCCCGAATCCCACAAGACTCGCTCGACTCCCTTCCGCCTGCACATCGGCGACATGTCTCCCACCCAGGACGCGTATCCCGCTCATCCCTTTCGACATTCCCCCACAAGAACAAGATGACGCGCAGGCCAGAACGGGGACTGTCACCGCGCGTTCGCGAGCGGCGCAGTCCATCGATCCCACGAGCCCGTCAGCACAAGAGATACCTGCCGCAAACGAGAACATCGCCGGCGACAGCACTGCGTTCCTCGTGCCCGCACCTTGCCGTGTCAAGGCGGCGTCCTGCCGGGGTGGAGAACTTCCTGGGGAAGAAGCCCTCGTGCGGCTGGCTCGACTGTTGCGCGGCAGAAATGTCAAACGCGTTGTGGCCTGCGGTGGGATTGAACCGAGGGCTCGACGTCTCCAGAATCTGCCAACCTCGGCGCGCCGCCCCGGACCCTTGACTCGGTGTCGCCCATCCGAATCGTCGATTCGACGCTTTTGTCCACGGCGTCCCTTCTACCCTTTCGCTCAACATCGGAACCGAGGGTCCCCTCCCCACTTGGCGATGCTTTGGCATCCCTCGTGAGATGCAAGGGCGGTGATGCGGGACACGCATGACGACGGCGGGAGAGGAACTTGCCGTGTGTGCATTGCCGAATGCGCCATTATACCCGTGGAAAGCGAGAATGCGCGTGCGCAACGCACTGGGGTCCGGGGTGTCCCCTCTCGGAGGAGGAGCCTTGTCCACGTCGCCATCACCGGACTGTTCGTCATCGCGTCAAGAACCTTCAACCGAGACCCTGCCATGCTCCCAGTCCCCATGCAGCGCCACCTCCCCGCGCAAAGAACAAGACAACAGCGATGGAAAAAAAAAAAAAAGAGGAAAACTTACACGCCATCCCCACAGTCTCCGTTCGCCAGGGCACCCCGTCATTCGCCGCGACAAGACCGCACGTCTGCTATTTATCCGACGCGCCAACACCAAGAGGGCGAGTCTTGGCTCCTGCAATGTTCTCACTGTCCGGAACAAGCGAGGCCGCCCACGGCCACGTCAGGTTCCCGGCCGGAGCAAAACGCACCAAAGTTGGCCGGGGACCCGGGCCCGATGACCCCCCTTGTTCCGGACAAGTCGCTGCTCCACCCGGACCCGATGGTGCAGCGTGGGGAGCTGTTGGTATATTCTTCAAGGCAGATGCTGCTCCACATTAGTTCGTCCCGAGCCCCAGCGCCACGGATTTCACCCCCTCGCCACGAGGACGCCGACCGGACAGAACGACCACCCGCAGCGCAACATCGTCGATCATCTCACCCACCAACTTCCCGCAGAGCATTGCCAACTGTCGCTCCTTCATCCATCACGATACGTTTCAACCTCGGTGCCGCCCTCCTCCTCGGGGCCACCCTCACGACGGCCGAGTCATCTGTCCATAACGCTCACGCCGCCCATCGCGCGCGCGCGCTCCGACCCGCTCATGGGATCGGCCGCCGTCTTGGGCAGGTTTCTCCAGTTGTTCGGGCATCAAGAGATATTGGAAGATGGGCATTTCGCCGATGGAGTTTAGGGGGTGAGGGTGTTGTTGGAGCACCGGTGAGGGCGCGATTGGCTCGAGGGAGAGAGGTGAGGTCGTTGATGCCCAATCCTTGCTCTGCGTGGGTTGGGGGAGCGGCGTACATCATAATGGAGGAGGATCGGACCTTGGGAACTCACAAGGACACATTGTCCCCGTCCCCATGACGTCAGGGCCGCTTTTCTCTATTTTCCTCGAGACGAGCTGTTCATTTGGAAATTGGGTGAGACGAGATTATGTAAGCGGCACAATATTAGACAATACCAGACCGACCACTACAGTGAGCATCTTCAACTGATCACCTAAACATCAACCATCTCCCGCACTTCTCGAGAGTCGGAACTGTACTGCGGTAGCAGCATAAGCATAGAAATGGAAGACCGGACAAGTTGATGTAGACATCTGAATTCGATCTACAAGCTACTTTTCGCACCACGACAAACAAAACGAGATCCAAAAGTGCCACCCAAGTACAGGACTGACCTCCCCTTGTCTACATGTAGGCCTGTTCATCCCGGGCCCCCAACATATCAGACATGTCGGCCAGATCCTGCCGAAGCAACCCCAAGGCCGACACCATGTGCTCCTCGAAACTCTCAAGACGCGACCTCATTCTATTCACCTGTGCCGCCAACTGCTCTCGGGCCACGACTCGTCCTGCCGGTTGACGGGCCGTCAGATTCTCGTCCGATGCGGTGGATGCGGCGGATGCGGCGGATGCGAATGGGTCGAGAGAGTCGCCAACAGAAAGGCCAGCCAACGATGCATTGAGCCCTGCTTCCTCGTGGTCTTGAGCCTCCATGCGCCTCTGACGGGCCCGTGCGGGCGAGTTGATGACGAGGGGGGCCGGACGTGTTACCTCGTCCAGAATCTGGGTGAAGAGACTCTTGTTCGACGGACGGCGAGTCGGGGTGTAGGGCTCCATCCCATACTGCGGCGACGCTGGTGACGTCGTCAAGGCACTGCTGGGCTCCTGGAGTTGGCGAAACTTGGGTGACGCTGGCGTGGCCAGGGCACCGCTGTGCTCCTGGAGTTGGCGAAACTGGGGCGACGCTGGCGTCGCCAGGGCACCGCTGCGAACATCCTCCTGGAGCTGGCGAAACCAAGGCGGTGCTGAGGCTGGCGTGCACGGGGCGGTGGCGGCCATGGTCTGCTGAACTCGCTGCTGCATGTCGGCGTGGGAGCGGGATGGTGTCGAGGGGCATGACAGGGCAGGTGTCGACTTTGAGGTCTCCCGGGGACCAGTTCTGCCATCCCGCTGTGTGTGGTGGTCAAGCAGCAGACTCGGGGGGAGACGGTTGAACTTGACGGCCTGGCGAAAGGCAAAACGGAGGGCATCGACAAACTTGGCGCGAATCTTGAAAGGGTAGTCGTCAATGTAGGGCAGACAGGCCACAGGCGCAAGCGTATTGACAACAAAGTCAGGATCGGTGCTGAGCATGGCCGGGGAGATGCCTTGGGTGATGGCGGCGTCGAGAATCTTGTCCACGCATGCTGGCGCAAGGTGAAGACGGCTCTTTGCGCTGGCCAGGTAGGATATGTCTTTTTGGCAAATGGACGTGAGCGAGTTGCTGAGGCACATGTTGGGCAGAGTCTGCAGACAAGGGGAAAAGAGAGTCTGGTGTACGACTGGATTGGAAAAGAGAGGGAACTTGGGCAGTGCTCAACTTGCGCGACGGCTCTTATCATGGAAAAGGGGCCGACACGCCCCGACTGTCGGCATTCTTTCAAGATGACAGCTCAGGCACCAACACCAACTTCTGCAGCTGTTGTAGAGGATATAGTACCTCCATCCCAGCTTGAAGATGGCGGTGAGGCCAAGGGGCTGGGAAATGCAGAGGGGGTGAGGTTAGACTCTGCTTTCCCGAGACCTGGCTGAAATGCCTTCTTTGTTCTTGTTAGAGAAGAGTGGCCCCGTGTCCGCACGCTAGCTGTTCCCAGACTCGCAATTGGATCGCTCGGGAAAGCTGATACTGGGTGGCTTCAGGTGGTTTTGGGTTCCTTTGTTTCTTTTCTGCAGGGGCCAAGGGGGCGCGCCATGCTTCCTGTCTCTCAAGCACAAGAAGCAAACGGCGATGCAATTCCTGACGGACAAGTCGGAGAACTTGTGCCAGCCAATGCACCAAGCAAGGGAAGGCTGACTGGCTGAGAAGAAACGTTGATCCCCGACATGCGAGCACATGCATGAGGCCATCACAAACTCATCAGAGAATGTTCCAAGTTCAAGTCTGTTTGGGAGATGGGACCCTCTCCCACTGTACTAAATCATTACATGCCGGCGCCGACATCCCGAACAACATCCCGAACAACATCCCCCCAAAAGATCACATGGCAGCAAATGTGACAGTTTCCAGATTCACCCATTTCCCTTGAGACGACGCTTCTCACGGACCTTTTCCTCGTGGTGTCGCCGAAACCTGATGCAGCATGGTCAGCACTTCCTCCAAGCAAGGCCTTGCCCAAACATGTTGCATGAAATGGAACCCACCATGTGTACCAATCACTTGGGATGTCGTGGATTCGTGATCTTCTCTCGGGTCCATGTCCCTCTGGCTCGGGTGGAGGGGGTCCGGCGTCGTTGGCGGGAAGAATGGCGAGCTCGGCGGGACTCGGAATCTGCACATGGGCAGAGTCCTCGACCAGAGGCGGTTCGGCTGGTGGTTGCAACAGCGACGGCCAGGGCGGTAGAGGTGGCGACGGCGGTAGAAGCTGGGCCTCTGGCTTCGGTGCCTTGGTCTTTTTGGGAGATTTGGAACCCAAGACCTTGGCCCGCCTGTCCAGGGAGTTGAGGGAGCTGGTCAGACCGCCGACGTTAATCTCCCACGACTCGGGCCAGTTCCTTTCGGTGTCGGGAAGAACCGCGACGGCGTGCTTCTTTGCAAAGGCCAGCCGGGCCGCCGTGATCCTTTCCAGGCCCTTTCGCTTCTTGTCGCCGTCCTTGCCTACATCGGATAGCGTCTGGAGGTAGGCGTGGTAGTTGATAACTTGGAGACAGCGGATGCGAATCACTGCCTGCTCCTCGGACTCGGAGTCGTCCATCGTGTGTGGTTGCCGTGGTTTGTCAAGAAAGAGGACCTCCTGATGTCCAACATGAACCGGCAGATTTCCTCTGCCTTTTGTACCTGAAGAATCATTCCATCCGTTTCTTCTTGCTGCCCGTGTTGTGAGTCTGTGATGGGCGATCAGACGAGGGGAACTGACACATCATTTATCGAACTGAGCAATCATGACGGCCCACCGCTTGCGCCACCTCCGTTTCACCCAAACAAGTCCTCACAGTCTGGCCCTTTGAGAGCGTGTTCATTTCACCTTTTCCAGCCAGTTCGAGGGCCTAGATCGAAGCTCCCAGACTTCAGCTGGCAAGGAACAAGGCCGGAAATCACTCCTTTGGCATTAAAGCGTCAGCAAACGCGACCGCCTGCAGGCAGCAGGGAGGCTAGGTGACTTTCTCAACAACCTCAGCTTGGATTTTCAAGCCCCTTGCGATCTGTCAACTCCCACTTTACTACCGTTCAAACTGCATCAACCTGGACCAGTTCCCCGGTGGAGAGCAAGAGACCGCCGGCGCCGACACCGATGGACGAGATTTGGATCACGGCGATCCAGTGCCATGTCCGGCAGACACTGCATCTCCAGGCCCAACACTACTCCGGGAGAAGCATGATGGAGGGGAACCATCTCGACCATCCCGGCGCCCTGATTCATTGGCTTCGAGTCGTGGGCGGGGATAAAGACGCCGAGTTCGCCTGCTCCGGCCGTCATCGGCGGCTGTTGCGGAACCGACCACTGCGGCCCCCGGGCCGGCGCGGATGTCTTTTCTCGATCACGACCTGGTGGCCCTCCCGCGTCTGTGTTGCCGACAGTTGGTTGAACTTTTGTGGAATTGGCGGCACTTGTGCCGAGTAGTAGTGATGGGAGACCAAACGAAAGTGATAGCCATCGGTCCAAATTTTATCCTCTTCCTTGCTGCTCTTTCCAGGTTCTCGTTTTTGCTAAGAAGATACAGCCACGGTTTGGCGGAGCTTCTGTCCCTAGGGTTCTCCTGTGTCGTGCAACTCCTGACGAGGCCAAGGATTAAAAGCCACAGCGGTAGTCTGGTGCGGTAAATGCGCCCCGGGCCAGGGGAACCCCTATATATAGGGGTCCTGGTCCCCTCTAGATACAAACAGAATACACAGAAGAGTCTTCCTCCTCCAGATGAGCTCCCTTTGAGCCAGTGGCCCTTGGCTACTGCTCTCCAGATCGTGACTGGAGTTCGACAGCTGCAGGAGGTACCGCATGGCTGGCTGGCCGAGCAGCGGCCAGACAGGCGGCGGAGCGTCGACGACGTCGTCGGGACACTTGTGGAGAAGATGGTTTCCGGGCGAGCAGGTCGCCAACGTTGCCGAGATTGTGAACCGGGAGCTGACCAAGAGGTCGGACATGTCTTGCGGCTTCGTATTGGAATCGCCCGGCCTCAGTTCGTCTGATTGATATGCTTTCACTGCAGATCTGCCATGCCAATACGCCAGATGTGAGCTGACATATCTACACATTGCGCTTCACAGTGAACCGTAGTCGTCCTGAGAGTTTTCCCCTTTATTCCTATCTAATAGTCTATCCCAAAAGAAAAAGAAAAGTTGTGAGTACCCCCATCTCATCCCATTACAAAATCCATCCAAGAGTTCCATCCAATAGTTCCGACCAAGAGTTCCGTCCAAGAGTTCAGACCAACAGTTCCGAGCCCAACTTCCCACCCGTTCATTCCGCAGCCTCGTAATCCCAGAGCCCTGTTGCCGGTACATAATTGTCCCCCATTCGAAAAACAATCACCCCTTGCTGCTTGGCCACGACCCTTCAGGTACCGCTGGGGTCGCGGTTCAGGCTTGAGAGGTATAAAGACAGAGACCGCGCTCTTCAGAAGCGAACAGCTTGAACAAAAGAGCGCAGCAGAGCAGGAAAAGAACCAGCAAGGTCGTAGGTACCGAGGCTCTGTTGTCGGTCTCGGAGAAGGTGTCGGTCTCGACGTCCGAGTCGTCATCCTCGGGTTGGAGAGCCCGACCGCGGCGGAGAGACCGACCGCGGGTAGGAGACTGACCGCGGCGGAGAGACCCACCGCGGGTGGGAGACTGACCGCGGTGGGGAGGTGTGCGAAGAGGATTCGTCCTCAAGAGAGACTGCGCGCCGTGGACTGGGCACGCGTTGGGTCGGGGGCGTCCTCGGGTCATCGATCCAGGACTGTCGGGGCCGGGCTGCGGCCTGCATGTGCAGGCGTTCAAGAACGGCAATGCAGATAGAAAAGGATGAGAGGCCGTCTCGGGAGAGGAAGAGGGCGAGGGGGCAGTGAAGCGCCGACGGCGTTCCAACGTGCTTTTGAGATCATGAGACATGGTAGGGGCTGGCGTAGAGCTGGGTGATGATGTTGGAAAGCCGAAAGGTGCAAGCTGTGTGTTGGTTGACTGTCCAGACAGTATGGAGTTGATGATGGGCACCCGGGTGCTGAATGGAAGAGACGACAGATTTGAAAGAGTTGATTGAAGGTGCAGTCTGTCAGAGAGGAGGGGGAGCCCTCGGCGTCATATATATACAGGCTCAATGGTACACAGACCAGCCCCACGCACTGATCGCAACCATGTTGTTCAGCACGGAGCTGGATGGATGAAACGGTATAAAAGGACATATCATACCTTGCAGAGGCAGAATCATTGTCCGCCACGTCCCATCCCAACGCACGCCAAGCGCCTCGTCGCGACTTGTCGAAAGGCCTGGACACGTATCTACTGTCGGATTCTAGGGGGTCTGGAATACAGTGGAATATGCACGAGTGCTCAGAATGAGGCACAGGACAAAGAACGGCTGAGACAGGCCCGGCAGTAGCCATCATGATGACAGTGGGGCAGAGAGGACGGTGACAGCGAGAGGCGCTGTGATCAAGGTGAATTGTCTAGAGCTATGTGGGTTTAAAAAGGTCATAGGTTCGCTTGACATTGTCCAAGACAGCCCTGTAGATGCGCTCCAGCTGCTTGTCCATGTCGTACTGCGCACCCACAGCGACCGTCTCCTCCAACTGCTGGATGACATTTTCCATGTGGCCCAGCTCCCTCCGAATCACGTCCAGACCCTCCTTGAACTTCTCGACGATCTCGGGAGCTTCCATGCTGTCGATGGCGAGGGCCTCGTTGCCGAGCCGCAAAAAGGTTGTCGCTCGCTCGACGTACCCAATAGCAGCCGCCATCATCTCCATCTCTGCTTCCCAGTCTCGAGGGATGCCTTGATCGCCCCGGCCACGGAAGAGGCTCGGAGACTCGGCGTCCGCTCCATCGTCTTGCTCTGCCCATCTCCCCCACGAAAAGATGGAAAACAGGAACCAAGTCGGCTTTTTGCTGGCGTCCTCTTGCTTGCGTTTCGCCCTCCGAACCGTCGCCAGGCTGCCCTTGTACCCGGAGAGCAGATGCCCCGAGTCGGTCTGCACCAAGGTTCCCGACGCCTTCAAGTCCGACAGTCCGGCGGGCATTTCTCCCAGTCTCTTCAAGGCTCGCAGTCGAGTTTCCTCCATGGTCGCCAGTGTCATCTGGTAGCGTCTGGTGATTCCGAGCAAGGCTTCGGAATAGAGATGCTGTTTGCACGGCGGCGTCTTGCGCCTCTTGGATCCGCCTTCTCTCGACTCGGGCGCGGGAGCGTGCTTGTCTCGAGCGTTGGACTCATCGTTGCCGGGCTGAGCTGGCCGAGGCAGCTCGAGCACACCGCACGCGTTGGCCCACCTGCCCCAGCTCTCGAGGGCCGTCAAGTGCTTCTCGAGCTGGTAGCCGTGATCAACAACAAGCTTAGCCCATTCCATGACGGCGTCGCTCGACTCTTGCTTCAGCTCCTCGAGGTCGGAAATCATGTCGTCAATCTTGCCCGCCAGCACTCTGCTGCCCGGGTGCGACGACGACGTCCCGGTGATTTCAAGGGTTCCGAGGGGGTCCCTCTGAAGATTCAGCATGGCATACCGCAGAACATCGGGCGTCATCTCGATCCCGGGCAGCAAGGACTCGAGGAGCAGTTCGTAGCCCCCTAGCTGGGGGGCTTTCCCGCGTCGTGGAGCCGAGGGTGTGCCGTCCCCGCCCCCGTGGTAGTGCCAGGCCGTGATGTCCTCCCACGGCATGGCGCGCGGGGCCGTCAGGTAGCTCGTGAACCGCGACGCAAGGGTGGCGATGCTGAGCACGCCGCCCGTCATGCTCCCCATGACGTCGTTGAAGGCTTGGGCCCCTGTCGCCGCTACGGCCATGGCAGCCCAGGCAAGGGACGCGAGCACGACCAAAATGAAGAAGAATGCGGCGATGCAGAGGACAGCAACCGAGTGGGCAGAAAGCCAGGTCCAAGACCACAGGATGGCGTCTCTCCATTTGAGTTGCGAATGTCTCCCCGGCTCCGGCTGTGTCGGTGACCCCGGTGGTGTCGATGACCCCGGCTGTGTCGGTGACCCCGGCGGTGTCGATGAGACGGGCGGTCTTGATGAGGCGGCCGGTCTTGATGAGGCGGCCGGTCTTGATGAGCTCGACGATGTCGACGACCAGGTGATTGGGGGCGGCGCGGTGGAATGCCTGGCCGAGGATTGCAGTTGGACTTGGGTGGTGACGTTGACGCTCGCTGCTGTGGGCGGGCGCGTTGGCGGCCTCACCTCGGTCCTTGTTGCTGTCTCGACTTGTAGCTGCCGGACTGCTGGTAGGGATGGGGCTGATGATGGCTGCCGGGCCGCCGGTAGAGACGGGGCTGCTGTTGATTGCCGGGCTGCTGGAAGAGACGGGGCTGGCGGTGGCCGGGTTGCTGGTAGAGACGGGGCCGCTGGTGGCTGCCGGGCTGCTGGTGGCGGCCTGGCCGCTGGTAGAGATGGGGCTGCTGTTGATTGCCGAACTGCTGGTAGAGAAGGGACTGATGGTGGCTGCTGGGCTGCTGGTAGAGACGGGGCTGATGATATAGACGGAGCTGCTGACGGGGTTGACGACCGGGCCCTCACACCCCGGTACTCGGTGCGGCCGCCAGGCGCCCCTGGGTCAACATGGATCCAAATAACACGGATCGGCTGCGACCCGAATGCCGTCGGGCGCCCCCAGATCTCGGGGCGCTCGTGTGCATGCACCAAGTGCCAGGAAGGCGCACCGGATACGCGACCGCGTCCGTGGAGGAGACCGAGGACAACTTGAACTTGGGAGACACCAGCCGTGCCCGTGCCGGCCCATATATCGAGAGCTCGAGCGAGCTGGACGTGCAATTCCTCCCTCACCCGCTGGGTGCGAAGGACTGTACCCAGTGCGGACCAGAGACAACAATTGTGCTGACTCCCGGCGCCGTGAGTGCAAACGCTGACGCCCAGCGCAGCGGGGAGCGGGCCGAGGTTGACACTGGTTGGTATTGCGACTGGACATGCAGGACGAGAGGCGCCCATCTCGGCCAGACGGCTGATGCTCCCGTGCAAGGCGCTCACGGCGTCTTGCATGGGTTCTCCGCCCCCCTGAGCATCTTGTTTGCGGTATCCAGTAGGAAAGTCGCGGAGGTAGAGTGCAGCTTCGAGTGCCGCGTTGCCGAGTTGGAGTATGGGGGTTGGCGTGGGTGGCATGGCGGAGGGACTGAAAGGGCACGGCGCCGGCGCCGACGGGTGGTGGAGGAGAGAGGTGTGAGACAAGCTGTGGAAAGAAAGAGAGGTGAGAAAGAGGCGAGAATGGTTGACAAAGAGACCGGCAGGCACTGAGCGAGGGACGACTTGCTATATATCAAGCTATGTCACCACTCAATTTCTCGCCACTCAGGGGTTTCTCACTCAGGGGTTCAGGCCTCATTTGGGCCTCTGGTGTTTGGCATCACCGCCGACCGCCAGCCACGACCCAGTGTTGACAAAGAAGAGGAACAGACTCTGGTTCCTCGTTACTTTCCCCTCTTTGTAGAGGATCTGACCAGACAGCTGACATTGTTGTTGTTGTTCTTGTGACACGTCGGCCGATGGAGATGTGATGGAGAATGTGATGTATGTGATGGGTGCGATGGGAGAATCGGGCCTGACGGGGAATACAAGTATTTATATCATCCGCTCTTGATCCAAGTCTTGCTCACCAGAAACCAAAACTCCAAGTCTTCATCTGTCTCGTATATTTCACCATGGTCCCGATTGTTGCCGCCTGGAGCGGACTGCGCCTCGCCGCTCTTGCGACGGCCGTGTTCCACAACCTCGTGTCGGTCTCGCAGGGGCCGTGCTCGTCGCCGGACGGAGCCAAGGCCAAGTACGACACGCAGAGCCGGCTGGACGAGGCGTTAAAGCTGGCGCAGTGCGTGCCGACCTTCCACCGCGAACCCAAGACGTTTGGGCTCAAGGTGATTGCCGAGCTTGTGGTCTCGCAGTTTCTCCCGCTGCCCATCCTCGCCGGCGCCCCGTACATCGCCTCGCTCGGCTACGCCGTCGTGGTCTTGTCGGTCAACATGAACGCCGCCCGGTTCGGTGCGCAGTCGGCGACGAGGCCCAAGGCCAGCATCCACCGGGAGCGCATCTGCCATGTCCACAAGGCCCTCTTTGAGCTGAACCGCAACGTGCAGCCGCCCACCTTTTTCGACGTGCTCGGCCTCGATCCCAGGAAGCCGCCCTTTTTCTCGGCCGAGAACAGCTCGATTCTCGGCGCCGACGACCATCCCGCGGTCCGTCGCGAGCTGCTCCGGGCCTTTAGGGAGAGGACCAAGAAGTCGTTCCTTGCCGTGCTCCAAGACATGAGGGCGCCAGGCAAGCGCGGGAAGCAGAACCAGGTATGTGTGCTTTTGTGGATTCGAGGGAACGTGTTGCTGACCTGGGTGTCAGAGCCGTGAGATGAGAGACGTCGAGATCAAGGCTCATGTGGTGCTCCTGCTTCTCGACGACGAGACCAGGGCCGAGTACCAAAACGACTTTGTCGCAGCCCTCATGGGACCCAACGGGGACATTGACTGGGCGAACAGCAAGTCCCGGGACACGGCTCTCAAGACCCTTTGTCCCATGCTCGACGCGGAGCACACGGCCGACTGAGGATCTGGCGCTTTTCGGGGGCGACAGAGGGTGTGATGGTGAAATTGGCAGGTTCCAATGACAGGGTTCAAAGGGATGATGGAAGGGCGAAGGGCGAAGGGGAATAGTTGCTGCTGCTGTTGTTAATGTCGGGTGAGGGCGGGTTTGGGGTTTGGTGGTGGAGACGGCGAGGGTGGTGATGGCTTCAATTTCCTTCTCCGGGGCCAAAAAACAAAAAGAAAAAGAAAAATGCACGGACCACAGCCCACACCGTGCGCGCGGTGTCCCGGTCCTCTGTTGCTGTGAGGCTGTGACCTGGAGCCCGGTGCTCCACTGTTAAGGAAAACACGAACCCCTTTGCAGCCCCTCTGGGCTGGCGGGGCCTGGAGCACATGCAAATTTTGACAGCTGCCGCCCAGCCACACCTGCCACACCTGCAAATCGCCGCCGTGTCAATCGGAGTGTCAATTGCGAGTGTCAATTCAGAATTGCAACGGCCGCCGTGTCACAATCCGAGTGTCAAATGCGACTGTCAATTCAAAATTGCGAGTGTCAAATCTGTCGCCTCGTCGTGCCCGAGATGAAGAGGTCCCTTGCAATGGATGCGGTCCATCTCGCGATGTGGTGTGGCAATTGACAGTCGCCATTTTAAAATGAGACGGGGTTGACGGTCGTGAATTGAAGACGGTCATGTGACATGTGGCCGCCCATGGCTATGCCGCAGCGTGCACAGACCTCAGTCCCCTCGTCTCCGCTTTCGCATCTTTTCTTCTCAATCCGTCACCCTCATTTCTCAACTCAATCAACTCAATCGCTGCGCACTTCCCTCCAACCACTGCACCTTGCTCGTGTTTTTTTTCTCCTTTCGCGACAAGAAACCCGCGCGAGACGACATGTTTTTTGGGGGGGAGGGAGCCAGAGTTTTTCGCTGCTCTCTTCCCCTGAACCACTTTGCTCGTGTTCTTTGGCGACCAGTCCCTCGGCGAATGACATGTCGCCGAGGGGCTGGAGGGAACCAGAGAGCGCGACATCTCTTTTTTTATTTTTTATTTTTTTGGTGTCGCCCATTCCTCCCCTTGCCATTCCACATTCCAAATTGCAGCCAAAGTTGACCCAACAAAACGGTAGACCTGACACAAGCCACACATGGCAAACATTGATGAAAGAAGACGCGCAACAGTTTCGCGTCGGGCACTCCGGATCCGTGACGCGCGCCCCTTTCCCGGCCCGGCCGTCTTTGTCCCGGTCGTCTCAACATGTCGCCAGTCAATCACATCGACGAGGGTCGACCTCTCCCTCTGCCTCTGCCTCTCCCTCTCGCTCTCCCTGCCGGACCGCGCATCTCCCTCTCCTTCTTTGCGACCAGCACCGTCACTCGCCATGTCGCCTAGCGACATTGTCAACCTCTTCCTAGTCCTGACAGCCTCGGTCTCTCTCCTTGCTCTCGCGTTTCGTCGCCACTCCTGCTCCTGCTTTCACGCGCGCACCCGTGACCCCCACACGCCCAAGCACCGTGTCTCGGGCAGCCTCCAGTCCCACCCGCCACGATCCCGGTCCCGGTCCCGGTCCCGGCCCCGGTCCCGGTCCCGCCCGCCACCGGCCCGGCCATCACGCGCCCGGCCCTGGCTCTTGCCAGGCTGTTTCCTCTCGGCCCTTCTTCTCGCCGCTCATTTCTTGACCCGCGAGACCTTGCCCCCATACCATGCTGCGATGCATCCCGTGTGGGAAAGCGTCACCGACATGCTTCACGACCACATCCGGCTTACAGAGCTGATCCCCGTCACCCTCGGCGAGGCCCATCGTCTTGGCTGGGCCCGTGCCTGGCGCCCGGACACGGGCAACGAGAGCGACGGCCAAGTCCAAGCGGACCCAATACCGCTGCTCGATGCGAATGTGCCCATCGCCCGCTTCCTGTCCGAGCTGTCGGATCTTCTTTGGGACATTCATCACGTGTCCGACTCCCCCTCCAACGTCCGTCGATACGGGGGCCCGCCGCCGGACGAGCAGAGAGGACGCCCGGTGCCCATCGACAGGGCCAAAAAGATCGAGACCGACTGGAATAGCATCCAGCATCGCGTGAGGACCATGTGGTTCTCCTTCCAAGACCTGCTCGACGTCCTGTATTGGTATGTCACCGGAGGGCGCCGCTCAGACGCGTACCCCGTCTATGTCGACTTCGTCCTTGGCGTGACGGCGGGCCGGCTGAGAGAGAGTTCCATACCGAGGCCTGTCACCGACGTGCTGGAACTCCTCGGGCCTCTGCGCGACAACCTGGCCGCCATCGAAACCTACGCCCAAGACCCCTTTGTTCACCCGCCCGCCACGGCCTGCCGCGCCCCCATCCGCCAGCCGGGCGTGTATCAACGCTGCGCTCTGGTCAAGCTCGCGCCCACCGTCCGGCATCTGACGGCCGCCTTAGACGGCCTCGACGCTCCGCTTCGAGCACACGTCGCGTTGGTGGCGAACCTCCGGGCCAAGATCGACCGCATGAACTCGCCGAGTCACTCGCCTCCCCACGTCGTCTTCAACCTGACGGCGTGGAGACAATGCCAGAGCGGTCATGGCAATCTGAGAGCCATGCCCGTCCATGTTTCCGATCGACCACCCGTGGACCAAGTCTGGGTTCGGAACCAATCCGGGATGCCCTTCCTCGAAGCGTCGGACACCTCGACCAGCCATTTTCTCGTCGCCTACTTCCAACCGCCGGCTTTCTGCTTCGCCACCATCCTTCGGTCCATCGTGTTTGAGCTGCATCCAGCCACCAAGAGGGCCAAGGATCGCTTCGACAAGGCGTACGCTTCTTATAGAGAGTTCAAGCACCTCGTGACCTACAAGGAGATGCCCCGCCATAGTTTCGACTTTACGATCCCCGACGACTCGGTGCAAAGGCTGGCGGGAACATGGTGGAGGGGTTGGTTGGGGCTCAAGGGGTGAGCCCACCACAGTTGCCGTTTTGTCAGCTAAGATGGCGATGGAAATAGTGACCATGGCTTAGGTCATGTCTATAGAGCTGTAAGCCCGAGATGGCTTCCACAGTGCCAGTATTTGTATCCCAAAATGCGCTCCTTTTCTCCGTTCACTGTTTTCTGACCTTGGGTAATTGCCTCCTAGAAGTCGTGGAGGTGGAGGATTCGCGCCTTGGCTGCAGGTACTTTGGGCATCTTCTTTTTAGGCCCAGATACCAAGAGTTGGAGAGAGGAATGTCGCCCTCACCTCTTGCCAAGATACTAATATACAAATGAAGCTCTCTATCAATCCATCAAGACTTGGTCCCAGGCTCGGCAGAATGCCCAGACAAATGCAGGCCATTTCCAACCCAGAACCAGGTCGACTGGTCCTCCGGCACGTTCCGCTGGTCGAGTTTGTGGACGCTGTCGGCGAGGTAGTCGACCTTGAACTCGAGGTCAGCCTGGAGGTTCGCCACCGTGGAGATGGCACGGGACTTGAAGGAGCTGAACGCTCTTACTGCCATCGCGACCATGTGGAAGAAACGGGCATCATCACCTTGGAACCTGGGCCCAGGCCCTAGGCTGGGGCCTCTCTGTGCCTCCATGGAAGGACCGCCTGCGACGAGGGCAGCGTCCCGGCGATGGTCATGGTGACCTGCAACTGGGACTGCGGTCCACGATCGTCAGAAACCGCGGCGTGCGACTGTCGAGTGCAACGGTCAGGTTGCATGATGTTGATGCACGGCCATCAATGGCCTTGCGACGATGGTCTCAACTGATCACGATGCGATGCGCCTGGCAACGATGGCATCACATGACCATGGTGTCGGCGACGATGCCGTCAATTGACGACGATGGCCTCGCGATGGCCTCAATTGTGGCGATGACCCCGACCGTCGACCAGGGCATCAACAATTGATGACGATGGGATGCACCCGAAAATGAAGCATCAATTGAGGACGATAGCCTTGCGATGGCCTCAATTGCGTGCGGCGATGTAATGCACCCGAAAATGATGGTGTCAATCTATGACGGTGCCCCGAAGATGCCATCAATTGACGACGACGACCTGGACGACGATGTCCATGCATTGCGGTCCATCAGTCGCCATGTCCTCCTGGACATGTGCACTGTGGGGCCTGCTGATTTTGTCATCAAAATCCCCACCCTCCGCTGATCGATCTTGTTATCAAAGTCCCCACCCTCAGCTGATTATGTCATCAAACTCCCCACCCTCAGCTGCCTAGCTGATTATGTTATCAAAATCCCCAACCCCCGCACGTACCCCGCTGCCCAGCTGATTATGTCATCAAAGTCCCCAACCTCCGCTGCCCGGCCGAATATGTCCCGGGGTCCCCAACCTCTGCTGCCCCCCCACCACTGCCCATGGTCGTGCAGTCCCACCATCACCGCTGCATTTGTCCAAACATTTGCCTGCCATTTCGTGGACCTGCACAGGTGCTCTGCACAGGTGCTGCGCAAAGCTTTCACCCCTCTCGAGTCGAGCGATTGGACTCGAAATTCGCGATGCAACAGCTCTTCTCAACATCCTCAGCGTCCACGACATGGACCAGACGATGAACTCAGCCCGCAGCAACAGTGTGACGCAGCCCATGGTCCAGACGTCACAGAGCGGAGAGGGTTGCTACCCCTTTTCGTTTTTCTGGTCGGCGTCGGGCGGAATGTGACCTTGCAGCCAGATGGGCAGCCTGGTGTTTTCCAAATTTCCTTGGGAGGCTCATTCCTGGCGGCAAGCACCGACCTTTGTTGACGTATTGACATTGCCGAGGACCGTGTCAATGGTTTGCTCCTTGGCCAGGCCCCAGGCGGCGATTTTGTGTGTCTCAATGTCAATGTTTTCGGGTTTGATGTCGCCATGTCGAGACTCGAGAGTGCATCCCCATCTGCCCGGGCGAGGAGTGACCATGAAGATGGCGTGTCCCGGGATGGAGGTTGCCCGAACCGAACCTTTGGGACGCCTGAGAGTATCGATGGATGTGACCACGGATATGTCGCCCTTATCATGATGACCGCCTGCATGCCTGCTGAAGAAGGGTTTCTTCGAGCGGGAGGCTGCTCCTCAACGCCGACGTCCGAGGATCATCTGCAAGCCCCGACATCGGCGTCCCATGAACCAGACACCTTTCTGGGAATGGAACCATCGGGCGCAACTACATAACACGGCAGAGGGCGGGCTTGCAACAGGCACCCAGACGACAACAAGACAGAGCCCGACAATGGGGGGACGTCGACGATACGACCAAGAGATTGGACCGGAAACAACACCCGAACACAATAACCCCTCTCCTGAGCCCCCGCCGACGCTAATACCCTCGCGTCCTTCGTATATCAGGGAGCACTCGAACCCCCTTCTCGCCGATCTGGGATCCCAATCATCTGTCATCGGGGTGTTGTGTTTGCGGCGGGTGGGGCGATCTGCCCGGGAAGCGGCTGTAAGGCAGCTGGACTATGATAAAGGCACTGGTTATGGACAATTAGAACTGGAAGAGGATGTTGGCCAAGGCAATGGTGAAGAAAGTGTTGCGTTGTTACGGGTGAAGTTGCGGGTGAAGTGCCCGAGAGCATCGTCGTAGAGTCTCGTCCTGTTCGTTGCCGCCGTAGCAGTCACGAGAGCAGTGTGGGCGTCGTCTTCTTCGTTACTGCTATGGAGTTCACGACTTCAGGGCGGGGCCGCACGAGGGGGCGTGAGCTGTTGGCTGAAGCCGGTCTTCTTGCGTAGGCATCTTGTTGGAAATCCGGGGTTGCCAGAAAAAAGCCGGTTTTGGGACCGCTCTGTCGTCGCCGCCGTTGGACCTTGGAGTCGTCCCCGAAGCGCACATGCCGTACCGGAAGCAGCCGGTCGAGCAGTTCTTAAATCCTCGGAACCCCGTCGTCATCGTCACCGTATCCCGTTGGACCACAGCCCCGCGCTTCGTGCCCTTTGTTGCTCCTTGCTCTCGCCCACCGTCCCTCCAATGGCTCATGTCATGGCAAACTTGTGACACACGACGGTACAGTTACGCGCCGGTCTTAATCTCCGTGTTGGAGCAGCTCCTGGCAGATGGCAGTCACGGGTGCGTGGAGGACAGGTTGTCGCGGGCCTCTGAGGCCACTCAGCAACACACAAAACACCGTCACACCGCGTCGAGACATGTACAACCAAACACCGGTCGATAGATTGTGTGGCGCGCAGAGAGATATTATGAGCGTCTGCTGCTGCGCTGTGTACCACACGACCATCTACCTATGCCAAAAGCCTTGCCCCTTGCCCCCCCCAAACAAAAGAAAGGAGAGTGCTCTCCAACGTCGTCCTTCTGTTCATGTGCTCTTTATATCAGCGACTTAGGGCAGCTATTTCAACAATGACAGGCCCGCAAGAACAGGTCCCTGAACAGGTGCAGGCAGCGAGAGGAAGACGTTGAATCGAACACTTACGACGATGAAAGGGAAGTTGTCCCAATCGTTGGGGCATCGTCGCCATTGAAAGAACAGGGTTGTTGCAATCGGCCGTCGTTATTAGCTGTCGCAATTAAAGGGTGATCAGCGCTGATAGTGATGACGATGATGATGCGGGAGCCGGGAGCGTGGACAGCTGGGACTCACTTGGAGCGGGTGGTGGATTCGTGTGTGTATAAAACTTTGTTGATCCAAACCCCCGGGCCGGAACGAGGAGGGTGAGCAGGTTGAAGCCGGCGATGGTGCCGATGACGATGCCGGCGATGGCGCCGGGTGAGCTGGACATCATCTTGGAGATGTATTCCATCTCAGCACCCTCTGCATCTTGACCAGCTCCGCCGTGCCCATGCTCTCGTACCGCTTCTCCTACGACGCCAGCCTCGTGTTATTAAACATGCCATAACGTAACAGCCTGCCTATGCCAGTGTTCAGAACTTGTCTACCCATCAACATTTCCCCCCCTTAAGTTCCCGTGCTAAAACCCTGGATGTCCTTCATTGCCGTGATGGTTCTCCTGCCCAAACGCCAATCAAGTACATCCAACTACTACGCCAGGACTCCAACATCCGGTGTCACTCAGACTGTATAACGGGCGAACTGGCCAGGTCTCGTAATTGCCACTCCCGCGGCCCCGAGCCCCGAGCCACAGCCATCAAAGGGCGGCGAAATGCCAAAAATCATTGTCCGATAACGTAATCCCCAGCAACAACAAGTAAGGTCACAGACATCCCAAAGCGTGAAATCCCAGTCCATGCCGACCAAAGACCGGCCAACCGGCCCAGCCACTTGTCCATACAGCTCATGTCGCCCTCGGAAGGCGGCGCCGTTGTGCAAGGAGGACGATTAGAGACACCCGTGGGCACCACGCCCACGCCGGGCCCCGAACCCGCACCCGCGCCCGAGGAAGAGCTCCCTCCGCCTCTGCCCAAGTCCATCACGGCCGGCAACCGCTCCCCGCCGTCGACGTCCCTCATCCTGACGATCTGTCCACCAAGGTCGATCATGGATTCCTCTCTACACCTTGCTTTCCTGTTTTCCCAGTCAGATGGGACTCCATCATGGCGCCACCGCCGTCTATGCTGTCGCTCTCTGGCCGCGTCCAGCCGCTGGGCAGTCGGGAGGAGGCGGAAAAACGGAGGATCGGGAACGACACGTTGCGTTGCATGGGGCTGCGGTCGTCGACCGTGGCGCGGCGACGTCGCCCCTACGGCAATGGGCAACAACAGCGCTTGCGGCGGTCCAAGACGGTCTCTGCCATCTGATCGTCGGCCCATCACGAAACGTAGAAACACACCCAGCAGCTGGTTGGGACCGGACACCCAAGCGGAAAATGGAAAGAACGGGCGTGCAAAATACCAGTGTCCGGACAGAAAACCGAGCACCCAAGCGGCGTGTGGAGTAATCCAGTGTTCGGTTTTCTGTCCGGACGACCTGAATACCGGTCAGTTCCTTGGCTGCATCCAATGGCTCACGGGAGGGTGGGGGTGAGCAAGGCTCGAAGAGGCCAAGCAGGAGGTCCGTCCCCCGGTGACAGAGTGTGTGTCGGGAGGAGTGTCGGGGCCCTTGAGTGTGACAGACAGGAACTTGGGGGGGCGACATTCTCTTCTTGGTGGTCTACTCGATCCTCGCGGCAGCGCGAGCTGGAAGCTTCCGCTTCTTCTCCATCGCGACGGACGGGGACGGGTCGAGGTGCGGATGGCGAAGATTGAGATCGAGTCTGGATCTCGGGGCCGCTTTTGGGGTGCGCCATTTGCCCCGACAACTGCATGTCCCGGGGCGTCATGGGAGAACGAATGCCAGGCAAGGGGCAGCATCGCAATGAAGATGGGGAAACTCACAGGTGCTGGCAATCGAGGCCTCGCCGCCGGTCCAGGTGGGCTGAGACATGCCGGCGGGACCTGCTCCGGCGCTGGAGGGACAGCAAGATTTTCATTTGCCCCCAAGGCGGTGCCATTTGACATAGGTCACAAGTCGCGGTTCTGTACGCATCGGGGTGCTGACATGATTTGGGAGCACAGAGGGCAGCCCCCATATTGTCATCGGGGTGCTGATAACCCGTACAATTGGGGGACACAAACGGAGGTCTCCGATGATGTCGTCGGGGTGCTGACATAATCGGACAAAAAGGCTTGGCGGTTCAATTACGTCAGCACACACTTGTCTCCACTGTTTGCTCGGTGCATGCTGGGACCCACCAACGCGACGCGACGCGATCGAGGCCAGATACACCGCCCTGAGATGGAGGGCGGCGCCCTCCCTTGCATCTTGCATCTTGCCGTCGCCATTGCCGCGACACGTCCGCCACGCCATGATGAAGCCACGCAACATCACCAGCTCGACGTTTGCACTTTGCACCCGCAAACACACCACAGGAATGGTCCTGCGCCTCTTGTTCCCATGGGCCGAGGGCAGATCTCGATCATCGCTCCTGACCAACTCGAACGACTCCATTCTCAATTTCTCAAACGTGATTCTATGACGCCAGCGATACAGCAGAGGTACAAGTGAAGCCCCCCAAAGGAGACGCGCAGAAAGGAGACACCGGCATCAAGATGCTGTTTGGTCGATTCTGTGGTCTCCGTGTTCCGCTGCTCGGATGATGGACTCTGGGTTTGTGATTTTGGACAGACAAATCTAGCGACGGGGAAAGCCGGGACCTGTGTCGGTGGAAGCCGGGCTTCGGGGTTGGTTTCGGCCGTCTTACACCTTGTCAGACCTCGACTCGGCCGGCGAGCAAAGGTTACACCGTTGCAATGACGCGGCCATTTTGCAAAGATGATATCCCTTTGCACACTTGTCTCGTGCCCCATTCCACCGGCGACAAACCAACCACCCGGCATGAAAATCATCATCATCGGCGCCGGCATCTCCGGTCTCGCCACCTACCTGCACCTCCGCAAGCACCTCCCCAGCCCACCCCCCGGACACGAGCACACGATCCGTATCTACGAATCCCACCGTCCCCGCCCCGCCGGCAGCAGCAGCACCCCTCCTACAAATGACTTTGACGCCCTGTCGTCCTCCACGGCCATCGTAGGAGGCGGCCTCGGCGTCTCCCCCAACGGCATGCGCGTGCTTTACGACCTGGACCCGGACCTGCACGCCTCTGTTGCGGCCCAGGGGTTTCCGTGCGACCATTTCATCTTTATGGGCCAAAATGGTTGGACGTTGGGGATGCAGCGGACGAGTGATCGGGGTGGCTTTGAGGGAGCCGGGGGGAGGCCCGAGGTGTGTGTCAGTTCGTCCAGGCATGGGTTGTGGGCGTGCTTGACGGCCAAGATGGGCGAGGCTCAGGACGATGGGGTGGTGAGGTACCAAAAGGTCGTCGAGGTAAGAGTTCGGGATAGGAGAAAGGTGGTGGTATTCGAGGATGGGGAGGAGGAGGAGGCGGATTTGGTAATTGGGGCAGACGGGGTGAAGAGTAAGGTCAGGGCGGCCTTGTTCGGGGAGGAAGAGGGGGAGTACAGTCCCCAGTATACGCAAGTGCTCTCCTACTGGTTTGCAGTCCCGGGGTGAGGGTAAACTAACGCTCGAGACAGAGGCGCATCCGGACTCAGCGGCTTCGTTCACGGCCCTCTCCCCCCTCGCATCGCCGAAAACAAGGCCATGGTCTTCACCTTTGGCCGCAACGGCTTCTTCGGCTACGCCAGCGCGGCGCCCGCCGAGGCCCAAAGGTTGATGTGGTGGTCCACATTTGAGACGAATTCACTCCCGTCCAAGACGGTCCTCGACTCGGACGAGATCAAAGCCTCGCTTCGGGAACGTCACCGGGCGTGGGCGGACCCCGTGGTGCTAGACATCATCTCCAAGGCCGTGGTCGACACCATCTACCCGACATGGGTACTTCCCAACCTGCCTCATTACGGAGAGAATGGAATCGTTCTGGTTGGTGATGCCGCCCATGCCATGAGTCCCACCACTGGTCAGGGCGCGTCCCAGGCCTTGGAAGATGCACAGACGCTTTCGCTCCTTCTAGCCGAGACGTTGAAGAGGGCATATGACGAGGCTCATGGCGAGACCGAAGCAGATGCGGTAGCTCTAGCTCTCAAACTCTTCTACGACATTCGTCAACCGCGCGTTGCTGAAATCGTGGAGCGGGGGAAGAAGATGGACAAAGGCAAGGGAGATGTGGGTGTCATGGCGGAATATGCAATATATTGTGTTCTTTGGGTCATTTTGCATTTTCCCTCTCTCGGTAAGTCATCCCTTCAAGTTCACTTGGTGGCATCCGCTAACTAACATGCGATATCAGCAAGGCGGATGCTTGGGGATGTCAACGCCCGGTTGTATGGCTGGTCAGCAAAGGTACAAGTCCAGAAGGCGTTTGCAGGACGATAGGAGGTATCCCTCTACCTATCTAGGACTGGACGTGTTGATGAATGTCGAAACGGGCGTGGGGATTGATTTGTACATCACCCGGCTCGAGAGTTCTTCCCCCCAGATCTTGTTTAGTTTTGCTCACCAGACGTATCATCAACGACATCATCTTTGCTCGGGCTGATGCAGTCATCAAGGACATGGAAAGTCGGGCGCCTGATCTGCCAGGACGGGTTGTTTGGCAAGTCCAGCCATCATGGCCAGCAGGGAATTGAGCTTGAGGTATCGGACCATGGTAAGAAGTAGGTACCGGGGTAGATGGATCCTAGATTGGCGAGGCGCGAAGATGCGACTTTAGATGGAGAGTAGCGCGTTACACAGCACATGTTCTGCCTCAACCGCTCACTGCACAGCAGCACACAAGGCGGGATACGGGTTCCAAGTCCCGTCACATGGTCGGTTGACATGTCTCTTCGCAGCTGAAGAGCCGGATCGGACAATGCGAACCGCATCCTCAGGGGCCAGTGCCTCTGCCACGGGTCTCTTCTGGTCCATGTCGTGACAGTTACGACCCCAGTCATTCTGACGGCACTTCTTTTCACACCTCCTCCCTTCCAGAACGGTCGATTCCACTACCTGTCGCGCCTGGCTCCCATCTGGCTCTCATCCGTTCCCGGCAGCTCCGGTCAACGGCATACGGCCTACGGCACCGGCCCCCCAGGGTACGGGCTCGGCTCGGCACGGTCACCATCACCGCCACCACACCCGGCTCCTTCAGCCGATGGCCGGAAAGACGGCCCGTGACCATCGTTGCCGCCACTGGCACGCCACTGTTTTCCGACTGCCGCCAACGGCACGTCTCCACGACTGCCAGCGGGACGGCTTCCAGCCACCTGTCGGAAAGCTACCGCAGACGACCCCCTCCTTGCCGAAGTCCGGAATCGGCCTTGCTCGGCCACCAACCCTTCCCCACTGAGCCGTTCGAAGAGTGGACGTACCTTTTCCCAACGGCGATCACAATACTCAGCGAGCTAGGAGGGTAGGGAAATACTAGCAGAAGCAGTGCCACGTCACTATCCCTTGTATACTTCCCTCACTACATCATACATGAGATCTTGCGCGTCCACAAGCTCAGCCAACACAGGGGGCCCCCGAGCGTTCGGAAGCCGCCGCACAGTCTCCTGACGAAGACCACGGCGAGGCAAAGAAAAGGAGAACTGGGCTCGATGGCCCATACACCAACTTCATCATTGTCCGACACCAGCCGTCTCCGGCAACTACTCGGCATCCCCCCCACCCATCCCTCTCTACGGGGATTCATCTTCGCCCCCTTTCAGACCACCTAGTCGACCCTGAGGCCTCCTCTTGACAGGTCTCCGGCACCGTCGCCACATACTCGTTTTCATATTTCCTTTCTTACTCCTTCTCATACAGATGGCCTGCCTTTTATCCAGTAGCCACTGCCGCGGGTCTCTTCTCATTGTGACACTCGGACTAAGCACTGGGGCAACGATGTTCAATTTAAAGCTGACGGGGCCGGTCTTCTTTTTCCTTTCCGTACTGGGCGTGACCTCGACGGCTTACATGGTCAAATCCGTTGAGACTGTGCTCTTGCGGGTAAAAGGTCACATCAGTCGTCTCTGGCAAGCAGCAGGTCTCTTCCGGCTTTGATCTAAACGAAGCATGGGTCCCATAATGGTTTGCCGGCTCTTCACGTCAGAGTTGCAACCCCCTTTGTTGTGGATACTGTGGGACTATATATGACAAGCCTCAGAGCTAGCCTCAGAGCCAGCCCTCGTCCCAGAGCCAAGAGCGTGATGGCGGTGATGATGGCGCTCTTGTCGTCAGACGCTGGGTAGATCATTCGTCGTCGTCCTTCTCGTGTTCGAGATGCTCGAAGTTACCGCCTCTCAGTTGGTCGAACTGGGTTTGGGGTGGGAGGACGCGGCTGCTTCGAGGACGAGGCTGCTTTCTTGGTATGTCTCCAGTTAGGTGGGCGGGCCTGGCGCCCCTAACCGCCGTTCCCATGACCGACGTGGCCCTGACTGCCATGGCCCTGACTGCCGTGCCCGTGATGCTAATGATGCACCCAAGGCTCATACAGCGTGCCCTGAAGCTGTAACGGCATCATCCCCATCTGTCGTTGGCAGGAAGGGCAGGAAGGCGGCGGCACGAAGGTGTCGTGGCCGAGCACATTTCGAATCGAGGGAATTAACTGTTGCAGGTGCTGTCCGCGCTAGGACCTGACACGAAGAGGGCGAAGGCGAGTCGAGGTGCCACGCAACGGGCAAATCTATCCCATCGTGTGAAACGAGGACGGTGGAAGATCCACTCTAACGCTGCTGCTTGCTGATACGGGCAGTTGAGGCGGTAAATAGAAAAAGAAAAAGAACAGGAAAGTACACGGTACCGGTGCCAACCTTTGGTCATTTGGTCGTTCAAAGAGGCGGTCGCGAGGACGAGTGAACCGTGGCAGCTGTCCGGGACGCCCCGTCGGAGTTCCTGGAAATGCCGATTCGTGTGTTCTGGAAGAACCTGGAGGCGAGGGGAGTTTGCTGATTGTTTAATGGGGTTTGTGGTCGTGGTGGTCGTGGGGGTCGAGGTGATAGGCAGGGACAAGACAACTTTGACGTCTCTGAACTGTACCCAACGCTGCAAACCCCACCCTGTCCCGCACTGCTCGGCCTTTGTGACGTTGAGCTGGAGGAGACTCTTAAGCCATTGCACCAGTTCTTGTCTACCCCGGGGGTATGAGGTAGCTGTCTGTCATCGTCGGTGTCAGCGATCCTCGAGACTCCTTGAGCAACTGGAGAATACCTACCTACATCCTTGCCGAAATCGGATATCATTATCACAAGCTAAGGAACACTACGCCTAACTCGCCTTGGACTTCTCCTCTTGTCCGAATCGGAACCCGATGTCCGCCGCCAGGTCTGCCGCGCGTTCGTCCGCATCGTCGAGACAAAGACCGACAACCTCCTTCCCACATCCACGGGCTGGTCGACTACATCACCATGCAACAAAAGAGCGAAGATGTCACCATTTCTCAGCCACAATCAGCCCCTGGATTCGACCGCAGTCTCGACCCCTGATCTCCGGCGTCGACAACCCCCTGGGTGTCCTCGAACTCC
This sequence comes from Podospora conica, assembly GCA_030685255.1. NCBI lineage: Eukaryota > Fungi > Ascomycota > Sordariomycetes > Sordariales > Podosporaceae > Podospora > Podospora conica. The sequence goes on from MU839491.1 coordinate 87,757, forward strand.
ATCTTGATCCGAATTCAGGGACCACCGTGCGCACTTTTACACGAGGCGTATCTCGCGCACCTGGGGCATCTGGGGGAGGAGGTGGAATATGCATCCGACATAGGGGGTGGTTTCAAGTCGTGAAAATCCCCGCTCTCTGAACCGACAAGAATAACATTGGGGATTCTGTAGGGACGGCTGTGTGGTGTCGAGCAATCTTAGATGTTTTTGGGTTCTGACCGTCTTCGACATTTCTGTCCATGGCAAAATACAAGCCCTTGTCTTAAGCTACGACTGTTGTTGCCGACAAAAGAAGTCAAGACCCAAGTTGAGGGAATTACCAAGAAAATATTCAGAAGTCCCTCTTTATTGTCTTGCTCATCTTACACAGCTTAGGTACCTAGGTAGGTACTCTGGTTTCATCGACAATACAAGCATGTATAGGCGATCCTCATCCTCTACAAAATGAAAAACAAAGCTATTTACCTTCGGTGATTGTTTGATGGGAAGATTCTCGGGACTTTCTTGCAGATTGGCATTGTCGAGTATGTCGAATCCGTCCCCGCGCCTAACGATACCCGTTTTTGCACTGCTCTGGGTCGTCAATGGGGCCGTTACCACCAGCTTGATGACTTCCAGATTTGCTTTGCTTGTTTAGTTCTGACGCCGGGACGATGGGAGACAAGAGCTGCTGAAAGACCGCCATGCGATGCCACATACAATGCCATACATAGAGAGTCTGGCAGGGCTGCTATTCGTAAACAAGCCGCCAGTGCCGGGCTCCTTCGGAAAGAACCCGGCTCCCAAAATCAACAACTTTCTTCTCCTGAACGAGCGAGGAAAATCGTTGAAATACTCAGGGATTCCTGGCAACATTCCTCGCCCAAAAACACGGCCCTTTGATTCCTGTCCGCTTCGTAGTACAGACTCGACGGCATCAGCTCGACTTGGCGACGGCCTTCAAGGCTTCAACTCGTAAACCATGCGCGGCACCTTGCCATGCCGGGCCCCCCTCGAGCCGCCTCTGGCGCTGCCCATCCTCACATTCCCAGGACACCAACACAACAACTTGCCGGACAACCTCTATTTACCAAAAGATACATGTACAGACTCTGACGCAAACCCCGATGGACTAGCGCGCCGCTGATATATCAAGACCGACATCGACCGGACTTCGCCTAGAGCCGGTTACTTCAAAGTCTTTGTCATCTGACATCCGCTGATGATGATTCCCGTTTATATCTGGGGATGAAGTATGTGCTGCTTGACTATCCCAGAGGCTTCATTTCCAGCCCAGAAGAACAGCACAAGGCAGCAAGCACATTGTCACCTTGTCAAGAGGCAGGCGGGTACCATTCCCCATCGTTTCTCCATCCTGATCTATCCATCACCAGGTCATCCACGTGCAAGGTCCCAGCTCCAGTGGCAGAGGCGGGAGCAAGATACAGAGGATGGGCCAGGGAACGGACAAATTTTAATGTGAACGACTGGCCAGAGCAAGCATTGACATCATGCGTTCCGACGCCCAAGCCTTGCTCGCCCGTCTGCTCAACCAGGTACACCGCCCACCTCGACAACAACGACCACCACGCCTTTGGCTTCTTGGCCTCGCTGCGACATCTCAGCCACAGCTATGGGAGATGAGGAGACGACGTGTCCGAATAGCGCCGACACCCTACGGCTAGATCTTGCATTGGTTCATTATAGATTCACGGATCAATCATCACACAACACACTCGCAGAAGACGCTTTTGCAGGGAGTTGTTCTTTATTTGGGTTGGGGTTATATTTGGTAACTTGAAAACCCCCCCTCTCCTCCACCTCCATCAGGAGATAACAGGAGACCTCCCAATCCTACAACCCATTGGGGGATACATTAGAAGCCCCTCCCACTCCTCCACCTCCATCAGGAGATGGCAGGAGACTTGTTGCACTCCCACAACCCCCATCAGGGGATGCTGTGGTCGTCCCTCCCATTCCTCCACCTCCATTAGGAGATGGCAGGAATCTCCTTGCACTCCCACACCCCCATCAGGGGATGCTGTGGCAGGAATCTCCTCGCACTCCTGCACCCCCATCAGGAGATGCAGTTGCGGGGAATTCCAAGTCTCGAGCAGACTTGTGCGTGCTATACCCGCAGCTGGGTCATCTCGGATGGAACCGAGGGGGCGCCGGTTTATACCCGCGGCAGAGGGTCTTCTCGGATGGGAACCGAGGGGGTGCTGGTTTATACCCGTGGCAGAGGGTCTTCTCGGATCATCAGAACCGAGGGGGTGCTCGAAGGGAGGGACGCTCCAGCCATGTCAACAACAACACTCCAACGACTTGCAACAAGAAACCACAAGAAAAGTCCAACACAACCTCCGCCCACAAATACCAAGCACATACACCGTCTTGTAGCCCCCTCTCGGTTGTGCCCTTCAGGGCTACACCTGGAAAGGAGGCCACCCACGAAGACCAAGCACACACACCGTCTTGTAGCCCCCTCTCGGCTGTGCCCTTCAGGGCTACAACTGGAGAAGAGGCTACCCAGAAGACCAAGCACACCCCACTCTCGGTTGCGCCCATCAGGGCTTCAACTGGAAAAGAGAATACAGCGGCGTTCCCTCGAGAACCTGGAAGTCCGTCACGATGACAACCACACCGGCTCACAAGGACGACGAAATCCCTCCGTCTTGGGAACACAATGTCTTGCAAGTACAGGCGTCATGAGTGATCAGCTCACGACACCCGACTCACACCACACATTCCCGACGAGCGAGCGATCAAATCGCCCGTCGGACAACGGGGTGACATGGAGAGAGCGGACGGTTGGAACTTGTAGTCAAGTGGAACTGCCTCTGATTATTAGCATGGGTACTTCAATGTCATGGAGTCACGGTACTTACAGTTCGACTCGAGAACTCGTCGCCGACACCTGGTCAGCCAGGGTCGGGTGGTGTCAGGAAGATGGAGCAGCCGCCGGGTGCCGCCGGATGTTTTGAAGTACGGGTTTTTGAGATAGCGAGGACAGTCACCAACAACTGGCAAGCCATAGTCGGGGTGTCAAGAAGATGGAACCGCCGGGGTCGCCGTGCTCGATGTTGTTTGTGCTGCGAGGGCGGGCGGTCTTGAGTTCCCGCAAGCCTTGACAGAAGTCAAGTTGCCGCGGTCGAAGTGCGGCGGCGGAAGGAGTCTCTGGCTGGAAAAGAGCTCTTTTTCATGCCAACTATGGCAGTCCGCTGTCGCTCCCATCATTGGGAAGCTAGCGGCAGGTGGTTTGACGTCTCGATGGGGAAGGCTTAGTCGAGAGGGGTTGAAACCCCCGACGTTGGGCAGCCGATCCGTGGTTGGTGAGGGTGGGTGGTGAGAGCCTCTTTCTGATGGAGAAGACGCCCTCCTCCTGGGCAAGAGTCTTTGGAGTGTTCGCCCGGAGCGTCGGCCAACCAATTGGGAATGGCCTGGGTTGACGGGGGTTGAAGTTGACAGAATGTTCCATGTCCATGATGAGGCTGTCTTTGGTGCAACGTCCGTCGGAGAGAGTCGGAACTGGCCAGGCCATTGGTAAACTGGCTGGTGTGTGAGTTGTTGCCGTTGTAATTCTCTCTCAGGTGGCCGGCCCGAAGCTGTGACGGTGGATTGCTGCTGCTGTATATCTCTGGTCGCCGGCTCAAAGAGTGTGACGGTGGATGTGAGGGTTGCAGACTGGTTAGACGTCAGCAAAGAATGCCGTTGCCGGTGTGTCGGATCGACGAGAACCTTGGCCACGAGGGACAAGATGGCAGGCCCTGATGATGAATTCCGCATGGTCGCCGTTGATTGGAAAAAGACGGCTCCCCTGCCGAGAAAGGCTGAAGGGGAAAGCGGAAGGGAGTCCCCAGCATGCTGCCTTTGGTCTGTTGAGTGGTATCAGGCAAGAGGCGGAGATGGGCATGACCATGACAGGCCTGGCCTGCCATGAGAATGGTGAAGCAACTTCAACCAAGTGAGCAGCAAGGCATGGTGAGATTCTGTTTGGACATGTTGCGCAAAAAAAGTGAACATGGAAAGGCAAAAGGGCAGGCTTGACGGGGTCTCTTCTGGTCTTAATGCAACTTGCAGCGGGCGTTGACCGTGTCTCTCGGTTCTACAGAGGGAGCAACACTGTGAGCATCAATATGCCTTCCAGTTCATCTACCTTCAGATGCAGATGACAAGTTTCAACTTGAGACCTATGGACAGCGCACATTTCGCGATTAAGTCATGAGAGACTTTGACTGCTCAACCGCAGACTGCGTCTGGTGAAGCAGCCGTGCAGAAAAAAGAATCCGACGAGCTCACCGCAAGTTGCAACATGCAAAGGTGTTGCGATGGCTGGCATTCACTCAATATTTGGGACTGGCTGGGGAGAGAACAAAGACAAGTTCAACTCGCAGTGGAACCAAGGTTGGGTCCAAGCGTCGGGTGGTTGGGAGCCCGTTTGTAGGCAAATCCTGGCTCGTTGGGGGTCTTTGGGATGCCCCGGACCTTGTGGTGGAAGCTGGATCTGACGGGGACACCATTGACGACGGCATACCAGAGACGGAGCTGCAGAAAGTGGAAGGTGTAAACGCCGCGATTGAGCTGCGGATGAGAAGCAACGACACTGACGGGTGGCTCAAGGGCCGGACTTATGGCGGCAACAGCCGACGGCGACTACACCGGCATCGTCATCTGCCAGTGCCAAAGGTTCAAGCCGAAGAGCATGAACCTTTGGCAGTGACGGTCAGGTGGAAGAGAGACACCCGCCGGCGGTCGTCACCCCAAAGATCCCACTCGATCCGGGCCGTCACAAGCCCTTTGCATCCTCGTCATCACCCGGCAGCACTGGTTAAAGCTGGCCATCAAGCCCGTAGGCTACCATCGCAGGGCGTCACAGAGCCGCCCGACTCACCTCTCTTCGTCCTCGTCTGGCAGTGTCTTGTCAACTCTGGTCGTTGACGCAGAAGATTCCACGACCCCCCTCTTTTGGCCCTCCTCGCCCGACAGTGCTTGTCAACGCCGGCCGTTGACGCGGAAGGTTCCACGACCACAAGATCCGGGCTCAACGACGACCCCCCAGAGGCCCAGACCGCTCCCGATCTTCGTTCTCCTCACCCGGTGTCGCCCGGTGGCGCTTGTCCAAGCCGGCCGTCAGCTCTGAAGATTTCACAAGGTCCGGGGCATCCCAAAGACGCCCAAAATCGACCAAACGCCGGTTCAAACGCCCGTCCAAACACTTGCTGAGGGCCCACCAGGGGCTGCGGCCTCCCGCTTTTCGTTTGCTGTCACCAACGAAGATGTTGGCTTCTTTTCTTCCACGCCGGCAACAACGCAATATCCTCGGTCCCGAATGTTGGAACTCCAACATGGGGGGAGTGGCTGGGGAGGAGAGTCGGCAACATCTTTCCACCCGACGCCACACCATCTGCCTCCGACCCCATTCCACGCAACCATGTGATGATTCCGCACCATATCATATTCCATACACCGGACACCCCTGCGTCAATATTGGTCGCTGGGTCCCAACACACCGCCTCACGGTCCACCCAAGCCTGACAAACACTTGTGCTTGTCAATGAGTACGATGAAGCCTCACTTGATGCGTGTCTTGGACATGATACATCTCTGGGACCAGATGCGTGTCCGGCACAAGGAGATGGCAGATACATGAGGTCAGAGGGCGCTCGCGGGTCAAGGCTGGGCTTGACTGCGTCGCAGCCGTCAAACACTGGCACGACGACGGCAGAACATAATTATCACCCTCTTCATTCGCCTCTCAACTCTGGCCGCTCCAACCCCGACCTCACCATCTTCCATCCTGCCTGCGATGCCCAGCGTACGAAAGGTCCACTACCGGGATGGCTTCGTGGACAAAGTCAGGAACCGCTTCGCCCAGGAGCTGGTCCTCCGCCCAAAGTCACGCATCTCGTGGACCGCTGCCGACCGTGTGCTCTTTCAACAGCACCTCGCCCGCTGGGACTGCCACTCCGACTCCCTGGACGACGACGCTGCCATCCGGGACCTGTGCGGACGCCTTGGCGTCCATCTTGACTACTTCCGCTCCGACCAGCAACGTGCTGCGTTCCGGACCAAGGTCCTCTCCGCGCTCCGGTACAGCCTCAAGCGTTTGGAGGTGGAGCTCCCGCTCCGGGAGCGATGGGACAATGTCCAAAACCGCAAAGTCTACGACTGGCCCACTGGAGTGAGGGAGAAGTGGACAGTCGAGGATTCCGGTTCGGGCCCCGGCAACCACCTCGACGAGGTGTTTGACAGTGATGACGAGGCCAGTGACTCTGCGGCTGAGAGTGATGACGACGCCGTCGGGTCGGAGACAATCCCCAACGGGCCAACAGTCGCCGCAGGACCGTCGCTCCCAGTTCAGCACAACAATACGAACCAGGGGCCCGCCAGCAACCAACGGCCGCACCATGCCCGCCCCCGTTCACTGAACCCGGGCCAGCCGCTGGCGCCGCAAACCCCCCATCGGCAGACCCAACGGCCGCACCATGCCCCCCCACGTCCACTGAACCCGGGTCAGCCGCTGGCGCCGCAAACCCCTCATCGTCAGACCCAGCGGCCACCTCAAACGCCGGGCAGGGCACCGGCCGCGCCTCTGCCAACACCACACACCTCACCCTCGGCACGGGGACGCTCCAGAAGGGTGTCTCGCCAACCCACCGGACCCCCACCACCACAGAGATCGCCTTCTCCGTTCCAGTTCCCACCCTCCCCTCCCTCGCCTGTGGTCCCCTCTGGTCTGCAGACGTCCATCCACAAGCCTTCCGGGGGCCGTTCCGGGCAGGTTCGCCATGGGGGGCCAGTGCGGTTTCGCTCGCCGTCACCCACGTGGGGCGCGCCAAATTCCCCGATGCCACTGTATCAGCAGCCGCCCCAGGGGCAGCTTCAGCAGCAGCCGCCGGGGCAGCTTCATCAGCAGCCGCAACAGGGGCAGCGCAAAGCTCGACAACACTCACGGCCACCGGCCCTGTCGTTTGCCGCCCCCCAGGCGTTGCCCCAGGTTACACCCGTCAACCAGGACCCGGTGCCATCGCAGGATCCATTCCCGGCCGAGCACATTGTCCAGGCCCGGATCGCCTCCCTGCCCGCAACCCCAAGCAAAATCCATCGATGGACCCGCGGCGAAATCCAAACGGCGCAGCACATGCATGGAGGCCGCGGTGGTTTGTCGCCCCGTGTGTCGGAGGCGGCGAGGCTCCTGGACGAGCTGGACCGGCTCGAGGGAGAGCTGGACAGGCTGGGAATGTACGGGGCGCGTCTGAAGCAACTGACACTGACGGCAGCGGGTGACGGGCGCCCTCGCCAACAGCTCCAGGCCATCTGGGGGCTGCAGACACGGATTCAGGACGCCCTGGTTCAGCATTGTGGGGTGCTGCGGAAGGCCGGGCTTGGCTGGGCTGTTGGACCTGGTACTGGCGTCGACTTTTGGGGGTCGTGGGCCCAACTGTGTTGAGTGTTGGGCACTTTGCCGTTTTGGGAGACTGAGGTAGTTTGATCTGGCAGTTGGTAGTACATGCAAGGTGTTTTTCACATGCACTTCAGTTGTGAGATGGCATCGGCACCATTGCCTCTGCGTTTGTCAACTCTGGTATTATGTCCATACCAAGCTTGCTGTCGAAGGGGACATGTTTGACCTGGAAGCCTCTGGTATCCTGTCCACGCTGGCACGCACCAAGCTGGCTGTCGAAGGAGGCATGTTTTCCGGGGACCCGGGAGGTTCACCGCTCAACATTTCCGCAGGCACGCAGCACCGAGGGGTGTCAGTGGCGTGGGGAGTTCTCCGTCTTGTCGTTTCTCAACTCGTGTACTCTGCCCACGCTTCACTGTTCTCAACATTTCTGCAGGTGTGCAGAGCAGCCTCCCCCCCATTCTCCCCTCACGGACGCCGGGCTTGGTTCAAAACAGACCCCTTAGTCTTCGCCGACGGACCCCGGACTCGATTCAGAGCAGGTTCCTCACCCGTCTTTCCAGACCTCCTCCGGCCAGCCACCGTTCAGGCAGGTTAAAGAGCATTCAGCGGCGACAGGGACGTTTGGAGTTTTCCATCTTGTCGATTTTCAAGCCTGGTACTCTGGCCACGCTGGCACGCACCGAGCTGAGCTGTCAAAAGGTGACATGTTTTCCGGAAACCTGGAAGCTTCACCACAGGCTCTCAACATTTCTGCAGGTGCATTCAGGGGCACCAGGGGCGTTGCGAATTCTGCACTGATTTTCATCACATTTATGATAGATCCGGGCTTGAGGGTGTCTTGGATCTGTTCCAGGTAAACAACCTGACTCCCTGCTTTCCGACAAGTCAGCAAAGAACTCCTCCCTCAGCTCATGCAATCACATTGGCTGATGTTCAAGTTCCCATCAAGCCGACGCCAGATTTGCATTCGGGGTCATCCCCATCCCCTCGGCTCGTTTGCTCGCACCTCGTCCCCTCGTCCCCTCTTTCGCTCTCATCTGCTCCCCTCTTTTGCTTCCAACTGCTCTCGCCACTTCCCGCCATCGCCTCTCCCCTCTGTTCTCTGCTCCCCCCTTGAGCCCAACTTTGCTTCTTCATTTCCACCCGTGGCCAACCCACCGCTGCGCAACACGGCCATGATGCCTGCCATGTCCGAGGCCGAGATGGACGCCATCGTACAACGAATCCTCCCCCGGCTCGACAACGAACCCGATCTCTATGAGCGACTCTCGCCCGAGGAGCGGCATGCGATGGGGCAGTGGTACGCGCGCAAGGGCAAATCGAACGCCAGCACGACATCGACCAGCACAGCATCGACCGCCTCCGGCTGGACCGACACGTCGAAACTCCCGGCCGACATGTTTGACGTGGGCAGTGACTATCTGGCCCGAAAGTACCACGAGACCCAGGACATGTGGAAAGCCGAGTCGCAGCCGTTGAATGCCGGTCCCTCGAACCGCGCGCAGACGGCTCCGAGTCTTCAGTCACGTACTTCTCCCCGTCTCTCCTCTCCCGTTTGCTCTTGTCCAGATGGCGCTGACATTGGAGTTGTAGTCGACGTGGGCGAGTCCGCCGCGTCGCCGAGGTTTCGAACATCCGCGAACCGCCACCCCGTCCACACGCACCTCGATCGGAATTTTGGTCAGGGTCAGGGATCGCAAGGCGGCTTCAACCTCATGAGACGACCGGATTGCTTCAGCGAGCAAGAGTGGGCGTCCCTCTCGGCCGAGTTGGACCAGCTTATGGCAAAGGAGAAGCACCATTTGGAGGCACTACGGGGTGTACAGAGCGCAATGCGACGCCGCTTCTTCGAGGTCATGGTCCGGCAGCACGCCGCGCCCGCTGCGGAAGCTGATGCCCTGCCGCACGGCAGCGAGCACTTGTTCAACCAGGTCGACCGGACGCTGTCGGACTATGGACTGGAATTGCCCGTCCGAACGGCCGAGAGGAGAAGCTATCACGAGGCGGCGGACTTGGAGGGGGTCCAAGGGGGAGAGGGAGAGGGAGAGGGGGAGGGAGAGGGATCCGATACCGAGCGCGAGGGACCTGCACCTGCACCTGTGCCTTTGCAACTGCGTCGCAGCCGCCGGCAGGCGTTGGCTGCTTGAGGCTTGAGTGACATGATTGGGACATGTGTGGTTTCTTTGGAGCGGGCATGCCATGGATGATCATTGATGGGCCTGGTTTGGCGAGTGGACTTGTATTTTGGATCAGTTTCTCCAGACTAACTTTTTAGAGATATTGAGATGGTGCGTGACCTTGGTGGCCATTCCGGTCGTTGACGCTGCAACTGGGCAGAGCGTGGGATGCAGTGGTGATGGCGGGTGCTGGACGTTGATGTCGCGTCCGTTTGTCGCGTCCGTTTGTCAATTGCACACCGGCCGGCGTTTGGGGTGGGGCGGCGGTGACATTTTCGTGGGCACAGACCACATTTGGCCGATTACGTAATTGGACATGAAGATCTCTTTTGTGCTCTTGCATCACTCAGGAAATGGGACCCCGCCACAGGCCCCCGCACAAGAGCTGCCATGGAGGACCAGGACTCCTGCTGCAGGAGTGCCAGGCTGCCACGGGCACTGGAACAGGGAGCCTCCCCACCATCCCGCTGCGGGCACTGGAACACTCCGCCTCTGATAGAGGGGGAGCCTCGCCACCATCTGCGGGCACTGGAACACTGCCCCCACGACCCCGGGCCATCTCCCCATCACCCCCATCACCCCAACGCTCGTCAGGCCTGCACACTATCGTTTTCTGTGCCCCGAGGCCACGGTCCCAGCGTCATGACAATCGCATCCTAGCGCAGAAAACAAACACTTGAGCCAGTCTGGCAGTCTGCTGGCCAGCGTGTGAGTCCAGTGTTTGGGTTTTCTGGTGTTTGAAGAGAGGTGCGGGGTTGCGGGGTTGCGGCCTGACATTCTGCCCGAATTTCCAGGCCGAAACATTCAAGGTCGCGCAAATGGACATGGGTCCTTGGCGACCGTGGCAACCAAATGTCAACTCAATGTCGGCCAACATTGCGCGACGCGCTGCGGCCTGACCCGCGACGACGACAACGACGAGCCTCTCCCCCGACACGACGAAGCCCTCCATTCCTCCGCAAAACGACAGCCGATGTACAAGACCAGGTCCTCGATTGACGAGTGGCTGTCGCAGGGCGACAATCCGACGCCGACGCCCGCGCCGACGCCGACGCCGACACTTTCGCGCAAACGACGGCGCGACGACTCGGAACCCGACGCCGGCGAGAAGCAGAACCACAGCGACATGGACATGGACCTCCCCTCGCCCCCCATCACGGAGGGGCAGGGGCAGCGCCAGCAACAGTCGGCGGCGCCCTGCACGACCCCCGTGCGGCCGGGCAAGAGAACAAGGATGGAGGCCGATGGCCATGGTCATGGTCATGGCCGCGGCACTGCCGACGACGGCGCCGACGACGACGACCCAACACCCCGTCGGCGCCAGGACGTCCCGGACTGGGACGTGGCCGTGGCCGCAAGCGTCGGATCCCACTCGAGCACCCAGACGAGCGAGAGCACAAGCACAAGCACAAACTCCCAGACGTCGTCGGTTAAGCGCCGTCGCCGTCTCGACGTCGGTGCTCCCCTGCTCGCCGCCTTCTTCGACAACTCCCGCAAGCCACCACCACTACTCGACGACCTCGCCACCCAGCTCCAGGACTTGGGTGACGACAAGCACTTTGTCTGGCCCGAACTGCATGCCGAGATCACACGCCCCCCATTCAAGGACTCGCCCATGTTTCGGAGTCTCGCCAAGCCGGTCTGGTATCCCCAACTCGGCCAGCCCTCACCATCTCTCGGCCCAAGCCCCTCCTGCGCCCAGCTCCAGAAGCTTGTCGACAAGGCGCGCGAATGCCAGACGGAGGGAGCCTCGGAATCCCACTGGAACTCCTTCATACACTCGCACGTCCTCGAGCTCGCCCTCGAGTCTCATCCGCGTCTGCGCGCCGTCAACTGCGCATCAGCTACCATCGACCCCGAGTATCTGGCGCTGCAGGGCACCCCGATGTCGTCCACCAAGGCCGACGCCAAAAAGGTCGACTTTTGCATCGCCATTCACCAGCCCCAGCTCGAGCGCCACCCTGCCATCACCGACATCAAACACTCCGACGGGTCTGTCAACCACACGAGCAGTCCGCATCTCACCTGCAACCCAATTGCCATCAGCATCGAGACCAAGGCCGCCTCCCCGAATCAGGAGGAGGCCGAGCTGCAGATGGGCGTGTGGATGACGGCCCACTTTGCACGCCTTCGCGCCCTGCTTGATCGTCAGTGCAATCACCACCGGTCGCAAAGGGGCAACCGGCCGCAAAGGAGCAACCGGTCGCAAGGGAGCGACCGCGTGCCCAACACAGACGCCATGTGGCGGCAAGCCATGGGGGAGCTGGGATTCCTGCCAGGCCTTTTAATTTTGCAGCACCACTGGCACTTTATCGCTGCCACGTGGGCACCGCCACGGCCCTCGGGCAACAATGGCGGACCCGTCGTCACGCTCTGGCGCAGCGTCCCCATCGGGTCGACCAACACGCCCGAGGGCATCTGCCAGATCATTCACGTCGTCCGCCGTCTCGCCGAGTGGGCTGAGACGGTGTACTGGCCCTGGTTCCGTCGATGGGCGCTGGGTGACAGCCCTCCGCCGACATTCCCCGTCCCCGCCTTGGACGCAATTTCTCTCTGCTCCCGTTGATGGACTCGTTGTGACAATGCACCTGCCCGCCTGCCCGCCAGCCCTCTGCCGACTTGCACCGTCACCGTCTCGGACGCAAGAGGTGGAAATGTGGCTTCAATTGTCAGGAGGGGGAGCGTTGAGCCCGCCGCAACCGGCGACCCCGATGACGGACGCCGTGCCTGACGTCGGGTGCCAAAGCTCCAGAACAACAACACCGACCTCGAAGCGACCAAGCCAATGACTCCAGAGCCGACATCCCGTCCGCCCCGGCGGTCCCGAGGAAGGAAGCCGTGCCTCGGGTGCCATAGCTCCAGAACCACAACACCGACGTCGAAGCGACCAAGCCAACGACTCCACAGCCGACACCCCGTCCGCCCCAGTCCCGAAATACCGCCACCTGACCTTCGGCACCCGACAGATCCCCCGTGCAACCATCATGGAAAGTGGTCTCCACTGGATGACGGGGCCGTTGACGACGAGGAAGAAGGGCATGAGCGCGTGGCAGTGTCGGGGACTCTTAGGGGTCAGAGATAGGTCTTGTGAAAAATAAGGAGCCCGTCGTGATGGTCGAGAGCCCATTGGCCATTGGCAAGAATCAAGACGCTGGCAGTCTGCGTGACTTTGGCAGTGCCGAGCATGTGGTGGGCGTGGCAGGGCCCGGGTTATCTTGGGGTCGGATTAGATAGTTCTGCTCTGTACATACACCAGAATCAAGCTACTTTTCCACACTTGGTGACAACTACCAACATCAATGTGGGCAGGGTGTCGGAACAAAACACCAAACACCCTCGACGGTCACGTGCATTGCAAGCCCTCGCGGGCTGTCAACATTACCCCGTCAGGCTCGCCTGTACTGGGGACGGCGAGGACTGTCGGGAAGGAAGAAGGTTCTGGTGGTGTCGCGAATTGGGAATCGGGATGGAGGGGCGGTCGACTGGTTGCGTGTCGAGTGTTCTGGGTGCCATTGCTGCCTTCCAGTCGCCGCACGTGATGAGTTTGCCAGTCGCCGGAGTTGAGGTGTGACGCGCCGACGACGCGACGGGCGCGTATCCACGGCGCCAAGTCACGTGACCGCTTGCACGTCCGTTTGCACGGGCACCCAGACATTCCCCGTGCCCCTCCAAAAAGAACATGGTGCTTCGAGGCAATGTACAGTGCGCGGGCGGGCACCCTGCCCTGGAGCAAAGTCTCGACTGTGAATTGTTGGTCATGATGAATGTGCTGGGCCAACGTTCCGACCGCCTGGCTGAAGTCTGCGAGGACATCCTCCGAGCGCACCCGGGGCTCGACCATGGCGACGGTCAATTGCCACGGTTCATTGCCTGCGACCGTCAATTGCACCGTCAATTGAGACCGTGCAATACAAAATGCCTTCAGGCCCTCTGGTCCTGTGTACACCTCCTGTGCAAGAGGGCCCCCAACCACCATGACCAAGCTGCCCTATGATGTCATCGGACCATCAAATATCTCCTGCCCAAATCCCACCAAACCCCCCACCACAACCCCCACTACTGCCCCCACACTGCCACACTGCCATTGTCAATCGCGACTCATTGCCATGTCGGCGACGGCAATTGACGACTCCATCCGCACTCCATCAATCGCTTCCCCCCACCCCGCCTGTTCAACTGTTGAGAAAATTGCACCTGTTCAGACACGCACCATCACGACCACCAATTGCAACTTGCTCGAGAGGGGTCACTGGCTGGGTCATTTGGAGACCTCAACCGCTGCCATCTGCCCCAACGCCGCACGCCGACCTCTCGACCCAGCCTCTCTCCTCACGAGACCCCCTCCCCCACCGCCGTCCTCTCGGCCTCGAGCGACCTCGCAAATTGTGACCATCTGCCTCGCGCCAACCTCTCGACATCCGCCTCACGAGACTTCCCCGGCGCACTCGGCCTGAACGCCCAGAATCCGCTTGCCGGAATGGGAATGCGCCCCCAGCTCCCCACGGTACACCATCGGGTCCGGGTGAAGCAGTGATTGTCCGGAACAAGGGTGGTCGTCCGGCCCCGGGTCCCCGGCCTGTCACCCGCCCAGACATTCCGGGGGGTCCCCTTTCCCGCCGCGGTCCCAACCATCTTCAATGTTCACGAGCGTCCGCATCTCGGCGCCACCGCTATCCTGGTCCTGCTCGCCGCCGAGATAATGGGCGCGACCTCCTCATCACCTTGTGCCTGCCTCGTGGTGGACATGACCGGCCACGGCGCCTCGGTATTCACACCGGTCCGCCTTCGCGCCGTCGACAACGCGCCCACACCGCCGCCCGATGCAAGGGGCGCATGGCCACGATGCTGGCGCCTGCCTCTGGTCCCGCGCCGACCCGATGGAGTCTCGATGTACATCACCGGGTACATCAGCAAGCACAATACTCGGGCGCAGAGAGGTGGTCCGTCACCGTACGTGCCAAGTAAACAAATGTTGAGCTTCCCCTGAAGCTGCACCAATCAACTTGACACCATCCTGTCGACCCCCCTCAACCTCCGCGAGTGGCACGGCAACTACACCAGGCCAAAGTCCAAGAGCTGCCGGTGCTGTGGATTGACAGGGCGAGGACCTGTTGCATCATGACGAGCTCGTCCCAGCGCGTTTTGGCGCCGAGGCGCGTCCACCCAGAAGAAGCCCACCAAGCAGATCCCGATTGTGCCTCGTTGCGCCTCCCACTGCGACCGACAGGACCGGGCCGGCTGCTCCAACGACGTCTCGAGATCCACGCACAGGCTCATCAACAGGCAGAGCACGATCCTCGAGGCCGACGAGCGCACGAGGGCCTGCAAAAGCAGCCCAGCCAGCACCCCGAGCAGTAGACCGCTCGTGGCGGTCACTCCCAGTACGGTGCTCCAGTCGCCAGCACTCTGTGCGGCTGTGGCGGCCAACGAACTCGGCGAACCGGCCCAGCAAGTCGAGACCGGCGTCACCCACGTTGTCGAGGGCAGAGTCGTCCCGACGAACCAGCGGAGCGGCTCATCGGGACGAGATGACCCAGGGACCACGGGACGGCCTTGAGTGAACGTGCCGATCTTGTCGAACGCGACCGACTACACCCGGGCGGCGTCCAGTATACTACCGCCACCACCCCTAGGGAGGGTGGGGCTGCCGCGCTAACACCTCTTCGACGTGGCAGCAATCTTCGCCGTGACCCCAGGCCTGGACCTCGATGCCTATCTCGCCATCGTCTCGGCCGACTTGAAGCACCTGCGGTAGTTCGACCTGCGGCTGACGGCGTATACCCGGCCTGAACGCCGCGGCTGGGTCCCGATGGGTGGTCACTATGATCGGCGCATGACTGACACTCCTCACTCCATCGTCGCTGCAAACGTTGTGCCCGCGAGCCAACTTGCGGTCCAGCTGAGCAAGATCGGGCTGAACCCCTTCAAGGCGACCAACGGACAATCCTCGTCTCTGTCGCTCTCGAGCAGGGACAACAGACCACATGTAGGCACAGGAACTCGGTGTCGGTATTACCGGCGAGATTGGTGCTCCAGGCCATTGGGTCCTCGCCGTCCAGGATGGCACACGGCGTACACTCCATACCGGCTGCAGATCTCGCAGGGCCACCTCGAAGAACTGCTCCACATCCAGACATAATCGGTTGCTGACCGCCAACACCTCCCTACTCCACGAGGGCGGCCGTAGCCGAGGCATGAAACTCATACGTCGGGCCAACCGCAAAGACTTGGGCACGTTCGTGGTCGACGCCGATGTCATCACACCATCGGACCCGCGTTTCCTCTCCTACCCTAATCGTCTCGTCTCGCAGGATTCCACTGGCTTCCGTCTCGGAGACCATGGCGGCGATGGAGTTGCGGAATTTGCGCCGCCATCTACCCATAAGTTCTCGACGCGCCAACTTCACACATGACAACCGAAACAAGGATACTTCAAGACTAGACCAAAGAACCTGGCGGCTTGGACAGAGCTTTGCTGCTCGAGATTCCTCTTTTTGGAGTCAAGCTTGGTAAGTCTCCTACCCCTTTTTCGATGGCGCGCGCGGAGGCGTGCTTTCTGTCCAGGGGACACTCGCATCCCGATGCTATCACAGATCTAACTTCTTCCAGTGCATCGAGGCAGGCCAGACAAGCCAGCCAGACCAGCCAGCCAGCCACCCAGACCAACCTTTTGGAGGCCGACGTCCCCAACCATCCTGGACGCCACGACGGGGCAGAACGATATAATCCAGGCCCGTGTCTTCGCCGAGGCCATCCAAGTCACCGGCATCGTGCTGACCAAGCTCGACCGTTCGGCCAACGGCGGCACCGTGGTCGCCGTCCAGGTGAAATCGGCATGCCGGTCAAGCTTGTCGGCCTCGGTTCGGTGAAGGTGCTGACGACCTGGCGCTCTTCGACCCGGCGTGCTTCCCCGGGCATCACCACCCGGCCATAACGCAGAGTTCGACCGGGCCATAGGCTTCTGCTTCTTCTTCAAGACCGTGTCCATCGCCGCCGGTGTATGCCAGGCCGACTACCTGACGTCTGCCGCAAGATTCTCCTCGGCTTGGATCACCGCTGACTGGTATGTCCGCCACCGGCGCCACGGCGGCGACATCCAAACCATGTTTTACGACGACCCCAACGTCAACATCGGGCGGCATAGCGAAGAATGATGTCCATTGGGCAAGAGTTCAACCCGGACCTCGTCATCATATTGGCCAGGCTCGACGCAGCAGCTAACGACTCCCTCGGCGGTTGTTTTGTCACGCCGCCCTGCTACACTCACATAACGCACATGTTCTGTCAACTTCCCACATTCCAGAACAGGAGCCTTGGCGTTATCTTGGCCTACCAGACTTAACAGTTACCGCTTCTACTCACTGGAACGAGAAGATAGGTAGATACCAACAGGGGCTAATCTAACCAACCCGATCCTCTGTTTTCTTCCGTTCTAGAAGTCCGTTTCTACCTGCTCCGTACCCCGGGGATTATTGGTCAGATTAGCCCCTGTAGGTATCCACCTATCTTCTCGTTCCAGTAAGTAGAAGCGGTATATATAGTTCGTTCCGGTAGATAGTCTATTTGTTGCTCTGGGCCAGAGGAACCCCTATATATAGGGCCTGCTCCCGCTTTCTTAATACAACATAATACGGAGTAGATTCTTCCTTTCCCGGGTGCGCTTCCTTTGACCCAGTAGCCACTGTCCACAGCTCTCTCGGTCCACGGCAACTGGCCCGTCCCTAGCATACAGTTGACCCGGCACGGCCACTATCACACGCCCTCGCTCGTTCTCTCCGCCCATCGCTCTCGGCGCTACCGACTCCTTCAGCCGGTGGCCGGACACGCTGCCCGTAGCCATCGCTGCCGCCACTGGTATACACAGCATCTCTTTCCGAAAGCCGCGGACGGCATCCCTCGACAACTAATGGCACGGCGTTTCCAGGGACCAGACACCTGTCGGAGGTCAACGGCAACCTCAGTCCCCGTCGCTGGAGCTCGGAATCAGCCTGGCTCGGCCAACAACCCTTTGACATCCCCCCTCAGCTGTCGAAGAGCGGACGTGCTTGTTCCCGACGGGAATCACAACGCTCCACGAGCCAGGAAGGAAATACTGGCGCCCAAGCATGCGCCACGTCATTGCCCCCTGCGCTCTCGCGCCGCAGCATACATGAGATCTTGCAAGTCCATATGCTCCGCCAACCTAGGGGTACCCTAAGCGCTCTGAAGCTACCGTGCACTCTCCTGGCGAGGACCACGGGCGGCCCCAACATATAGGGGAACCGGGCCCGACGGCCACACCCCAACATCTGTTAAATGCCGGAACAGGAGGTCGTGTCCTTCTTAGCCCACAGGCGCTCCACCACCGAGGTATGTAGCGGCAGATACTCCATCTGTTGATCCGGGCGAAGAATACCCCTATTATACATAGGGGCTCTCCCTCCCACCGGATACACACAATTCAGAACAGAGTCTTCCTCATCCAGATGGCCTTCCATTGATTTGTGGCTACTGCCACTGGTCACCTTCCTCCTTGTGACAACATGACCCTTCTCAGGCAACCGGTCGTCTCCGGCAACTACTCGGCCTCTGCCGGGCCCTCTCCGTCGGGGTTCGGCACTCTCGGCATCTTCCCTGGTTGGGACGCCCTGCGCCTGGCCGAGATCCTTGACTAGGCCGTTAACGTCGATGACGCCCCAACCGTGTACAGAAGCCGCCGCCCGAGACGAGCGAGGTAGGCGTCGCGGCCGAGTAGTGCTGGAACTCGCGCGCGACGACAAAGTCATCGTCGTCTTGGTCGTCGAGAAAGTCGGCGTCCTTGCGGGACACGGCTGTACGTCGGCGGTCCTTGTTCTAGTAGTTGAGGATGCTAGCGTAGGTTGCTGTGTGCCCGCTAAGCGGGACGACGTAGAAGGAGTCGCTGCCGTGGCTGTCGCGCGTGAGTGCCGGGAGAGTAGCGCGCGAAGCCCCGGCCCAGGACGGCTTCTATAAATTCTACAGCATATTCGGAAGCCTCATCACCCGGCCCTCGGCCCCCCTCGCCTTCTCCAGTCGCCCCCTAGTCGCCGGGGATTTTTGGTCTCAGTGTATTTGGTCCTTGCCCCCGAGTCTTCTTCTTTCTCACCACCACGTTTCTTCACAACCAAGACATCACCACATTTCCCCCACCCAAGGGCCCGTCCCCGGCCGGCATAGAGGCCATAGACCCCATAGGCCATACCGATGTCATGGGTCATGACGCGGTGAACATGAACGACGGCCTGGATGGCTTGGCCGCGGGCGCGAACACGCTGCTCCTCGGTCCCTTTGTCCTGTTCAACGTGGCATGCTGCTGAATTCGACGAACGTCTTCACCTCACTGCTCACAATTGTCGGCGGCCTCGACGGCGTCGACTACATCTCGTAACTGGTGACGTCCTCCCTGTTTACGCAGACCGCGACTACGGCATCTCCGCCGCATACGACTTTTCCAGCTCAGCGTCATCGCCTTCGTCATTGGCTCCGCCCTCTACAGCCTGTCGCAGGACATGGCCCGGCTCATCGGCCCCTAGGCACTCCAGGGAATCGGTGCCGGTGGCCTGTCTGTCACGGGGACGGCGCTAGTCGCCGACATCATCCCGATGCATGACCGCGACAAGTCCCAGGGCGCGCTGGGCGGGCGGTGTGGACGTTGCGCGAGGCGAGCTTGGCGGAGAGCTCCCCCGTATCAACCCCGGACCTAAAGACGTCGGTCACGTCCTCAACGGTGGAGCGACCTACTCCAGCTCGTCGGCCAAGTATTCGCCCTGGCCACCAGCCAGGGGCCAGCTGTTACAGCTGCGCTTCTTCAACGGGCGCTCCCAGCAGGACATCGCCGATGAGTGGGGAATAACCCAGCCGGGCCGAACCCGCAGCCGAAGCCAGTGACCTTGTTAGGGAGCCATGGCACATTCAGGATATCGACCCGTCGAGGCAGAGCTCCCCGATAGCCAGCGGAGGGTGCTCCACCGCTGGGACCAACCCGTCGAGCAGCTCCAGGATGTCGGAATAGAGACGCCGGTGGTTTCCCATGGACCCTCCCTCGAAAGAGGAAGGGCGGCATTCTCGCTAACGACATAGGTCTCGGAAAGACGATGCAGAGCATCTTGGTCATCGTCACCAACACCATACCCAGGGCGGAAGACGCCGGGTAGAAGAAGCACTTTAAGCCCATCAAAAGGGCGACGCTGGTGGTGGCGCCCCTGACCCTTATCCGGCAGTGGGAGGCCGAGATCAAGGAGAAGATTGACAAGGAGTACGTCCTTGAGGTCTACGTCCAACACCGCCCGCAGAGGTCCAAGGTCCCCATGACGACCTTCAACCTTGCACAAGGGCGCCTCGCCGACGTATGCGTTGCCGTCGAGATGGCGGATCCCGCCCAGCGGCACTCCGCACACCTGTTCGCCCCAGGTCCCCCAGGCGTGCCACTGTTCCGGGCATCAGTGCCTTGCCGCACGCCTTGCCGTTAGTTAGGTCGGTGAGCTTCAAGGTGTGCCGGGCCTCTCTCTTGGCGTCACTCACCGAGGTGAGCGGCACGCCTTGGACCACCGTGGTGGCCTCTTCCTGCGTAAGCTCGACCGGCAGGTGCTCGACCCGAGCCAGCGCTCCTCGTCCGTGGACTTGTGGAGAGCTACGCGACTCGCTTGGTGTCGCGGGGTGGTAATGGTCGGGTTAATCTCGATAGGGGGCAGAGAGGTTGTACACCTGGTGACACGGTCGTCGGGCGGGCTCGCCGGAATCGTGCTCGCGTCGGCCGTACCGCCTAAGTTACCTGCTCGCGACCGACTGGCGACCGCCCAGGTGCCGACGACGAGGGAGGCGTACAGGGCGAGTACACAAACGACTAGCGGCACGCTGACGCGTCCGGCGTCGCCGTCCCGGCCAGGTCCGGGGCCAACGAGGTGCCCTCGGCGCGGGCCGACGGGGCGCCGACGTAGCCCTGGGACCGTCCCCCGACGTGTAGCAGGACCCGAACAGGCCCACCAAGACCGACACCCCGAGTACTGGCACACGGACGAGGGCTTCGGCCCGGTCCCAGCACTGGCAGATGCGCCGGGAGCCGTGCTCGTCCGGTAGGCGATTCGGACGGCATGCTCAAGGGGTGGATGATCAATGTATACGGCAAGCGCATCATCTCGCTCGGGCTGCTGGTGGCCGGGGAGGCCGGCGACTATGACTTCCCCGAGCGGCTGCTCGACAATGCGGTAGCCCTCGTCGACGTCTCGGTGCTTATCATATCCCATTAAACGCCCGCGGCCTTCAGGCGGTTGATGTGCTCCGAGGTGGGGATAAACTGCAAGTGTAAACCGGAGCTGCCTGTGTGGGAGGTGTCTGTTCCTAAGCAAGCGACGCCGGGGAGGCCTCGGGGGGGCGGGATGGCCGGAACTTGGTACCGAACCCACGGCGAGGTTCGAGCGTATAGTTCCGAATGAACTACCCGTCATCGGAGACCCGGACCCACGAATATAGCATCTACTCCAACCCCTGCTGGATAAGGGCCCGTCGGAGACTCGCGGGAAGTAAGTCAAAGCAGGCATTTAAGAACTACGAGTGATGCCCAGTTTGGAGGGATGTTGGCTGCGAGGCTAGCTTCGACGCCAGCCAGTAGGTATGGTGGCTAGGCTCGGAGACTCGGACGCGGATCGGATGATATGATACGCTCTCGGATGTCTAGGATGACATAGGGAGGCCAGGAACTGGAGGTATTCAGCCAAGTGCCCGGCGACCTCTTCCAGAGTCCGGCTGTACCTCCCCGACTAGTAGTCTGGCGATTCGGGAAAGGTCGAGGTAACGTAGGACGTCGGTGCGGCGTGGAATGTCGATGCATGGGACAGCGAGGGAGCTTCGGAGGTCGAGGTGGCATGCGACTGGATGTCGAGGCAGCGTGAGAGGACGACGGGGCGTGGCACGTCGAGGCTTCCAGCTAATTTAACTGCTCCTAGGAACGGCCTCTTTCTCTTCCTCGCCACGATCGTCCTAGTTTAAGTCCTAATAGTGGCTGAAGAGCTGTCGAGTATGGAAACGACTTAGGCGTCCTGTAAAGCGGCCGTCCCCGATACCGAAACAACATCCAATATAGTAGCGGATATGTGACTATTGTTCAGGGCGAAGGCATTTTCGAAACCCAGCTTACCTTTATTCCTCCCCGAGTCCCGACTTTTAGAGCGCGTGACAAGCCGGAGATGGGCTTTACACGCGGCGAGCACCCATCGACCACACCCATCGAGTCGTTTTGGCAGCTTGCCTCTTTCTCCTCGTGCTGTATTTGGTCGGTAGAGACGAGGGAGGTTCGGAGGGGGGAAACCGGGGATATCGGGCTCTTTGCTTGGCCTAGCATCTCGGGCCTGTCGGGGAATGGCGAGGACGTTTGAGATTTCCAAACGAAGATTTGGGAAGGGATCTCTCAAATTTTTAAACTATATTCGAATTATCATAACTAGAACGGGTCTTGAAATAGCTTATAATCTAACAATAGTTTCAGGGATGCTCGCCGAAACTTGTACTTACCGCGTACCCAATATACTTTTAGCTCCTCGGTATAGGGGTTGTAAGATAGCTCTTATCTAAGTAAGTAGCTGTCTCTCAGCAAGCACTCTAACGCTAGTAAACCATACCTGGCTAAGAAACCGAGGAATAAGTCGACGGTAATAAAGGTCACGGACTCGCCACCATGCAGCAGTGCCTCTATAAGAAGGTCGACATGGAATTTGATAGGCTAAGTAATAACCAGACCGTCTCGTAATAAGACTATTTAGATTTGGGATACGGAGCAATACGATTTATTATCTTTTACAACGACTTTGACGAGGAGGG
This sequence comes from Podospora conica, assembly GCA_030685255.1. Classification (NCBI taxonomy): domain Eukaryota; kingdom Fungi; phylum Ascomycota; class Sordariomycetes; order Sordariales; family Podosporaceae; genus Podospora; species Podospora conica. Next base: position 110,131 of record MU839491.1, read on the forward strand.
AGCCCATGGAGTTCGGGTGTACTGCCCGACGAGAACGGACAGCCAAATTACCAAGCTCCAGACCTTGGTCATGGTTGAACATTCTTTACTATCGTAATGCTCCTGCTGTTCTGTACATCGACAGACTGGGTCGTGATTACTAACGGTATCGACCTTGGTGTTCTTGGTAACGCCGAACGCCTCCCGGTTAGCTCGACCTCGAGGGTGATGATGGCGTCCTGGCCACGACGCATGCGCGGACGCTGACCCGGACCCCGGCCCCGTCGTTAGGCTGATGGAGGAGGAGGGCGAGGTGGAAAGGGAGAGGAGAAAGGGGCGGAAGGGGGTTTGGGCTGGCCACGTAACTGGCCTGGGCGGCGGGCTATTCTCTTAGGTTCCCGTATGTCGATCGACAACTGCCCTTGGGGAGCTTCTGCGCCTGTTCGGCGAAGTAGACGGTCTCGGAGAACATGCCCGTGTCGGTGTAGATGGAGGAGAGCTGGAGCATATTGCGGAAAATTACTATGTAAAACAGGTGCTAGAACTTGGGTCCTCGGTTCGCGATGGCCTAATGTTTGGTTGCAATGGCGCTGCTTGGAGTGGTTGAGTAAACGTCCGCTATGGATACGTCTCCGGCCGGTTCCCCTAGGTGCTCCGGGGATCAGGCGACCGTGAGGCCAAGAGACCGGCGGAGCCTACGGTGCGCCGGACTTCGCCGTTCCGCCCTGGACCCCATTCTTGCGTAGAGCTAATCAGCCAAAGGAGCTGCCACCCGAATTGTCGTTTGCGAGCATCGAGGCGCAACATATCGTGCCACAGGCCCATAACACTCTCCACCCCTCGGCCCCTATCCAGGCCGACCGTCCACACCACCTCTCGCCCTCTCTCTCTCCATCTCTCTCTCTTTTACAGGATTGGTTACCTAGGGAGCCGCGAGGGCGCGCGTCGACAACAGCGGAGCTGGGCGACAAGGGGTTGGCTCAACCATCGCACTCAGACACTGGCGACGTTACGAAGCAGCTTATGTCCAGCTCGCTACAGATACCCGAGACGTCGTCCCTGGGGTGGCCGGAACCCCGCCATGGATAAGCAGTGCCAGGACCAGTGCCATCGCATCGGCCAGACGCGCGACGTGAACATCTACCGCCTCGTCAGCGAGCACACGATGATCGAGGCCAAGGGCTGACCTGAAGGTGCAGATTGCTGAGCTGTAAGCAATGAAGCAGTTGCAGCCAGAGTTCGAGTACTTGAATCAGCAGTATCGGGGGGGGTTGGTAACGTTTCCATTAGTTCAACAGCCCCACAGCGCCTGGGGTGATTCATCATCCTCGTCAGGCCATGAACCTGGCCCCGGATTACCGTCCCGCCTTAGCTTTATAACCTTGGACGTGAGATCGGGGCCGGCCCAGCACGACTCCATACCTCTATTTGATCATTGATGGGGATAAAGCAAGGGGAGCTCTGCCGCTGAGACAACGGCGATGACACCACCACTTACAATACCCGTCCCCTGAATAAAAGCCACATCCCCGCGAGCATAACTGGGAACCTGAGTAGTATCCACAGAGCTTTCCCAACGGTGGTTGCCATGACGAGTCTCAACGAGCGTCTCAGCGTCTTCCCATCATTCACCCTTGGAAATGACACACCCGGGCCCGGGTCAGGCACACGCAGAAATTCACACAAAGGACCCCATCCATCGCCCAGACGGTATTCCAGCAGCTGCTCGGGCGGCACCATGGCTCGCACCCCCGCGTAATGCGCCTGGAACTTGCATTTGTAGACGGCCCGCATGTCGGTCACTGTCCCGACCTCGAACCAAGCCTTCAGCACATCCCACCTCATGGTGAAGCCAAAGGTGCCCGCGAGGGGTTCGGCGAAGCGTACCAGCGTCCCGGCCCATCCCGTCACCAGTTGTACCAAGGTGGTGTCGATGCTGGCGGCCCACTTGTCGGGATCGCGGTAGCACAGGATGATCTTGGCGCGCGGATAGGCCTTGATGAGCGACTCTGGATACAAGCACGCTATGTCGGCCACGCTGTGGAAGTCGGCGAGCAAGACGTCCCATTCTGGGCGGGTAAAGGACGTGGTATCCGATGCGAATTCCGGCTTCAGCCATGCCGGTGGCCGGTCGGGATAGAGGACGCGCATGTAGGGGAGGTTGGCCCATGCGGCACGAGCCCATTGCTGCAACAGCAGCGGGTTCTCCTTTGCCCACGCTGCCATGTGGCGTCCGTGGAGCACGCGGTCGAGGCCGAGGATGTTGAGTGCCTTTGTCATGGAGAGTGTGCCGGTACGGAAGGGCCCGAGGCAGAGGACACCGCCGTCGTTGCCAAAGGTTGCGACTGGGGACGTGCTGTCCTTGGTGTCGTCCTTTGTATCGGACCTTGGTGTCACACCAGCCGCGGTGTTGGGTTGGATCGTCTGGTTCCGAGGGCTCGCCATGATGACTGCAATTGTTCCCATTTGTCAATGTGTGTCAACGAACTTGTTTTTTTTCAGTACCTACCGGGTCAGGTCAACAGGATGACGGTCAACTGGACGATGAGTCGATGACAGTGGGCGATTGTCGGGTCGTCGCGACAAGGCAAGAGGGGGAACAAGGCAGGGGAAGTGTGAGTCGGGCGAACCTGTTGATAGATACATGTACCTCTCTGGCCCCCATCTGTCTCTCTCCCCATGCCAGTCATGGGGACTGAACTGCCGCCGAGTATATGCTGCACGGAAGCGCTGTGCCTCTGTATTGCTGAAGTGTGGTCAGCTGTCTACCCAATAGGCGGTCGAGGTGCTCCCAACCTGCAGTCGATGAGCGGCACGCTGGACCAGTCTGCCCATATCGCAGTTGAAAAGTAGTTCCGGCGAGGGGGAGAAGAGATGGGGGAGCGGGTTGCGAAGAGGGAGGAGGGAACTGCAGAAGGAGGGGGAAGGCTGCCATCAACCTCGAGGTACGGATTACTCCCGCCCTTCCACCCTCCAGCGGCACCGGGTACTCGGCCCCGCCAACGGTGATAGGCTCTTGATTAACGGCACCGGCCGGGCTGCATTTCCCACCCTCCCGCCTCCCACGCCGAGTGCAACATGCGGTGCATCGACTGCCCGAGTAATTGAAGGCCCCTCTGCGTCTTTTTACGGGCTTGGGGAGGCAAAGTGACTGATGAGAATATAATTTTGGTTGGCTGTTTTAGTGCGGGGTGGTCAAGACTCAAAAAATAAAAGACCCAAAAAAAACGAGACTCAAAAAATGAGAGACGGGTCAGTGACGCTGTTTATGTGCAAAATGGGCGACAGCGAAAGACACATCAATTGAGATTGACAGGGTGCCTGCCGGAGAAACAACTCACCCGGGTGCGCAATGTCACCATCGGACCCACCCATCCCGCCACCTGTCAGCACGGGCAAAAGTTCATGCAACCACAACTTTTGCCAGTGCACGGCCAGGTGACGGTGACAGGAGATTCGGAGAACCCCGACCCTACCACCTCCACCTTCTGGTACCAGGGATCGACTTGACCTCGTCGCCTGCGTGCCTGCGTCGTCGACTCGGAAGCAAAATGTCGAGAAGGAGACGATCCCGGGACGAGGTCATTCAGGAGAGAGAAAAAGACGTCAAGATCCCAGGGATGCAAATGCATTTCACAACAGATAGTCCATCCACGGTCCTTCGATGTGGGCATGACCCCGCCCGTGCCAACGGTCACGTGACTTGGTACTTGGTCCCGGCGACGGTTAATTGTGATGGGGCCCGAGGCCGTTAATTGCAACGGTTGTGAATTGCTTAACAGCTTGCGACCTTTAATGGCGACCCTGAGTTTTGCGACATATAGGATATCTCGAATACCCAAGGCGACCCACGCGACTAGTAGTTCCAGCTCGATATACGGAGATAGCCGGTCGACCATCACCTGACTCATATCTGACACCATGCCAACTTGTCCACAGCCGCGTTCTGCACCGTCAGCGACAGCTCATCCTCTGGATCCCGCCTCCCCACCGTGTAGCACATCTTGATCACCTCGAGCACCGCGTCGCCAGCCTGGTACCGCAGCACCTTGGTCGCCTCCTCCTTCTCGAAGAGCTGGCCCAGCGTCGGGAGCTCAATCACTTCGCCCGACGCCTGGGCGATGTCCATCATCTCCTTCAAGTTGGCAGTGACGTATCTTGCAAAAACATCCGCCAGCGGCTGCCACATGACCAGCTCAATGGCCACGCACGCGACCGCGTAGAGATCGAACCGCTTCTGGTACGTCTCCCGTCCGGGACCCCGCGCCTTCGGGTGTCGGTACAAGTCGGCCTCGATCTCGGTGTCGGGGAGCTGCGTAAACGCAATGGCGGCCTCCTCCGTGTCGGAGCGGGCGTACTCGTACCCAATCACGTAGGGTTCCGCGGCGAGAAACACGTCGTCGGTGCTTCCGCGTGGCGCGAGGAAAACGAAGTTTTCTGACCGCAGGTTCTTGTGCAGCCACCCTGCCGTGTGGAGTTGGAGGACCGTCTCGGCAAGCGACCGGGCCAGCTCGAGCCTTCGACGCAACGAAGCCAACGGTTTGTCCGAGATGAGACTCTTGAGCGTCCTCAGGTCCCAATCCGTCGTGCTGTTTTCTGGGTTGGGGGAATCACGACCGGGAGTAGGTATCGAATACATAATGCCATGACGACCCTGGGCCTCCAAGGGGTAGTATCCCAGACACGGCAGGGAGCGGAACGACTTGTCGGAGAGCGACATGATGAACACCGCGAGTCGTTTCATCTGCGTGGTGTAGCGCTCCCACTGTGTACTGGGAACGAGTTTCCACTGGACAAGCACCTGCTTCTTGTGGTATGTCGCGAACTCGAGATTGTGCTCGTAGAGACTGGCGCCGCCCCAGGGAGCGAGTGAGCGCCCGAGGATGGATAACCTCGGCATTTTGAGCCCGGCCGTGTCGCTGGCTAGTTTTGGCGTGACCTCATCGTCGCGCCGGTCCGCCCCGAGGACGAGGCGGACCTGCTTGAGGTATGCGGCAGCGTTGATCGCGTGCTGACTCTTGCGGCCATTGTAGAGCCCGTCATCGAGGAACTCCTTGACCTGGCCTGCCTCGGCGGCCGTTGTGGTGAGCGAGATGACGCTCCTGAGCAGCTTCTCATAGTCGTTCTTTTCGGCCTGGCGCTCGCTGCTGTCCAGCAATACCTGCAACTTGTCGACCAGTGCTGAGATCTCGTGCAGAAATGCCTTCAGCTTGCCCCGGTCGCGTGCCGCCCATCGCACCCGCTTGATCGGGGAGTTGTGCTCCTGGATGATCTTGCCCGCCATGGTGCGCAGGTTGGGCTTCAGCCGGGCAATCAAGGCAGCGACGCCGCGTTTCTGCCCCTCGACGGCTTGGGTTTCCTGGGCCGCCTCCACCTCCGCTTCGGTAACATCGAGCGTATATCGAGTCCTGAGCTCGGTAGCCGACGTCAAGAAAGACTCGAGCTGCTGGAGGAAGAGGCCTGCAAGCTGCCAGTTGATTGTCTGATGCTCCTTGTCGTTGAGAAGGCCGACACGATTGGCCCACATGACCAGGCGGTATTTCTCAAACTCGAGGCCGGTCCGGAGCAGGTCGCCGTCTGCGCCCATGTGCTGAGCCGTGCTGAAAAACTCAATGGCGAGGATGCAGCCGCGAAAGGCCTGGACGGCCACCGTCGTGAACTGTAGCGCAGCCGCAGCGATTTCCATCGTGGCGCCCTGGGGATTGTCTCCCTGTTGAGGGAAGCAAGGAAGGAAGGATACAAGCCCCCAAGTAACTTGGGCGTCTAGCTAAGGCTATAGCACTGCCGTTTCCTCGGCAAATAGACGTCGGCGCGACGGTGGCTGCCGAAAGGGGCTAGATACATGCATGCAGTGAGGGAAGGGTGTTGGGCTCACGGCATGCGCCTGCTATGTCCTGGAGGCTGGAAGCGATTACAATTGGGCGCGCTATTGGGCACAACTTGGAACGCCTCTGCGGGGGCGACGTCGTACCGGACAGCTTGTCAAATCCCATCGTGGTATAGCGCTGCAGACGGGACAGTTTGCTCAGCCCCAGAACTTACTGCTGCAGAAAAGACCGCAATGCAGAGCTGGGGAGAGGTGATGGTGTGCAGCGCTGATGGTGTGGAAAAGTAGGCGTAATCGTACGTGGAATTAAGTCTCCAAGAAGAGCGAGAGCTCTGGAACGGTGGAAGTTGGCGAGGGCAGATACTCCATCCCCCATGGGATATCCAATCCAACAGATGGCGGGGGCCGCCTTATCATCCCCGTTACCTATGAGGCCGAGCTGCACGACGACACAGCCTGCTAAGAGGAAGGCGCGAGATAGGTTAGCAGCCCCCCCCCGAGTCAAGGGCCTGAAGAACAGGCCGCCGTTGCCGCCGTTGCTAACATGGACATCCAGGTAGTCCACGAGTATTCACCAACAAATTTGGAGGCTCCTCGGACCCTCACGACTGACTTGAAGTCGCCCATCGCGACCCCTCCGACTCGATCGAGCCTCATCATCCACCTCCTCCGACCTCGGGTAGCTAGCCCGCCGCCGGCCCTTACCTCTAAGATCCGTCGGGTTCAGAGCTGCCAACCATGCAGGCGCTCAGCTGGATCATAGGAGGGGTGTGGGTGTCGAAGCCCCGATCCGCGCCGCAGGGAATCCTCACAATTGAAGAAATCCACGCAAACCTCCGCGAGCAATGCCAACCACCAACTGCCGGCGCCGCTGCTAGCGGACGGCGAATTTCACAGAACACGGTGCGGAACATTCAGACATATCTGCAGATTATCGACAGTCGAGCAGAGCGGTATGATGGCTGGAAATGGACCCGCCGACCGCGCATCTATGCCATTCTCAATGGAATTGGCGCCACCTCCCTTATGGACGACTTCATCCGCGAGAACCTGACCGATTTCAACCTGCCCTTCAACGAGCAGACCCTCCCACGCTTTGTCGGCGAGAACGTGCGCCAATCTTTCTTTACGGTACAGGGCTTCTACTTGACCAACATCAAGGACATCGAGTCCGAAAAGTCGCTTCACATGATGCTGCCCGACAGCGGCGACGTCTACTTCGTGCCCGAGAGGCCGCTTGGCCAAGGAGGCTACGGGTATGTATTACGCAGGTCATGTCTCGACTGACTGCTAACAAACCCTGGACAGCTGTGTGGACCTCGTCTTCAGTCGTCTCAGCATTGAGAAGTTCGCCCGGAAGCGTGTTTTACGGTGTCGCGGATCCGAACAGTCGCAACATTCCCTCATCCGAGAGCTTCAGGAGCTCCGGAAACTCGATCACCGCCACCTCGTTCACATCATCGGAAGCTACAGTGACCCACACTATATCGCCTACCTCATGAAGCCGGTAGCCGATCTTACACTGGCTGACTTTCTCAACACCCCTCATACACTTGGCACCAAGGACAAACTAATTCTCCGCCGTTTCTATGGCTGTCTGGCTGGAGCTATGAACTACCTGTTTACCCAGGGAGTCAGGCATCGAGACTTTACGGCTCGTAACATTCTGATCGACTCGGCCTGCGAAGTCTACATTAGCGACTTTGGTTCATCGTATAACTGGTCGTCCAAAGCAAACAGCAAGACAAGACACCGAAACGTGCCTACAAGTTCCGATTATATGGCGCCCGAGCTGGCCAAAGGAGGGGAACATGGCACGAAGAGCGACATGTGGTCTCTAGGGTTGGTTTATCTCGAGATGACCACCAAGCTCCTAGAACACCGACCATCCGACATGCGAAGGAGGATCCGCGACGCTGCCAGTAAAAACAAGTGTCAGCCGTACCCCTACGCCAACTTGCCTGTCATCCAAAGTTGGATGCAACTCCTGGGAAGCACTGGCTCCGATTCCGACTATGACCGCGAGCCCCTGAGCTGGATTCGTGAGCTGCTATACGCCGAAAGCGAACACCGACTGACAACAGCTCAGTTGATGAAGTACATCCTCGAATCGCCCTCTTTTGGCGTCTTCTGCTGCCTCAAGTGCCAGGACGATTTTCAAAGCGAGTCTTTTGCGTACAGCTCCCCGCGGCCCGCCGGGCCCGTCCGAAAAGACTCAAACGGGGAGTCAAAGCGGACGAGGGAAACCGTCGAAGCCTTCTTCGAATCGGATTCGGCCGACTACCTGTCTCGAGGCTTGTCCGAGAAAAGGACCGACTCCATCGAGCAGTGGATTCAGGATGCGGCACCATCTGATTTCGAGATGGCCGAGTTGCCTGGTACCGGGTTCCCGGAAGGGCCAGTGGGTGATGACGAAGACGAACTACTACCCCCGGATAACATGTTTTCCGACCAGCTTCTCTACAGTTCCTATGAATATGAGTATTACAACCCCTCCGGCACAACAACCCGATTTCTGGACTCCAGTCCAGGTGGATATTTCGCGGACAATCAGATTGCCAGTCAGGATTCGGAGCCTGTTGAGCTCCTTGCAGATACATCGTGGGGCGCAGATCCAGAGACGCAGACACTACCGGCATCACGGGAGGAGGAAAAGGAGGTGCTTCTCCGCGATTCCGGTCTTGGGTTCTTGGAGTACGTCAGCGATTCTTCCGACAGCGAAAAGGCACTGCAACTGTTCGAAGAAGTCTCCGACCGATCCTCACTCAACTCAGGCGAAGAGGAGGAGGACGTTGCCGCACTGCGAGACGACCCGTTGTGCTCGTTTCTCACCGAAGAATCCCCGGCCCCGAAGCGATTCGCTGCGCCGGGAGATAGTTTTGATGCTCTCTTTGACGAGGAGGTGGACTTATCTGACGTGGAGAACCTATGGGATGAAGCATCAGACAGATCGGAACCAGAGGTCGTGCCGCAAGCTCTCGCATTGGGTTCTAGGCAGCAAAAGGCGCCGGAAGAGGGTGCGGAAGAAACCGTTGCGGCGCAAATCATCGATGAACCGGAGGTGGCAATCACAGCCAAAGAAGAGGAAAACCAAGGCCTAGCTGACGCCGACAAACCCTTCAGTGGAGCATCGGATGGAAAAGAAACAACAGGCGGACAGCCCAATATGCCGCAGGTGAATGAGCCATTGGAAAAGACTCAGGCAAAAGCAAAAGCACCAAACACCGAGGAACCCCCAAGGACAACCAAATCCGTGAGGGTCACGCCGGTACGCGAGAAACCGGCGAAAAGGGCCAGAATAGCTGTACCTGAAATTGTGATCGAGCTGGCAGCTGATTCTCCGCCACAATCGCCAAAACATGAGCGTTTCTCACCTCGGAAACGGGATGCTCTTGTACCAGCCGACGTGCGCAAACTGATGGACAACACGTGGGAAATGGCGTCGAGCGCGCCCACGTCCATCGTGTCTGAAGGCAGCATGGACAAAATCAGTCGCTTCTTCTTCCTAATTCCGAACGAGGCGCAGATCGAGAGTTTACTCAGCATGCATTGCAAAAAGGGGTCTGCTCACGCCGTCAGGGTCATACTGGAGAAGACTACCTCCCCGAAGAAGCCTCTCCGACCTCGTCAGTTCTTCATGCCCCTTATGCACGCTGTCCGCGGCGCCTCTTCGCGGCATAACAAATGCGTCCGCGAGCTTCTGGCCGCCGGTGTGAACCCCAATTCCCGAACCAAGACATCTGGAGTAACTCCGCTTCATGTGGCGCTGGAGCACAAAAACTTCAAAGGCTACGCCAACCTCGTCTGGCTTCTGCTCAACGGCACCCCTCCGGCCAACCCGAACCGCCCCGATCGCAGCGGCGAACTCCCGCTGTCGACTCTTTTCACCGGCCCGGACACGGAACCGCTCGAACTGCACCGCCGTGGCGCACTGATCATGCTGCTCAAGGCCGACGCCCGCCCCGACTTTAAGCTCCCGGGCACCGGCAACACGCCGCTCCATTCGGCCGTCCGCCGTCGAGATCCCGTTGCCGTCGCCATGCTGCTCTACAAGGGGGCGGACGTCAACGCCGAGAACAGCTCGGGCACGACGCCCTTGCAGATCACGGCCAACCAGTTCCGACGAGACATATCAGACGAACACGCAGAGGTGCTCGACCACTTGCTGGATCCGCAGTACAAGGTCAAAGTCGACCAGCCTGCTGGCGCCTTGGAGCGCACGCCGCTGCACTGGGCCGTCATAGCGGGCTGCCCCTTTGCCGTTAACAAGCTGCTGGACGCTGGAGCTGAAGTGAAGCGGCGTGATAAGGACAGGCGGGACGCCATGGGGCTTGCCATTAGCAATGTCGGCAAGATTCTTGGTGAAAGGGAGACGACCAGCGAGGCGGTAGCTGATCATGCTGCGATCATGAGGGCTCTGGTAGAAAAGGGAGCTGGCAAGGGATGGATGTTGGAAGAGGGAAGATGTCTGGTTGAAACGGCAGTTAGAGGAGATGGAAAGCTGCTCGAGAGCTTGCTGTCCTATGGCTTGAGTGCGAGCCAACGGTACGGAGAGATGACCGTGGAGGAGTATGCCAAGAGATACGGGAGCGAGGCGGCTAGGTGGACGCTCCAAGTCGGTCAGTAATACGTTCGAATTTGTAGTGTCATGATTGTTGGATTCCCACTGGACTGAGGAGGTCTGCTCCAGCGCAGTCTCCAACCAACACTATGCTCGTCCAGCCCATCCATCCAGTACCGCCTATACAGGGGGCTGGGGAGCCGTGTAAATACTGTAGCTTAACCGATTAATCTTTATTCCGAGCCGAAATTATGAGTTAAACATACCTCGCGCCGAATACTGCGCCAGTTATATGATTTACACCGATCGGAGTACTAGGGGCAGCTCTATTCTTAGACTACGCGAAGCGATTACGGGCCTCGTTCGATAAGTAGCGTATTTTCTTCCGCGTAGTTTAATTAATATACGGTATTATTTAGTTAACTATTATATTACGGAGCGAAAAAAAGGGCCGATAGAATAGATAATTTATTTCTATACTACTGTTTACTTATACTACTAATTAATATATTAAAAATCGGACGACGCTTTTACTGGCGCGTAACGTTAAGCCTTTAATATTTAAGCGGTTTAAACGGTTAATAGGTTTATTTTAGTTACGGTTTAAAATAATATCGGTTCTCCGTTTTCGAGCGGGCGTATTAATAAGCCGCCCTAATTTTCAATAATATAGACGAATTACCGGAATAGAAAATAAGTTATATATTTTACTAAATAGCTAGATACTTAAGTCGTATATATATTAAACGGCGATTTTATTATATAACGGGTTCTAAGATCGGGTTATTTATCGAGTCGCCCGCCTTATAGTATTAATCTTATAATTAGCTAGCTACTTTAGTTTATTAGTAAGAAATATTAATTATTTCTATATAGGTTATATTATATAATCCGTTATAGTCTTCTACTACTCTTTTATTTTATCTACTTCCTTACGGACTCTTTAACTACTAACTATTATATATCTACGCTAGTCTTCGTATTAAGCTATTAGTATACCGCTATAAGAGTTAAAGTAGATTATATATAATATAGCGTCCTATATTATACGGTAAGTAGCCTATTTAAAAAAACTATTAATATATAACTCTAAGTAGCGTATATCTAGAGCTATATAGTTCGGGCTTATAACTATCGAGCCTATCGATAATATCTCTAATCGCCGCCTATAAGTTATCTTATAGCGGATACCCTATATCGAACGCCTTTATTTACTAATAGTTAGTATAAAATACTAGATATTTATAGTTCCTATTTCTTACGTCTTTCGCTAATACGCTAGATATAACTAGTTTATATACCTAATTTATATTAGCGATTTATAGTTTATATAAATCCTACGGTTTACAGCCTACCTTTAAGTTAGACGATATTAGAAAAACTATATTAATTAATACAGCTATAGTCTAATATATACGCTATCTAGCCTATACCCGTCTATACCCGCCTAATTAACTAAAATATACCGTTTAGTTTATATATAGAAACTCCGTATCGTCTACTACCGGAGTATCTCCCTTAGCTACTATTACGAGCCAGCGACTAGGCGTATTCCTATTATATAGGATTATATACTCCGGTTTACCTACTAGGGCTAGTAGGCCGATAATATACTAGCTACAGAAGTCTATATCGTTAGTATCGGGTAACTCGTTAATCTCCCGTATAGCCTTAAGGATCGGTAGGCTAGTTAATTCTTTATAGCCCGTCTCGCTATCGTCGAGGTTAGTTAGCGGGGTTATAACTAAAAAATAATACTACTTTAGGCTCCCTAGATAATAATTAGTTAACGCTTATCTATAAAAGTTTATATCGTATATTAATATAAGATAAGGGGGCGGCGGGTAACTTATAGGATACCCCTACAGCCTTATATAATATACCTATTAGGATCTAGTAAGTAAAAATATAGTCGATCCGACCGAATAGGATAGCGCCGTCCTACTACTTATACTTAACAAACTAGCCTCGATATATAATAACCCGACGGGCCGATATAGGCTTATCGCTTCCTTAAGTTAGTATACTACTATATATATAGTTAATTATAACGGGCTGTCGGCGTACCTATCGTTAAATACAACCTTCTTCTATTACCGAATTAAATAGTTACCCGTTAGGATAATACCCGTCTTTTCCTATCCCTACGTATACGCCCTAACTAATATCTATCGGAAGATAATACTTATGCTATTCTACGCGATAGGCTAGTTTATTACCTTATAGATACTAGCCTTAACCCGAATAAGAGCCTTAGGGTTAGCGTAGTTCGTATCTAGTATAACCCTAGCGACGATATCGGCGTTATCCTCTTCCTCGACGGCCTCCTTACGCGGGAAGATATCGATAAAAGAAGTAGGGCACGTACGACGGAGGAGCTTAATCGTAGTAGTAAACTTATCGTTATCGGCGCGGAATATATCTAATAGGCCTAGGCGAATAGTCTATATTAGGTCTTTATATAGTAGGTAGTCCTTCTCTAGGTTACGATAATTTATCCTAGTAACGATCGTCTTCTAAAGTCTATATATCTCTATCGTTAACGCTATCGGTAATGTAATAGTCGCCCCTATTAATCTAAAAAAGAACCCTTATTATTAGTTCGCTAATCCTTACGTAGTACGTATTAACGGTATAACGAACTAAAACAAATAAAGGCTTAGACGCGCTCGGGATTTAGTATATTAGTAAAATAATATACCGATACTTAATCTCGCCCGGTAATACCGTAAGTAACGATATTAACTTATACCGCCTTAATACGTCGATATAGTATAACCCGACGTAGACGTTTAGGCGTCCTCCCTATTACTAGTACTTAATAGCCTTCTAGGCGACGGAAAGCTAGCCGATATTAATATTATCGTCGATAAGTTCCTCGTTACCTTTAACCCGGCTAACTTAAGATATATCGTTACCCCTTTCGCTCTCGACGACGGAGTCTATATTACTAGCGATAGACTTTTCGCGTTATTAGTTACTCGGTCTAGTAATAGACTTATCCTTAGACCCTTCGACCGATTCGTCTAACCCTACGATAAACTTTATAGCTAGAGACGTTACGCGTAACGATACGTATATACCGGCGTAGCTACCGGGACGAACTAATAACGTATACCTACCCCGACCGAGATTATCCGTTATATATCGAGCGGATCCGGCGCGGGTACGAGGGGTAGCTACGCGGGGGGCGCTACTACGGCTACTACGACCGCCGCGGCCGCCGTAACCGCGCGGGCGGGGTTCTAGGGTCCTTATCGATAACGTCGGGCGGAGGCTACCGGTCCGTCGAGTAGCGGTTATTACTATAGCCCCGGTTACGGGGCTAGCGGATCCTACCGTTACGTAATAAGTAAGTTAAAATATCCGCCGGCTATACCTTAGTTAGTTTATTAAAGCCTTATCGTTACGGTCGTCTACCCTTATTTATAACGTCGATAGGATATCGTTAGTATAAATAATTACTATTAATACTAATATTAATATTTCGATAACCGATTTACCTAAGACCTTATCGGTAATCTCGGTATCGATAGTATAATACTCCTAGCGTAACGTTATCTACGAAAACGTTACCTTTATCGACTTAATAAATAGCTTCTTAATATTATCTTCCTTTAGTTATAGTAAGCCGATAACTATTATTAGTACCGACTAGCGAGCGTATTCTTAAAGGTTATAGCTAAGTATATTTATCGGTACTTATAAGCGGGCCTATCTCGGAGGAAACGGCATCTAGTATAGGATATCGGTATATATAGTAGTAGTAGCTAGCTTTAAAACCTAAGTAAAATAGTTAGTATATTAGTATTTAACGTAGTCCGCGGCTAACCTATAACGTCTAGGAAGATCTAGTATAGTATTTTTATAATACCGCTAAACTCGGAATACGCTAAGTCGTTAGGCCGGTTACCGATAATATCTAGGGCCGGGGTAATATACGAAACCGTTAGTACTTCGAGCGATAAACTATATCGTTACGATATATAAACCTTACCCGCTTACGTCTTTTTAGTATTTATATCGTAGCGTAGCCGTAGTATTTTTATATATCCTCGCCTTTACCTGATAATATCGAAGTCTAGGTCCGGGCGTTTATTATTTTTAACGAAGTAGCTACGATAGCTATAGGTCGCCGTAATATTAAGATACCTAGCGTTAGCCTACTATTAGGGTATATCGCCTGTAAATACTAGGATCGGGGTATATAGTATTACCCTCGTACTATTAATAGTTACCTATACGCCGCGATCGAGGGCGTGTATTAGTACTAGGGCTTTTATTACGTCGTAGAATACCGAGCTATAGGGCCTAAGGGTAATCGGTAGTATATTAACTTATCGAATATACTTCTCCCTAGGTAAGGTTATAACCTATATATATACGCTTATAAACGACTTTATTATAGTCCGGTACAGGCTAAAGCCGTCGCTAAATTAGATAAGTAGTAACGATACTACTATACTATAGTAGGTATTAACGAATTTCTCGATAAGGTTAAAGCGGCCGAACGTTAGTACCTTTAAGTATCTAGGGATAGGCGAGACGGAATAGGCGGGAAGTATCGATCGATCTACCCGCGAGAATATATAGGAGATCCCTACCTAGTCCCCCCGATCCCCCTCGATCTCTACCTTACTCCCTATACTATAATTAATAGTTATACTAACGTATCGACTAGTAACCTTTAACGGTAGGATATACTTTAGTAAGTTAGCTATTAAAATATTCTTAATATCCTAGGGTATACCGGCGGGACTAGCGGCGATATCTACCGCTTAATAGCGAATAGCCGCCGATAGTATAATACCTTTAACGATACGGCCTATAACGAGGACTACTGTAATAGAGGTTACGGGAGGGACCGGGGGGTCTCGGACTCTAGGGAGATCGGGGCCCCTAAGATAAGGGGGGCCGAAGGGTCCGGAGGGCAGCCGAGGTCACGTAAGGGACGAGGGCGGCCGTAACTCTAAGGTCGTCGTCGGGGGTCCGAGGGACTCGGAGCTAGAGGGACTCGGAGGGGCTTTAAGGGATTCCGAGGGACTTTAAGGGGCTCTAAAGGGCTCTAAGGGACTTTAAGGGGCTCTAAGGGACTCTAAGGGGCTTTAAGGGCGAGGGTAACCGAGGGACTTTAAGGGATACTAAAGTCGTACGAGGAGTAATAGGGCTAGCGAGCGTCGGAGAGGCGATACTAGACTTAAAGAGATACGGAAGATAATAAAGGATAAAGGAGTTATAAGAAGGGTAAATACGGTAATTACTTCTCTTAATACGTATAGTAATAGTATAAGTATAAAGGTATAAAAATAAATAAGAGAGAGGAGAAGCCTCTTTTATCCTTTATAGGAGTTTACCTTATATAGGGAGACTCCGATAAGGGTAAACCTTATAGTCCTTTATTTATCTATATCTATAATAGTACCTTAAACGAAAAAATATTATCTTTACCTTCGGAGGCGTCCGGGTAAACGAAATATAAGTATTTACGAGAAGTAAAAAACGAAAAAGTTATCGCGGGGAAAATAATATACTATAGGGAGTACTTAATATATATCCCTATAGTATATAACGAAAAAAGGAAAGAAATTAATACTATAAAACTTTACGACCTTGTACTAGAAACTAAAAAACTTTATATCCCCTACCTTTTATTATCCGCCTTTCCTATATCTTCTCCCGCTCCCTTAAACGCCGTAAGCGCTTAATCCTCGTAATTACTTACGTCCTTCCTTACGGAGCTTCTCGAATATAGGGTTGTTTTTATCTAGCTAGGGCCGGGTCGTCGTTAAGCCCTACTATTACTAAGGAGCCGGGGGTTAAAGTAATTACTAAGGATAGAAAGGTATTTATCTGGGGAGGTATTATTATCCTTATATAGGAGGGAAACCGTAAACCGGGGCGCCCGCCTGGAATTAACCGGGCTATTACTATAGGTAGTAGGCGTATTAGCCGAGCGAAGGGAAAGTTAGTATACCTAAGAGGCTCGGACCGAAACTTAAGTACTATATCTAGGGTAGTATTTACGACTACTATATTTAAGGCGTCTAGATATTTAAGCCGCTTAAACCTTACGTAACGCTGTAGCTTAACGTAAAGATATATTCGGTAGGGGTGGGCTAGATAATATACTTTATAGGGGTTTAAGTAGCTTTACCCGGCGCGTCCTTTTACTTAATATAAGGGGCGGGGCTTTTAAGGCGGGCCGTTTTAGCGGAAGGTATATCCGATCTAAGGCTAGCCGAAACCTCGCGTATACGAACTCGCTTAATATACTCTTACTAGCCGGAGACCTTCCGACTAGGCTCGGCTTATATTATAAGTAAAAAGTAAGTATACTTATAGTTTAAGGCGATTATCTTATTAAGGGCCTCGGTAACCTCGGCGGCCTCCCTAAACTTACCGTATATCCGAAGCTTTTCGAGGATCTTAGTTATATAGGCGATCTCTCGGTTAAGACCTAATATAATAACGGCCGCGTCGTTAAAGCCGAAGGGCTATACTAGGATATTTATATTATCTAGGAAAGCTTCCTTACTCGCTAGGGTAACCTTTTAGTTAGCGTTAAAAGGCTATGTAGGCGGGAGGTTCTCCCTAGTATTTAGGCTATACTTATAGTAGTTTAATATTTAGAGGATTATAAAATAGATAGCGATGTAGTAAATACTTAAGCTAATTTAGTACTTCTAACGGGGGTAGAAAGGCGATACGGTATTCTTCTATAAGTTTAAGGCTACCTTTAAATCGACTATTTACTTATTATAGTTGGGGAGCTAGTTAAGTAACGTAAAGTTTACTATAGCTTTATCGTCCTCGTAGAACTAGTAAGCTTACCCGGGGATATCCTTCCTAGCTATATCGGGCGTAAACCTACGGGGCTAGCTTTTAGTATTTTCCTTAACTACGAAAAGCTTACGAGCGACGGAGGGGGGAACCTCTTTAAGGTTATCGGAGTCGTCGGCGGGCGTAATAGTTCGGTCCCGACGAGACTATTAACGTTATATAATACCGACCCCCTTACTTATATATTACTTAGCCTATTACTTAATATAGTAGTCTTCGTCCTTAGCTTATTTAGCGTTCTTTTAGGGTTCCGTATTTAGCTTTACTTTCTCGTAAAACGAGTTTAAAGTTACGGCGAGGTTTAAGGAGAGCTCGTTCGCCTTTATATTTAGGAATATTAAGATAACCTAGTCGATAGTCTCGGCTTACTTCGAGTAATAATTCTCTTCTTTAACCTTAACGGAGTAATCTTATATATACCTTATATTTTTAAAAGTAAGCTTAAGGAAGTCCGAGAGGCTATTAGGCTAGAGTTAAAGGTAGAGTTCGTAAAGGAGGTTACGCTTATAGAAATAGATAAGGAGTAGCTTAAAGAAACGGTATCGGGTATTATTAGTATACTCCTATACTACCTTCTTATTAGACGAAGTTAAGAGTCTCGTTATAGCGTGTCGGAGGAGAGTGAAAATAGTATCCTATCTACCTTTAGCGTAAAGTTTTAAGATAAAGTCGAAGTCTTACTAGGTATATTTACGGATAACGTCGACCTACTTCTTAACGGTAGCCCTATCGAATAAGTCGTCGCCTTTAACGAGTATCTTAGAGTAATCGCCCATAGTCGTAGTAGGCTTAAACGCGCTCCCGCGAGTAAACGATATTTTAAGATTATCGGAGGGTTTTAAGAGAAATTTAAGGGATTAAGGAGTAGTTAGGGGAAAACGCTTCCTAATAAGGTAGTTCGTTATCTAAGCCTAACTTTAAGAGTAAGATAGGTAACCCTACGGGTTTCTTCCGTACTTTTTAAGGGCGCCGGTTAGAATACTTTCGTAGTTAGAAGTCTCGCGACTAATTTAAACGATACTTAGTTAAATAAGTAGCTCGCTAAAAGTTTACTTACGAAAGCTAAAGTTCTAATAAGGCCTGTTAACGAGGTATAATCGACGAGTAGTCGTAGCTTCTTCTTAACTCGCGAAAGCTTTAGAGTTCGGCTACGTTTATAAGTCGGGGAAGGGAAATTAATAGTTATATATATTTTTTCTTTAGCTTGTAAGAGCTTCGGATTTAATACGGCTAGGTTAGGGTATAGGTAACGGATATGTTTATATTATCTTTGGTTCGTAAGAGCTTTAGCTTTAACGAAGTTAAGTTAACGGATTAGGGGAAATAAATATATATAGATAGGGAAAGCTTAGAGAGTGTAGGGTTTACTTTAGAAAGGGAAAGGTTAAGTAGTTAAAGGCTTATAAAGGCTAGATAGGGATCTAGGACTACGAAGCGGAAGAAAGTAGTTATTATTAAAAGGTAGAAGAAAGATTAAGCGGTTTTAAACCGGAAAAGGTATTTAAATAGGCTTAGGGCCGGGGCCGGTACTAACGCCGGGAGTAAGGCTATAAATTACGGGGCCCGGAGGCGGTAGCGGCCTTTAATTAGTCGTATACCCGGCGTAAACGGGCTTAAGAATGGAAAATAATAGTAAGGAAAGAGTTAGGTATAAGGGTAGTACGCCTTCCTACGAAGGAGGCGCGCCCTATATCTCCCTATATCGTCTAGGCTTATAAGGGAGCCTAATCTTTACGGCGTTTACCTAGGCGGCCGTAAAACTAATATTACGGCTTCGGTTTATACTTAGGCCTCGCGTACTTAACTTAAATATACGATTACCTAGGGAGTTATTACCCGGTAAGTATATTACTTTATCCGTTAACCTACGCGAGCTTTTAGTTTTAAATACTCGGTTTAAGATAGCCGGGCCTTATCCGAGGACTCGGGAAATATATTTAGAGATAAGGGGACCTTACCCGAGGGCTCGGGTACTTAAGTTATAGTCCTCGTCGACCCGGACGTCCTCGAAAGGCTTACGCTTAGTCGCCGGGGGCTAGTATCCGTAGGCGTATCTCTTACTTAGTATAGGAAAGGGCGATACCGTATACGCGAAAGGGACGGTAATAGCTCCCTCTACTTATCTTAGAGCGAAAGGTTATAGTTCTTAAAACGACTCCTCCCGATAATACTTCTAGGCTTCGAAACGTATACTAAGCTAATCCTTATTGACTTATTCCTTAGGTGAGTTTATTAAGACGAAGATATTATATATAGATATTACTAAGGGTAGGCGAGTTACTAAACCCTTAACGGAGATATTAGTAATTTTAGCTTTAGGATCGAGAGGGTAGACGGTATCCTTAAAAACCCGATAAAGGTCGTCCTTTAGGAGTTAAGGGAAGTTATCGCGTATAAGTAGGTTATATAATATTATAATAAAGCTAGCGTATAAAATCTTATTATTAAATACTTAGGGAGTATATTTTATAATAGTTACTACGTTACTAACGATCTTATTATAAGTTTATATATATAACGCGATAGTTCTTACGCCCTCCTATAGTATAGGATATTATTAGCTTCGGGCGATATCGAGGTAAAAGTTAGTAAAACCGATATCGATATCGCTATAGGCGTCCGAGTCGTTTTTATTATCTATAATACTAGGGTTTATTATAGTAGTTTAAGGCGGTCCGTCGTCCTTAGAGGTCGTATCGGTATCGTTATCGATAAGTCCGTCGAATATACCGTAGTCCCTAATAAGGAGTTTAACTTACTTTTTTCTTTTCTAAAAGCGGTTTACTTCGACGAGGGAGTTCGGGGTTTTTATAGCCTCGGGTATAGCGATTTCGGTAACTTATACTAAGTTTTTCCTAAGTCGTCCTATAGGGCGTTTAGTAGATATCTCCGTATTATAAAGCGTTAGGAAGGTAGCCGGTATCGTTACTTTAGTTACCTCGGGTAAGTTAGTCGGCTCGGTATCTCCCGGGATATCCTTAGTTCCTAGGTAAGTCGGAGCTATTGGTAAAAGCTTTAGGTTACGTCTTAGGGTATCCTTATCCGGTAAGTCCGTTAAAGCGTAAGGTAGGGTTACTTCCTTCGTAGTATTATCTAGGTTTATTACTCCTAATTTAATAGGTACGTTTATCGTCTTTAAGTTAGGGTTCTTTCGCGGCTATCCGGGTACTTTCTTAGGTATATTAAAGTCCTTTCTAGGCGAGGTACCTTTATCCTTAAGTCTCTAGGATTTCTCGACCTTTAGAAGGTAGTTGGTAACTTTTTCGGGGGCGGTTTTATTAAGCTCCTCGTCGGTAGATTATATATCGTACTCGGGGCCGAAACTTATCTAGCGAATCTTATATTCTCTTTCTCTTTAGCCGTCTTTATAAGCTACGATAGATAATACTTCCTAGTATTCGTAAGGGTTAATGTAAGCTAATTAATTCTTAGTAACCGCGACCGGCTTTAGCGTTAGGTTCCTTTAGAAAGGGTTATTACGAGGGTTAACGTTCTCTCTTAGGAGGCCGATAAAGATAACTAGGTATATCTTTATATACTCGGGTAGCTTTAACCGGTATACGAGACCGTTAGGGATAACGCTCTCGATCTCGAAGGGGCCTAGGTATCGCTAAGAGAATTTAATATTCTTAGTATCCTTAATCTTATAGCCTTAATAAAGTCGTAGCTTAACTTATTATCTAGGCTTAAAGTCGATATGTCTATATATAAGGTTATAACGTTACTTTATTAACTCCTACGTAAAGGCGATAAAGGTCTTAGCTTATTCCTAGCTTATATTACGGATAATATTATAGCTAGCGAAAGGGGCTAAGGTATTTAACGGGGCGAGCCTAACGTTAACTCCGTTTAATAGCTAGTTTAGCGAGTATCCAAGTACCTTTAAGTATACGTTATTAAAGTTCGCTTAAAGGAGCTAGATATAGTCGGTCTAAGGCTTATTAGGGTAGCTTTATATCTAGAAACGGAGTACCATTTCGACTACTTAGTTCCTCCGTTCGGAGGCCTCGTCCGTTTACGGGTAGTAGGCGGATAATATTAAAAGGGGTATCTCTATAATCTCCTAAAACGTTCTCTAGAGTTCGCTAACGAATTATAAGTCCCTATTACTAATAATTATTATTAGGATACCTTATAAGCCTATAATAAGGGCGTTAAATAATATTCTTCCTTATTCCTTAGCTTTATAGCTCGAAGAGCCTAGGATAATAAAGCCCTTCTTAGAGAATTTATAGGTCGCCGTTATAAATACGTTTAAAATCGGGAAACCCTTTAGCTATTATTAGGTAAACTCTAAGGGTACTAAGGGTAGGGCTATAACGATATCGATAGCTATAGTATAGAAAGGGATCGCTAGGGTTCGAATTAGTTATAGGTAGCCTAATAACTTACGCCGGTCCGTTTATATAAGCTAATAAGCTTAGTAGTTCTTTACCTAGTTAGTAATAGCCTTCTTAAGGCCGATAATTATAAACCGGCTAAAGATTCTTCTTTAAACTTTATAAATCCTAGCGTAGAAGGCCTAGTCGTAGTATATCCTTAGGATAGTATCGAAATAGGATTTAGGGATATATAGCCTAATCTAGCCTCGGCTATCCCTATAAAATAGGAGTTACTTAACGCCTAGGAAGAAACCTTCGACTTGCTTACTAGTAACCGGTTTCTTATTACCGAGTTAATCTAGTACGACTTAAAAGCGATTCTCTTCTTAATAGCCTTTTTTAAGTATATCCGCGAACTCGTCGTTAATTATAAGAGTATCTAAGTCCTCGATAACCTCGTTAGAGATAGTATTATCGTAATCTTAGTCCGAGATCTTAAAAGCGTGGAAAGGGGCTTACGCCTCCTTTATATTCCCGTCGATATTATAGATATTATCTAGCTCGCTCCTATCGTACCTTTCTAGCCCGGGTCCGGGTAGTCGGCTAAGCGCGTCCGTAATCTTATTCTAAATACCGGGGATATAACGGACGTCGAGTTCGTATTAGGAGAGGTATATCGCGGCCGTTATTAATCTTTAGTTAGCTTTAATATTATCGACGGAGTAGACGTTAGTATTAGTAACTAAAGCCTAGATTACCGAATAGTCGTTAAGGATAATAAAGCGGTATCGGGATAATATAATATATACTTTAAGCTTCTTAACTAGCTATAGTATATATATAGTCTCTAGCTCCGTCGGTTAGTAGTTCTTCTCGGCGGCGTTAGTTATCCGACTATAGAAACTAATAGGTTTAATATCCGGGGGGGGAACTACGTTCTTTTTATCCTATTTAAAGCCCTCCTTAACGTAGAAAAGGATTACCCCGAAACCGATCTTATAGGCGTCGGTTAAAGCGTATAGGACTCGCTCTAGGTCGAAATAGTATATTACTATATATTTTATAATAATATTCTTAATATCCTCGAAAGCGGCTTTCTTTAATTCTATAGGAGTTTAGGTAGTTTTAGCTACTACCTCCTTCCTATATCTCTTAGACGCCGGCTTATCCTTTTCTTTCTTATATAGCTTTCGGAGGAGCTATATCTTCCTTACTTATAAGGGGTTAATACGTTTTACGTACTTCGGGACTATATGCCTAAGGTATCCGGTCTAGCCGATAAAGGTCTTAAGCGCGGATAAGTTCGTTAGGAACTTTTAGTACTTAATTACCCTCGTTCGCTCTTCGGTAGCCTTAACGCCGGTATTATCGACTTATATTCCGAGGAGATAAACGGATAGGTAGCCGAAGAAAGACTTCTTAGTTAAGAGTCTTAAGCTAAAGTTAAGGTATATCTTAAAAAAGCTTCGGAGGTACTCGTAGTATTCCTCGGGACTATTAGAGAAGATAATAATATCGTCGATATATATGGCTATGTAATACTTTAAGCCGGCTTCTTTAATAAACCTATCGACCTATCGCTAGACGTAAGGGGGGGAGTTCTTAAAGCCTATAGGCGCGACTTTAAGGGTTTTTATTCCTCGGTAAGTAATAACTATAAACTTATAACGGTCCTCTTTCTTAACGAGGAATTAGTAGAAGAACTTAGTAGTATCGACGGCGGAGATAATTTCCTTACCTCGAAGTTTACCGAGTATTTCCTTTATAAGTAGGAGGGGGTAGGTATCTCTAATTACGACTTTATTAATCGGTCGGAGGTTAAAAACTAGGCGTCCTTTTAAGTCTTTAAGGGTACGATAGACGACGAAAACTAGTAAGCCGAAAGCGTAAGGCTTAGTTATTATATATATTAGGCGCTTCTTATAAAGGGCGTCGAATAACTTATTGATCGAACGGCGGTCCTTTAAACCGACTTTATATATCCTTGTAGCCGTTTAAAACTCGTACTAGTTATTAATAAGGGGAACGGTTATATATTCTTCCTCGGGGAGGTTAATAGTACCGTAGTTATCCTAGACCGCTTCGACCTTTTATAGTACCTCCTCGATACGTTAGGCGACTTTAAAGTCCTTAGTATAAAGGTAAATACCGTTAGCGAGTTCTTTTTCGGGCTACTATATATCGCGCTTAATACCGAGTATTAGTACCGCTTTATCTTTAGAAAAACGGTATCTAGGGTTCTTTTTTACATCGATAGGCTCGCTAAGTATCTTAAGTTGTATAACGGCCTTTAGGATATCTTTTAGCGGCGGGTCCGCTTCCTAAATAGTAAGGAAAGGGCCTTTAAGAAAGGGGTTAGTTTTACCCGAGGTAGTATAAAGGATAAGGTTAGAGTCGATTTCCGTAAGTTTACCGAGCTTTTATCCGCTAGTAATTTTAACTAGTTTCTTAGTATTATTCGTAAATAGGATGTAAAGTATCGGGCCTGACTAAATAAAACGAAGTACTCCCTCGGTAACTAGGATAAGCTCGAAATCCTTATCCTTTAGGATAAAAATCTACTTATAGCTTAACCTTACTATCTAACTAGGTTTAACGGTAGTAAGGGATACGGCTTTAATATTAACGTTTATCTTTTTAGTAGCTACGTAAGAGAGCTCGGCGGGGATTTAAAGGTTATCGTACCCTTAGACTTCGATCCAGCGATTAGCGGTATAGATATTCGCCTTATTAAGGGTAAGCTAGTCTATTCCTAATAGAATTCCGGCTACGAGCTTTAGGACGACCTCGGCGGAGACTTATATCCTCGTAATACTTCTAACCCCCTTAGTAAAGAAACCATATAGGTATATCGGGAAAGAGACTCTCCCTTTAGAATATTATCTTCCGGCGGCGGTATAGATAACGACCTTCGATCGCTTAAGGTCGACGGGAGATAGTAATAATAAGACGTCCTTAGAGACTATATATATACTAGCTCCGGAGTTTATATATACTTAGAAAATATTACTATCCGGCTTTATACTAACTAGGATACGTATATAAGTATATTTCCGGACCGCGACCGATATATCGTTTTATAGTACGGCCTTTAAGTTAAGGATAGGAAATAGTAAGGATTATCGCTCTAGGTCGGGTATGTTAATCTTAACTACCCTTTTAAGGGGGTTTAATAACTCGTCCTCGGCCTTAAGGTAGGCCTAAATACTATACCTCGGCGGTTTAGGCTCGTAGTTATACAGCTTATTTATAATATCGGATAACTTTAAGTAAAGGGAATAAACTATCTTACTTAATTTAACGGCGTCTACGTATATAACGACGACGGTAGATAGGTCGTCGTCTTCTATATCGCCGTCCTCCTTAGTAACGGTATACTAGGTATCGACGACCTTTAGTTCTTCGTCGTCTATTTCGGCGTCTAAGTCGTACGATACGTAGTTAGCTTTAATCTATATATCGTTATATTCGTCCCCGGATAGTTCTTCGGGGTTGGACTCGGAATCGGACTCGGGGTCGCTTAAATCGTTATATTCGTAGTACGTATTAACTCCCCCGAAGTCTAAGCTACTAAAGCGTCCTTTAGGTCTAGCTATCGGCGGCTTCTCCCGGACGGGTATCTGTAAGTCGCCTAGCTTAACGATTACTACGGGCTCGGTTACTACTAAGTAAGGCTAGCGGTTCTAGCTATCCCGGGTTATTAATTTATCTTAAGGGTTAAAGGCGTCGCGTACGGGTTAGTCGTATCTATTCGAGTTACTACGTTAATCGTCTCTACTTTTAAAACGGTCCTAGTCTCGTAAGCGTTTTTAGTCCCTTAACTTATTATCCCGGGGGCCTTGCTACTAAACGTTTTTAAACTTAGTTCTAAAGTCGCGGGGCTCGGAAGCCCGGCTAACGCCTTTATACGTTCGTTATCGCGCCTTTAAGAAAGATATATACTATACTCGGAGTATAGATAAGAGCTTAGCGTAAAGGGCGTTATAGCCGTCTAGCCCGTACTACTACTCGTAGACTTTAAGGTAAAGTACGATTTCGTATAGTAGTCCTTTAATAATTACGTAGGTAAGTTCCGCGTCTAACGCTCCGTAGATAGTAGCGAAACGTTTCTTAGTATCTATCTAAACTCTAGGGTCGTCGCCGTTAAGGGTTTTTTCGTTAAACTACTTAAACTTAGTAAGACCCTTTCTAGCTACCTTAGTATCGGGGGGAAAGGTTTTAGCGATATAGTCGAATAAGTTAGCTAGGCCGGGTCTTATTTCGATATATATCCGTTACTTATTCCCGATACTATTAAACTACTTAAGGGCCTTTCCTTTAAGTAGGATAAGGAGTATGTCCCGGATAGCTACCGCGTATACCTTATACTTAACGCGTTAGTTTATAAAGTAGTATTATTAGCTAGGGTTATCGTAATATTCCTTACCGTCGATAGTTATCGAGCCTTATAAGATAACTCCGAAAGGGGCTGGGCTAAGGTATAGGTAGTAATTTATCTTAATATCGACCTTCTCCGGTCCTCGTATAATCTTATAGCGTAGCTAAGTTACGGGGAATAGTATAGTATTAGCGGGAGGGGGTAGTAGTATATCTTCGGCGTCTTTAAAAGGCCGGGTATCCGATAATTCCTATATCTACAGGGCGGGGTTTCGGCCTTAGTAGGCGTACCCCTAAGTATACCGAGAGGTCTAGGAGGCAGGTATAGCCGTAGGCGCGATCTATCTAAGTAAGTTAACGAACTAATATATCGTAGGAGTGATAGTTCTAAGGATAATAGGTTATAAATATTAGGATCCGGCGCCGGTAGTATAGTACTACGGCTACTATCGTTAAGTACTAGCGGTCGTAGCTACGGCTTAAAGGGGCGCCGGTATTAATATAGTAGTTAACTACGTTAGCTATATTACGCCCTACGAAAGCTACGGGCCGGGGATACTTAATAGCTAAAACGAGGTAGGAGCTCTTACGTCCTCGTCGTCCGAGCCGTCTTCGGAAGGGACCGTAAATACGTTTAGTCCCCGGGAGTTAATTCTTCGCGAGCTAGGGTCGGGGTATCCCGAGCGAGGTCGCCTAGAGCGCGAGTATAAGTACTCGAGCTTAAATTCGAAAGTTTTAAATAACTATACTATATCGCGCTAGTAGTCCTCCCTTTACTACCGTAAGGCGTTACTAAGAAGCGTTATAACGTTAGCGTTATCGGTAGTACTATACGTACTTTAAAAGGGCTATAGGTCGTTAACTATCGTTTACTACTAGGCTTAGAGTACTTAAGGGGCTTCGAGGTTTATAGTAGTATCTTCGTTTCTATCTAGCTCGACGGTAATATAATAGTAACGGACGTTAGTTAAGGCGTTATCTTAAGTATTTAGTTAACGGCGACCGTTAAAAGCGGATATAGCTGTACTTAGGAAGCTCCCGGAGACGTTATCCTAAGGTAGTAGAGCTATAGCTAAAGTAGCTAAGATAACCCGAAAATACTATTACGTAAGTAAAAGCTAGTCGCCCGTAGTATTAGGAGACTAGGTTATCTAAGCTTCGTTTACGATAGGTAAACTTAGGATAAATAGGAGAGGTAACGAGAGAGAGTTAAAGGTATTTTCTTACTTAGAAAGCCTTAAAGGCTACGGTAATAGGTTACTAGGCAGCGGGTTATATTTAACTACTAAAGAGCTATATCCTTAGCGATAGGACTACTCTTAGTAAGTCGTTATAGCGGGGTCGATAGAGTTATACTATATAAAGTCCTCCGATAACAGGCCTAATCCCGTCTTACTCGCCTTTAATATAAAGGCGATATCGGAGATAGTCTAGATAGCCTCCTTATTCGGTAGGGTCTCGGGAGCGAAATTTTTACTCTAAGGTAGCTCCGGCTCGCGTAACTTATAAGGCGAGACGTAGTAGTCTATAAAAGCGGAAAGTATTCCGCTTTTTTAGCTATCCGAGATAGGTTCGGGACTTATATCGGTAAAGTCTTTAGTATATATAAGGCTCGGAGGGTTACCTATAAAGAGAGGTTTTAATAGTATATTAGAAATAGCTTCTACTAAGGTAGTTATCCCGAGGGCCTTAGGTCCTTCCGGCTCGTCCTTTACTTCTTCGCGTAAGTCGTAACGGTTTAGCTCTAGCTCGCCTTATTACTAGTATTACGATAAAGCGGCCGTTAGACTTTTTACGCTTAGGTAGCCCTTAGATAGTCGTATCGTCGGAAGCGGTACGATCTAAGGTATTACGAATACCTCCTTGTAAGTCTAGGGTAGTATATACGACGGAGTATATATAGGGGGTACGGCTAAACTGTAAATCTATCCGGGCTTTTTAAGGGCGGTAGGAGGCTTTCCGGGTATACGTTATTCGGGCGTAACGGTAAGTCTAGGCGCTATAATTAGTTATATAGATACGTTGGGCGGCGTCTTAGGCTAGGTCCCCTTATCGGGGAAAATAGGAGCTAGAATCTATCTAAGCTTCTTAAGGGCGGCGGGAAGCTTTCCGGGTACGCGTTACTCGGGCGTAATAGTAATTCCGGGTACTATAGTAGTGTACGAGTTAATCCCTAGCGGCCCGGTACGGCTCGGGGCTCCTCCATTATTCGGCCGAAAGGATAGGAAGATATATATATTCCTTCTTCCTAGAATTCGTCCTTACGTCGCGAGGCCGCCGCGAGAACTAAAACCCCTTTTTAGTTTAAGGCTAGGCGAGGGCTTATACTTAATAAGTAAGGGCGGTTTTAATACCTTAATAAGGGCCGCGGGGGTTAATCGGGGCAGAGGCTAGTCTACGAGTTTAAAGGCTTTAAAAGCGATAGTACGTAATATTTTAGCTAACGTAGTTATAACGTATTTATAAAACTTAAAAGAAAATAGTTCGCGGGGGCTACGCTTCGGGCTTAGTTCCCGGTATAAGTACTTATCTACCTATTTCCTTAACGTTATAAGGTTATATAACGGAACTCCTAAAAGGAAACCTACGTTAACGGCTCGGAGGATTTACTCCGTAATAAAAGCTTAATTATCTAGGCTATAACGCTATATAAAGAGGGCGATAGTAAGTTAATCCTTATTAACGAAGGTTAGGGCGTAAGAAATTACCTCGGTATTATTAAAGTCTTCGCCCTTAACCGGCGTAAGTTCGGGGCTAGCTAGGATAGTATAGCGGCCTTTAAAGTAGATAGTAGCGGTCTTAGCTATAACTAGATAATATACCGGTACCGCTAAAGGATAATCGCTTTAAACGATAAAGGGGCCGTTATCGATCGGCCCTTTAAAATCCTTAGATATCGGCGGTACTTAGGTAACGGGCTTCTTAAATATTCCCGCTCGGGGGAGGTTTAGAAGTTATTAAAAATTAAAACTTAGTAGTACTAAAAGCGACCGGTAGCTCGGGAAAGGTCTTAATAATCTTTTCCGATAGCTAAGTTACTATTATAATAAAGGTTACGGGAGGGACTAGGGGGTCTTGGACTCTAGGGAGATCGGGGCCCCTAAGATAAGGAGGGCCGAAGAGTCCGGAGAGCGGCTAAGGTTACGTAAAGGATAAGGGCGGCCGTAGCTTTAAGGTCGTCGTCGGGGGTCCGAGGGACTTAGAGCTAGAGGGACTCGGAAGGGCTTTAAGGGATTCCGAGGGATTCTAAGGGGCTTTAAAGGGCTCTAAGGGACTTTAAGGGGCTTTAAGGGGCTTTAAGGGGCTTTAAGGGTAAGGGTAACCGAGGGACTCTAAGGGATGCCAAAGTTATACGAGGAGTAATAGGGCTAGCGAGCGTCGGAAAGGCGATACTAGACTTAGAGGGATACGGAAGATAATGGAGGATGGAGGAGTTATAAAAAGGGTAAATACGGTAATTACTTCTCTTAATACGTACAGTAATAGTATAAGTGTAAAGGTATAAAGATAGATAAGAGAGAGGAGAAGCCTCTCTCGCCCTCCGTAGGAGTTTACCTTATATAGGGAGACTTCGACGGGGGTGGACCCTATAGTCCTCTATCTATCTATATCTATAATAACTACGTCCCCTTTCTCGTACTCGTTAAGCTTAACGTACTCGTCGGTAGTAGTATTAACTATACCTAGGGAGCGGTATATATCGCGATAGTCCCGGAATATAGCTTAGACTTATCTATTATAAGTATCGAGATACCCTTTAAGGTAATAAAGATATATAACGAAGTTACCCGGTAGAATTAGTTCCTTAAACTTAAGGTAGAAGACGAACTCGTTACTCGTCGTACGGATAAACCTAGTCTATTATATCGAGTACTATACCTCGGTTAGGTTATCGACGAGGTATACTATACCTTTATATATATTATTTAATATAGTAGACGTAAAGATTTATAAGAGGAAGTCGATAGGGTTAAGGAAGAAGAGGTCCTACTTAAGGGTATTACTAGACTATATTACCGCATAACAGCGAGATAATAAGAGCTTCTTAGGGTTTAGGGGGAGGTTTTTAACGATACGTATCTCGATATAGGGTATAGACTTGTAGATATAGCGCTTAAGGGTATCTAAGCGCTCTAGTAGGCTCCGGAGTTTCTCGATATCGTTAAGTAGTCGGAAGAGCTTTAGCTACTAGGTATACTACTTCCGGGAGACGTTATTAGTAATATAGTATAAGCCCTACCCGAATATAAAGTCCGATAAGTTATATCTTCTCTTAACGTACTCGAACGGGACTAACGTAGTATAGGGGTCGCTATCCGGCTCTAGTTTTAGCTCCTATATATCCCGGCGGGGGTTATCGTTAACGAAGTTAGCTAGGCTAGGAGGTACCTACTCGTTAGTATCGATATCCGACTAGTACTAGGGGGTCTTTATATTAATTTCGGGCTTAGCGTCCTTATCTTTATCCTTATCTTTATCCTTATCTACTTCGTTATCTCTATTATTATTATCGCTAAGGTACTAGTAGGCGTATAAGTTCTAGAGTTTAGCTTATATAAGGACGACGTCTATAGGTACTAATATACCTATTTCCGTATCCTCGAAGTTTACGTTATCCTCCTTTATAAAGTAGGAGATAAGGTTCTAGACGAGGTTAATTATATTAAGATTCTATAGGTAATTATTAGTATATACTTATCTAGTAGTAATACTCGGTATATCGATAATCCCGTTACGCTAACTAACTATTACAACCCGCGAGTCGATCTAGTATACTAACGGTAGCTATAGCCGATCGATCCTACTATATAATAAACGGGCGTAAGTAGGCGTAGGTAGGTATATAGGGAGGAGGGCGGGGGTTATAACGGTACGGATATATGCTGGCGGGGGGGGGGGGGGGGGGGGGGGGAAAAAACGGAAAAAAAATAAAAAAAAAAAAACACGTTTTATAAAAAATAAACAAAAAAAAAAAAACAGACCGGTGTGTTAATAAGAAATAATATGAGG